>UCOJ01000114.1:0-202429 GCA_900474305.1 Cecidostiba fungosa | reverse complement strand
ATATTCACATTTTAATAATTTACCATTATCAACACTCAGGCCTCATAAGTTATAAAAGAATTTTGATTAGTAACATACCAAGAAAATTATAATATCTTCACGAGCAGCATAAAGAAATTCAAAAGAAAATTAATTTCCTAAAAGAACACTAATACAATTATAAAAACAAGGGATATCTCCTATTGTAAATTCAGCGGATATATGTAACTAGCTCAAACATGCTGTAATATCATTAAATCGTATGACTTATTTACCTCGTATGACTTATTTACCTAGATACCAAAAACCACGGAGCGCCCCACCTAGACTTCGTCATCGGCCACCCTGTACACCTAGATACCGCCCTCGAATTATTTCTACACCTAGACACAAAAAACCACGCACCGCACCACGTAGACCTCGTCATCCCTACTGAAAAAAATCACGTGATAATCACGTGATAAGCGCGTGATAATCACGTGATAATCTCGTGATAATCACGTGATTTTTTCGACCAATTTATCACGTGATAATCACGTGATAATCATGTGATAATCATGTGATATATTAAATTTTTTGGAAGAATTAAAATTATTATTGAAATGAAGCTATATTCAAATTAGAATGTAAATTTAAAAATAGATAAGGAAATAATGGATGATAATAAAAAATAAGTTTTTGTATAAAAAATAAAAACAATTTATTGAGATATATACATTCTTTTAATTGAAACCATTAATGCGAAAACATATTTGGTACAGGGATTACATACTTTCCATTTTTCGTTTCTATAAAAACACAAGGTTTTACAATTTCGTTGGTTTGTATGCAATTTTGTTCCAAGATATTCGTGACTTCTTTTACCACACTTGCATAATTGTTTGACCGTGTTTGAAGAATTTGACATACTGTTAATTCTTGTTTACTATGAGTATCTACCAAAAACAATAATATTTTGATAAACTTTCCATTAGATAATTGAGCATAATAGTTACATGAACGTTTATTAATTTTTTCACTTGTAGCAAATAAGCACCCACTTAAGACCATTTTTTAATACATTAATGTAGTGTTTGGAACGTTAAAACGTGCGCGTATTGATATAAATACACTGTTGCCACTTCCAAAATAAGTTGCTGAAGATATTTTTAATATTTTTCGAGTTAGTGGTGAGGTAAGTTTTTGACAAAAATCTCGTACAAGTAAAGAACAGTGCGGATATACTTTATTTTCTAAGAGTTGCACTGTTCGTTGAATATTTAAGTGTCTTATAATTTGCAGAACGACTCCTTTAGCAGAATGAATCGCTTTTAAAAGTCTGTGATTTGCTGCTTCAAAAGGAAAAGCTGAATGTGCCCATAATGGGCCCCAGTTATGAATACTCTGAACAATATGCAGCAACTGATGAACGTTATACGTCATCGCAATTAAGGAATAATGTTCTTCAACTTCTGAAACAAACTTATACAACATTTCATTAGCCCGATTTAATTCTGAATATGAAATTTCTGTATCTAAACATATCCATAACGACTCAACCAATAGAGACCAATGTTGTAGAATTCTTTTATTTGTTAATACTGTACTCAAAACAGGTATACTGTAAAATAAAAGCCAATTCTCCCATTCCGTGGCTTTCCATTTGCTGCGTTGCGACAGTGGTCTCGATAGTCTTTTAATTACATGCGGTGCTTTAATTGATGATAATAATTGATTCATGTATTCTATGTCGCTCAAACTTAAATTATTAAGAACAGCATCTGTAATTTGAGATGCTACACCAGCTAAAAAGCAGTGCATATAATCAGGTGTAAATCCATTTATTATATCGAAATTCTTTAAATATAAAAGCGGTGAAGCATCTTTAACTCCAAAGACACGAGTCTGACTATGAACTGCCTCCTTTGCATGTGCAATCATAGATTCTCTACTTCTCTCATTAGGAAATGGAATAATAAACGGATACCTCATAGATCCACCATAATATTGGCCTGGATGTAAGCACCAATCACAGCCATATTTTCCATTAAAAAGACTAGTACCATTCATTGGTGCACGAGCAACTGTATCCACGCATGCAATTACAGGAAATAATTTTATTTTACGCTCTTGATTTTTTATTTTTGTTGAAATTCCTATCGTTGACAAATGATTCATAGATTCAACAAACACATCAAGAAAAACTGTCATCTCAGGTTTACTCTTGCCAAACCATAAGCCAGAAACGATTATGCTACTCCATCTATCTTGAATTGGAATTTCATGTAGCATTATATAAATTGGCCAAATCGACACATTTGAAGATTCGAAAACGGGTGCTCCATCTGTATTAAACGATACTGTTACGTAAGCATGTCGATCAATATCGTTTAGTTTATCTAATAATTGTCTATAACATTCTCCATCGTAAATATCTTTTATGACATTTCTTTCATGGGTTCTTTCAGATACAACATAATCGTAATAATTTTCATGAAATTCTAAATAATCACGTACCGCATTTGATGGATCGATTATTGCAAAATAACATGAATTTGACCGATGAGATACATCTACTAAAGAATCGCAATTTCTGCATCTGATCGTTTCATTTAATTCTTCAAATGTACCCAGATGTTTCGAACAAGTCGGACAAACTGCGTGGAGAGTTATATTATTTCCACGATTGCATAATTGATCTAATTTGTATTTGGTATCTGGAAGAACACATTTACCGACGATTCTGTTTACAAATTTTAATAAATTCACAATTCCCGTAATCGATAACGTATTTGATACAGCATACTTTAAAGCCATTACTAATAATTCAGCAGAAGAGCTATTAACAGTTGCGCTAAATGATTCGAAAAACTTTGAGTCATCAAAAAGTATATTGGTATTGGTAGAACCTTCGTTCATTGCTTCTAAAATTGTTAAAAATTCTTCGTCTTCTGAACATTCGTAATCATACGACATAATATTACTATCAACCTGTAAAATAAAAAAATTATTCATTTATGTGAAGCCGTTTAACTATAATAAACCTATAAATAATCAAGTCGACGTAGGAGAAATAGCATAAAAAGTAGTTTTTGTAACACGCGAACGATTTTCGCGTTTTTCGTACCTATTAATAGGGACTAAAGTGACCCTTTTTTGACCGACAGGCAAAAAATAGTACATTATGCAACAAGGGTCGAAAGTAGCAGATTTTTCCGCTGGTGGCTTTACTGCCCGAGTGAGAAGATTTTTTACAAGGGTGCGTTTACTGCCCGAGCGAAGCGAGGAACACCTGCGGGAAAAATCTACTTTCGTCCCGTGTTGCATATAGTACTTTATTACACTCTCGACCGAAATGGCTACTATTTGTCTCTGAAAATCGAAGTCGACGTGTTTTTTTATATTTTGTTTCATTAATTAATAAAAAGAAATAGTACATTATGCAACAGAGGGCGAAAGTAGAAGATTTTTCCCGCGGGTGAATTTACTGCCCGAACGAGAATATTTTTCCCTCGGGTGCTTACTGCCCTCGCTTCGCTCGGGCAGTAAACGCACCCTCTGACAAAATATTCTCGTAAGGGCAGTATAATCACCCAAGGGAAAAATCTACTTTCGTCTCGTGTTGCATATAGTATTTTATTCCACTCTCGACCTAAATGCCACTTTTTGTTCCTGAAAAGTGGGGTCGAAACAACTTCGCATTCTGTTGGATAGATGGGTTCTATACGTGCATATTGTTTTAAAAAATCTAATGAGGATAAAGCAAATTTCAGAATTGTTTCGCGTAGCCAATCGTTCTTTAATTTTCTTAAAATTTTTTTGAAAATTTGATAAATTTTTTGGAAATTTTTAAAAAATTGGAAAATTTTACTTTCGCCCCGCTAAATTTTACTTTTCATTTTTTTATACTATAAACCATTAAAATTAAAAAAAAATTAGGGGAGGAGGGGCAAGAAAATGTACTTTAGTCCCGCCTTGTACATAATAAAAACAAATATAAAAATTATTAATTCAATTATATAATATATTGCTATGCATTACGCCCATTATTTTAAAAAAATTATTGAATTTGGTATTATGTATTGGAGAGAACTTTGTAATAATTTTGAATCTTAAATGCCAAGTAATAATTTAATATCACAAAAAAAATTCACAATAATTTAAAATTTAATTGTATAGATAATTGTTTAATTATGTAGAAACAGCTTAGCGTAATAGCTTTTACTTTAGAGTCTTTGCTAGCTATTCCACCCGAAGCCCTATGGCTGCGCATGGTCAAAATTTACACATAGCTTGGTTTTTCATTGAGAGCGAAAACAATATTCTGAATGTTTATCGATTACTTATTTTCAAACTTTGTTTTCGCTCTCAATGAAAAACCATTATACTTAGAGGGCTGAAATTTTGCATGGTGATTTGTTTCAAGGTGTTAAAACAATAAATCTAGTCTTTATTTCAAGTGTTGTAGTTTACATTTTCATACAAACACCTATGTGTAAATTTTGACCAGGCGCAGCCATAGGGCTCTGGGTGGAATAGCTAGCAAAGACTGTAAAGTAAAAGCTATTACGCTAAGCTGTTTCTACATAATTAAACAATTATCTACACCAAATATTATACATCTTATATTAATATACTGCATATGCCACCATAATGATAAATATAGTGCCTGCCCCTGACTCGAACACTGAGTTGAGAATGTCTGTCTAAATCATTACTTAGAGTCTCATCGTGTGTGATCTCGAACACACTGATACCACCTGTGCTTCTAATATCCACACCATATAAGAACATGCATATGCCAGAATAGTTAATAAGTAAACTTATTAAATAAAATGTCTGTGGTTCAGACATTTTGGTTATTAACATCTTTTACAGCAATTTTATTGATTTTAAAGAAAGCTATTCGCAAGTATTATTTGATCGTAAAATATTTTTGTTAAAAGCTTTTTTGACTATCCTCTAAAGTTTACAACAAATTGAATAAAAATAGCTACTCACAACGGTGGTATGTTAGTAAATTTTAAAGTGTGTACATAAATAAAGACTTTTAAAGGGCATGCGTTACTATACTAATTGCAAAGCTTATTGCATTATACAACACAAGTTTTTAAATAAATATTTTATTTTATACGATATAACTTACTTGTAAATTTTCTTCTAAGTCTGAAGTCATTAAAACGTCTAAATTCATTCTCTCATCATCATTTAATACTTCATCCTGGTCATCCGACAAATTGCTGTCTGTCGCACAAATATCATTGCCTTCATTGCCTGTAAACTAAAATGATCAAAAACATAATAATTAGAAATATTTTTACAGAATATTAAATTTTAAAGTTAACCAAGGAAGAAGGTTAGAATTCAAATGAGCTATATAATTGAACTTATTCATACTTAAATAAAATAATTTTATATACATCTGAACTAATATTAAATAAATAAAATAATGTCACATATTATACATACGTTTGGATTTGTTATTTTTGATTTCATTCTTTTCTTGGCATATTTTGTCAAAGGTGCATCACTGTACAGGTATTGTTTTTTCTTTCCTGACATTATTATCTAATACTGTATTAGATTTTATACTTCCTACTTAATAGTAATAGGTACTAATAATAATATTAATTATTAATTATGTTAAACATAAATAGACATCGATAACATTACAGTATATGTATATTCAAAATAGATATATATATATATATATATATATATATACACTATATTACAACTTAAGGCTTTACCTGCATTGGCAAAGAACATTTTGTAAACAAAAAATTTAACGTAAAACTTAATTTCGTTTTTGTAATAATAATATTTTAGTTTGCTCTCAAGGCTACAGCTTTCAATTTATAAATAGCAAACGACATTCCGTTAAAAATAACGTAATATTATAGTTTACACTCGTACTCCGCCATTGACGCCATTGTGGATAAGAGCCTTATAGTTATATTGTACATAATGCTTGAAAAACTTACTTATATAGATCATACATAGATCATAGTTGACAATAAATAAGTTACACAATTCTTTCTAAATTTATAAAAACTAACCTATTATTGCACATTTATCTAAGTTTGTACATAAAAATAAATTATGTAAAATGGGCAGTGATAATAAGAATATACAGCCATCAATATCAGGACAATTGTTAAATTCTAATGGCAATCAGGCTATAAAGTATGCTCTTGTCACCTTCTTAAAAGACAATGTAAGCAAGCTAGTCCCAATAGATTTTATAAAAGTTGATCGCAATGAGAAAATAAATTTTAAGCCATCAAGTGATTCGGACTTCAATCCAAAGCAAAAATATTACGTACAGTGGTTTTACTGTAATAAAGAAGGCGATATATGTGCTGGTGAAGAATGTGATCACGTATATGATATTTATTCAGCTTTCATCAAATGCTTAGGAGGTAAATTTTAATACTGTTTACCTATTTATGTATGTAAATGGTTCTCTGGTTAATTTAAAAATATAAATAATGTTCGTAATTTTTTGGTGTTGATCCAGTAGTACTGCTTTTATCGTAGATAAGAAATGTATATATTTACGAACTTTAGTATGAGTTGAATTTTTAAAACAAGACACACTCGAGAATCGTGTATACATATATATACATGTGTGTGTATGTGTGTGTGTGTATATATATCTTATTTAAAATACATTATTTATGAATAATCTAAAATTTTGAATGTTTTTTGTTAGAAACCAAAGAAAGTATTGAAAATAATATGCAAAATAAAAGAAAGCCTGTAACGAATAAAAAATATGTAACAAGTACCGAATCTGATGATGAACATGCAGGCAAAGTAGCTGATGCAGTTGATGATTTAAAAAATGTAAGTTTATATATAATTTTATATTTTATTTCATGAAAAGTAACAAAGTGAAACTTAATTTTTTTTAAATTGATTCTGCGTATCACCAAGAAAACTTTAAAAGTTGACTATGAATAATGTATTCTTTCTATTTTTAGCAAAAAATAATAAATGAAAACAAAAAGAAAGCAGCTGTCAAAGAAAGAAACATGTTGGTTTTGGACAAATTATCTAAAGTATTTGAAACGCCAATGTCCTCTGATTCGCATCAGCAAAACGATAACAATAATCACGAAATTGATGATGCTAATGGTAATAGTATTGGAGTTCATGAAAGTAATAGTCAAAGTATAAAGCATTTAAGAGAGGTACGAGTCGAATTACAAAACATTGATCCAACAATAATTTCACAGTCACTTTCATCAAATAAGGTTATTTTTAGATATATATTTTTATACGTATACTATGAAAACATAATTTGCTCAGTAAATTATACCCGTATAATTACTTACAGAAAAACAGTCAACGCTCACCAATCGATTCAAGAACATGTAGTAGTCCAGAGTCTTCAACTTCAAACATCCTATCGCCAATGCAATCTCGTAGTAGGAAGAAATTATTTAATATAGTTCTTGAAAGCTCATCCCCTTCGAGGTCACCCTCACCTGCAGAATATCATCAGATATCTGCACCTGAATGGAGGAATCAATTTGAACATTTGTTTTCACATTCGACTACAAATAATGAAAAACATCAACGGAACTTAAGTAGCATGAACAATAGAAGTAAAGAAGTAGTTCCTTCTCCGAAAGTACCTGACGAACAAGAAAGTATAAATAAAAATATACATAAAAATGCAGAAGATAATGTTCAAAATGAAAGTGCTAATGGTGATAAAAATGGAACTGCTGATGGTGTTCAAAACCCATTTTATGGTGAAGAAATTGCAGGTGATGGTGTTCAAAGCCCATTTCATGGTGAACAAATTGCTGGTCATGATGTTGAAAATGCAGCTGATGATAATGGAAATGAAGGTGCTGGTAATCAAAATGTAGATAATAATGATCGAAATCAAGGTGTTGGACGTACAAATGCAGGTGAAGATGGTCGTGTTCCAGGTCCAGCTGCGGTTGATGAACGTCAAAATGATAATTTAAATGCTGATGATCGTGAAGAAAACAGACAAGGTCAGAATTTCTTTTACGTTATCTACTTTAGCTTATGAAAACATGAAAAACATTAAAATTCAAAATGTTATTTATTATTTTACTTTTCTTTTTACAACGTATGTTATTATTTGGTGTAGATGACGAAGATCCGGAACAGTACTTTACAAAAACTGAGTTTATACTTGAATGTATTTATTTTTATGAAAGAGCCAGAGCTGGATATGCATTAAGAGAAAAAGAAAGAAGATATACAACGACCGAGAATGGAGAGGTTATTATTATTTTTTATAATAGTTTTTACACAGGTGCAGAAAAAAGAAGTACATTATTTCTTTAATTATGTGCTATATTTTTGCTTCGCTTGAAGGAAAGGTCGCATGAGGTAAATAATGTACCGATGGATAGAGCCAGGTTGAAAAAAATTTTTTTCTAAATATATACGTAAATAATGTACTTTTTTCAATCAATTATCCTTATAAACAGATTTTTTGTAATGCATCCACTAACTTTTACATTTTTTTATTCAAAAAAGCGAGTATTTCTTTAACTATCAAGCGAAAAAGAGCATATATTTGAAATTATTTTTTTTTTATAAACTATAGGTATACCTGGGTGAAAATGTCACAATGGACAAGATAAAATGGGACTATATGCAGGTAGATAAACCTTCAATTTTCTTAGCTGACCTAGCCGTCCATTTGTGGAATGGACCCAGAATTTTGGCAAATAGAGCACTAGATGTTTCAAAAGTTAAAGATTTTATTCCTACAAGATCACCAGTAAAAGTTATAGAAATCAATCTGCTGCGACTTCTTATCAGTAAGCATTATATTTTTAAGATTTTCATTGTTAAAAAGATTTTGTATAAGAAGGTAGTATTTTCATTTTAATTTTTCAGGTTTATTTTATGATTTTCTAAAAAGAGATAAAACACAAACAAATATTCAACGGGCACAGTACCTGGCGAAAGTAACAGATATTTTAAGGTTCAAAATTCGCAATCTGCGTAAAAAAGAAAAAATAATAAAATAAAACAAACCGCAACCGCGCAACCGTAAAAGATCAAGATATAACTATATACGTCGAGAGTAACAATGTAAATTACTCAAGAATCTTAAGTAAGATCTTATAAAGTTGCCAGTTAGGTATAGTATATATGTTTAGAAATCAATGATCTCAACGTTCGAAACAAATAAAACAAAGCGCAATTATTAGAATGTTCTAAAAAGAATTATTATTTAGTTTTTCAGTGAAAAAAGGTTGTTATAATTTTTAGTTCAGTACGTATTTAATACCTACTAAGTATTTTTGTACTTTAAACAATATTTTTGATAAATAAAATAGTTTATATTCAAAATGTACGTAATTTATTTGAATTGTAATACATACTTTGCATTATTTTCAATACAAATAATTAATTATATAACAAAAATTTTTTAGGAATTTTCCTTATATCACGAGATAATCACGTGATTATCACGTGATCATCACATGATTATAACGTGATAAATCGGTCGAAAAAATCACGTGATTATCACGTGATTATCACGTGATAGGAGCGCACTTTTTATACTTCGTCATCGGCCACCTCGTACACCTAGACACCGCTCTCGAATTATTTCTACACCTAAGACACTAAAAACTACATGTGTGCAAGCATGCAAGAAACCGATGAGAAAGCAATACCCATCTGCATATAACTGTGCGGCCAACTTCACGGTCCAAACATTTCTGCGGCTAACTTAACGGTCCAAACATTTTGATGGAAGAAAAATCGGATTTGATTTGAGCATTTCTGAATGGCACACTCGTATATTATATATAAGGAGAGCTTTTTTTATCAATATTTTTGTTGAAGATTATAGTTAGGCATAATAATAGATGATATAAGTCAAAATAACTTGGAGATAACAAAGAAAAGCATTTATTTCCTTATAATGAAAAATGCGAACCCCAACATAGAAGTAAATAGTAGCGCGGCGCCACGGCTTCGTCTGCTTCTCAAACTCGCCTTCGTGGCGCTGCCGCGCCACTTGATGTGTTACGTTTTTCGTTTTTCTTTTTAATTTTCTATCGGGGCATCGGGTCCGTCTCACGGTATAGCCTCCTCGGAGAAGGTCTCATATTTGAGAGACCGGCTCCTCGTCGGTAAGGCCGGCGCTCCCTGCCTAATGCATCGGGTTGGCTACCTGCGTTCTACCTTACCTACAACAGAGTCCCCCCCTACCACTGTTTCGCATTTGCCCGGCTTATTACGCCGTGAGGCAGGGAAAATCCGGAATCACACTGAGGGAAAATTCCGGGGAAAAATCTACCTCGAAACAGCCGGTGTCTTGGGTACTTTTCCCGTTGAAAACAACTCAGAAAAAATCCGAGCGCCTTAGCCAACTGAGCCACGGATGCTCTTTATAATTTATTTTATTATATTTTTGCATTTTTTACACATCGCACTCATTTTTTTCATGACTGATAAGAACCTAACAGTCGAGTTTTTGGCATTAAAATGCATAGAATTTGATTTCGCATTGTAAAAATAAAATATCTAAATATATTTTGGAATTTTAGATTATAAATCAATTTATTGTTGTTTACTACTCTCCGATTCGCTATACTCGGCAGCCTTATATAGAACGTAGTACTTTTATTTAAAAATGTGACGAAACTAAAATTACCCTAGCTAAGAACTGCTTGTGGCTTTTACACTATACGGACTGGCTTATACCAACTATTGATCATTTCACCAGGATATCCCCAAACTTTTTATACGATCAACGGCTTGATTATCCTATACCGAGAAAATCGGTATCACATCTTTCCCCCTTCCCATCACTCGTCCACACTGCAACTAGTCCAATCGAATTATTATACTTAACCACATGATTTTTCGGCAACAAAAGCCCCCGACAGAACCGATGTTAGCTCAGAGTAGTACTTGTACCTCGTTCGAGTAACGTCGATTTTAGCTAAAATTTGAAAATGCAGCCTGAACCTGTTGATCACGTCGCCGAAGCCAGTTCATCATCTGCCGAGAATAGCCGCGAGCAAGAGGAACAACAAGAACACAACAAATTTTCGTTCAATGACGAAGCGGTTCTCGAACCGCTTATCGGTGACTTGTCAAACAGCTGCAAATACTATCTATCGAAACCACGTCTTAACAATCTTATGGTCGCATGTGGCGAACGCCTCATCAGTCCGCAATCGGAGGAAAATATGCTGGTCGTTCGGCTGATACGTTTGAATAAGGAAACCGGTAAAGTGGCGCAAATCGAATTCTGCATGGAAAGCTTCTACTGGCTCAGGGAACGTAAGGATATAGCTTTAAATATTCTCGGTACCCCTGACAAAGCTTTGATTTTTCAAAACATAGACGTTCAGCTTTACGTTATGGAGGAGGACAAAAACGATGGCTTCTTGGCACATTTCGAGAACAAGAAACGTGTCAAGGTGTCGTTAAATTTTAACGAGTTTGAGCTGTTGAGCGAAAACGTCTGTGCAATGATCCACATGCAGTATAATCAATTTACTAAAAGGGTGGCCGACAGAAGGCGACGGAATATACGAAGGAAGAAGGCTGAGAAAGAGGCGAGACGTATTGCTGAATTGCCGATACCGAGACAGCGAACAAGAGTCTGCTACAAGGAGTTCAGATGATACAAAACTGTCATCCTTATATTATGAAGACGTATTTTATTTATCGACGAAAATAAGAATTGCGTGCATTTTACTGAAAATGACCTCAGCCTATATATGGGATTTTAAGTCTTTTATCTTCACATGAAACTAAAATCGGTTTCAGTTTTATAGAAGTGTGTGTAAAAACATTGAGAAATAAGAAATACAGTAATTAGAATTTTCTGGAATCACAGACAGTTGATCAACATCTCAAGGATATACACTTTGGCGGGAGTCGAAAAGTGCGACGGCTTGGCTTTTCCTATACTGTTCAATTTTCGACCTGTCACCTGAACTATTAAACGCTTACAGGACAATCATACATCACTGTTATTGTCGATTAGTTGTAGTCAGCTTGCTTGACATTATATAAACAGATATCTCATATAAGACTCAGAACTATTTTAACAAAACGGACGACGCCAAGAAAATGAATTTTGAAGTAAGGATATATATATATAATGATGCAGATAATCGTCCTGGTGTACCGAAATATACACTGCTGCATTTTGCGATCGTGCGTTCCACCACGAGAACGGTCAAATATTTTTTGAACAAAGGTACGTACCTTTTTAATTTTCACCCGCTTCTAATAGCCTTTTACGATTTAAGATAACCTATAAAACTTGCGTGTTACTGCCTTTAAACGCATAATATTTTACACCAATTTCGTATAAGTAAAGTGCTTGTATTTTATCGACAAAGTTTATTTATTTATAAGTCCGTCCAATTGAAATTTTTATTAAACCTCCATCAATCTATCCTCGCATTATAGGTCTCTCATCAGACAGTACGACGTCGAAATAGCTGTGCTGCCACAAAAATATCGTCGAGATACTTCTAGTCGCAGGGGCTAAGGTAAACAGTTTCAAGAGGAAGAGAAGGACAGCTTTGGCTTCCAGATAAGCGCTACTTGCAAGGAGACTGCGAATCTATATACTTATTGAACGCGGCAAGATTATCGATGCTGTGGATCAAAAGGGTGAGCATTATTTATAAATATCTGAAGAATTTTATAGCACTGCGTAAGTAAGTCATAAGTAGTCCTTTATGGCCCCGTGCTAACCTAAGGTGCCAAAATGGACTGCTTATACCACGGATAGACGTGACAGAGGATTTATGATAGTCAGTGCTATAAAATATCGTACGATACACGTGGAATAAGTCGTCATCCGTCATGCCACAGCGTTAAGCTTACTCTCTTCGCTCGAGCGCTTATACACGCCGTGCCGTAAAGGGCGACTTGTGCCACTAGTATGGTGATGTACTATTACCTCAGTAGTGGCGTAATATACTATTTTAGATGCATTTATATTATTTTCAATTTTGCCGACTCGTTTTTGTTTTAGCACCATTTTTTTATTTTCAACGTATTCCGAGTAACAAATAAAAAAAATCGAATGAAAATTTTGTTCTTACGTGCAGGTAAGACACCGGTTTTCCTGTCAGTTAGCACCGACGACGAAGAGGACTGTGCCACCGATGAATACGATGAACAGGAATACGACATCCAGCGTCTAATTACGAACGGGCGTATATTTTTGTCGAAATAAGCACATCAGCAACAACATATTTTGTAAATAATAACAAATTTTTTACCGAAAAAACAAAATTGACAAAATAGCACGCGATAATTATATAATAATGACTATTTTTACATATCGATCGCTCCCAGAGCTTTAATATGACAAGGTACATAATTATAAACATTGATAAACAATTCTATAATTACTGTAACAATTTTGGTTATTAAACTACAAACAGTCATACCGATGTACTGGCGAGACTTGTCTATCATTTACACGCCCCTCCCTTCTGCTCCAGTTTCCAGATCGGTACGATCCACCCACTCGATTTTCGAAATTTCGAACCCCAACAATAAACCTCGCGGCTATAAAGGCCCGCGACACACCCTTATTTCCTCACACTGCACTTGTACCTCGTTGTAGTAACATCGATCTTATACTTGAACTTCCAAAATGCAGTCCCAACCTCGCACTAAGAAACGTCTTCACCACCGCAGTAAGCTATACTTAAACAGTTTAGCTGCCAAGCAAAAGGCCATGATAAAGGAGAAAGAAGAGCAAAAACAGCCTGACCATCTCAAGTACTGGAGACCTATTCTCAGCCATTACGTAAGACTGGACCCGTTGCAGCATTATTTTGAATTGAATCTCTCCATGCCAGACAACGATTTAACGATCGGATGCGGCGAACGCTTCCACGCGATACCGGACGAGAGTGAGATGGTTCTTCGGCTGATGCGCTTGAATCGGAAAACGAATACAGTGACGTGTATCGAGTTTGGTACGGAAAGCTTCTATTTGCTTATGGAACGCAAGGGAAGAGCATTGAATGTTCTTGGCAGCAGTGAAAGCGCCCTGATTTTCCAAAATATAGACGTTCAAGTTTACGTTATCCAGGCAAAGGGAGACGACAAATTCTTGGCGCACTTCGAGAACTCGAAATGTGTCAAGATATCACTAAATTACAATGAGCTGTCGTTGCTGACCAACGCGTATGGGGCGACAATCGATAACGAATACAACAAATTCGTGAAAAGGACGAACGACAGAAGGATGAAGATGTATAACAAGAGGCCTCGACTAGAGCTGCGGAATAATATTCATTGATTCGCTGATGCCGATCAGGATAAACCTTATGAGAAGGAGTATAACATCGTGTCATCTGAATGTGCGAGCTTTTAATGCAGCATGAGCTTAAAATGCTGAGAATTCGGAATTTTCTATGTGATGTGAAATGCTTCGGAGAAAGCTGTTTTTGCGAGTAACGCAGATGCGAGTCGAGCTTTATTTCGCAGCTCGGATTTAAGAAACGTGTATTCTACGTATTTGTGATCGCGATAGACTTATGTTCATTTACAAAGTGTTTTTTTTCTTAGTGCCTGCCACAAAACTGTGAGCTATTATATGAACATTGTCTATACAAATTGTTAACTTTGCCATTATTTTTTATATACGATAATCTATACAATCTACGTATTTTTGATCGCGGTAGACTTATGTTCATTTAAAAAGTGTTTTTTTTTCTTAGTGCCTGACACAAAACTGTGAACGATTATATGAAAATTGTCTATACAAATTGTTAACTTTGCCATTATTTTTTATATACGATAATCTATACAATGTACGTACATAATTAATCTAATTTTTATACTATTTTGACGTGTCAGTACACATTATACATAATCATGTTGTACTGTACGATTTAAATAAAAATTACATCCATTTTACAAATAATTACCTATTTTTCATAATATTTTTTACCCTAATACACCGTAATATTTACGGAAAATTGTACGCACGAATACTAAATTGACACTAGATACACGTGCGTTTCGGATTCCTATTTAGAAAAACCCCATAATACCTGCTGTTGCTATAAGTTTTTAATTAAATTTGTTTAAATTTCTGAACAATCTGGAACTGCCGAGAATTTTGAAAAAAAAATCAGGAATATGCGCTTGGAGTGTGTGTTAGTTAATAAAAGATAATTTATTTAACAACGATCTGCAGTGTACAAAATTGTATTAACTGCATATTGGCATTGGCTGCTATTCTATCCGAGAATTGAGACGCTCCTGCGTCAACCAAACAGCGTGGGTGTCATAAACCCCAGGTAGTAGACCCTCTCGGCTTAGGCCAAGCGCTCCATTGTCTAACTTTTAATTACCTACACACCAGAGGGCATTTCCAGAGAGAAAATCTCTGCCATCTCGGGTTTAGCCTTCTCTCTCTCTCTCTACTGCTGGTCCACACCGACGTCCACACTGCAGGAAACGTCGAGTTCTAAACCATATGCTTTTTCGTTTACGAAGCCATAGCGAGAACCAATGTCAGTTTGCAGTGGCACCTCATCGGGGTAGCATCGATCTTACAGCTAAAATTTCAAAATGCAGGCTCAACCTGTTCATCGGCTCACCGAGCTTTACAAAGCCAAAGCAGCTGCCAATAGGAGAAACTCCATCAAGCAACAGGAAGAACAAGACGGTTCGTTTGAAGAACCGATTCTCTTGCCATACATCCGCGATTTACTAAAATCCTGCAAGTACAATATATCGAAATCACGTGAAGATCATCTTGTGGTCGCATGTGGCGAACGCTTCGACAACATAACGAACAAGTTTATGTTCGTCTGTCGCTTGATGCGTTTGAATCGAGAAACCGGTCAAGTGAAATGCGTCGAGTTCGGTATGGAAAGCTTCTATTGGCTCAAGCAACGCAAGGATAAGGCGTTGAGTCTTCTTTACACTCATGCGAAAGCTATTATTTTTCAAAACGCCATCATTGACGTGCAGCTTTACGTTATGGAGGAGAACAGTGCCGATGGGTTTTTGGCGCATTTCGAGGACAACAGACGAGTAAAAGTATCCCTTAATGTTCAAGAATTTCGAATATTGATTGAGTATATGGATAAGATTGAGAAAGAGTATGAGAAGTTTAATAAAAGGGCGGCCGAGCGGAGGAGGATGGAGAAGAAGAAACCTGCTGCTCGTGTCTGCGATGCAAAACATTGATTTATTATTCAGAATTTGTATATCTGGGAGGTAAGGGGGTCCGAAAGTCAATTAAAATTTCAAATTTCGCGCCAGAAAATAGCAGACGAAATAGTATATTGTGTATCAAGGGCGTAAAGTGGGTTTTTTCAGACCGAGTACTGCAACCACACAAGGTCAAAAAACCCACTTAGCCCTTGGTACACACCATATTTTTTGTGACTTATTCACGTATTTAACTTAACTGAATTATCTAACTATTATTTAAGAAGATTTTATACACTTTTGAGAAGCAATGATTTTTAAAAGATACGTAATACAAATATCATATTTTGACAATAATTGATAATTCCAACGCATTCGCGATTGCTACTAGAAGCGATTAATTAAATTTATAATTTGTTATAAAATATTTTTTAATATAATACACTACTTAATCGGTACTTATAAGAAATACAAAATTTTGCATTTTGCTATTCAGAAAAACATTATTCTGCACTCATATGAGTTTGAAATTCTCTTATTGAAAATTGATGAAGATAATTTATTATTTGTTAAATTTCTGAATAATTCTTCAAACTTTGCCGACTTTTGTCATCTTTATCTTTGGAATGCCTATAATCTTTCAAAACTTCAAACTTTGCAAAGTAATTTTAACAATTAATACTGCACAGTAAAAAAAATTCGCATTGTAGCAAAAAATTTTTTTCGATAAATCTCTTTTGCAAGTGAACTATCGCTCTTCTAGAGAGTAACTATACTGTCACACTGTCTTCCTTTTAGATAATAAAAAAAAAACTTAAAAAAGCAATAATGCATACAAATAATAATAGTAACATAAAAAAGCAATAATACATAATAGTACAATTAAAATGCCTGTAATTAAATAACCGTAAGATCCACAGCTCTCGCACATAGCGAAGTTTGTGTCATCAGAATAAATGTATATTTTCAAACATCCAATCGTCTAAGTATTTACAAAACGACAAACCCATCCCTATCATTAAAAACCACAGAAACCTATACCTTATTTGTATTTAATCCCTGACGGCGCCATATAAAAGCCATTAGACAAAATCTGCAATACCTACTCCCGTCAATCGTAAACATCGGCGCGCCGTGTCTGCAGTTCCTGCGCACAGCGTAGGTATGTCTGCATCCGCCGACATCAGCATCATAATACAGTCCGACGAGACGGGCCGATTTCTAATTACCAGCGGTGGCGCCGCATTAGGCATCGAGTCCTTTTATTATTTCGTTGTGGAAAAGCTCGTGATCGTCCCGTACATCAGTCTTAAACACATTACGGTTGCATCAGGAAAAAGTCCTGTTCTCATCAGTCCTTCACGAGTTCTCAGACTGGCAACGTCGTCAGTCCGTTCTTATATCGCTGTTGATTCGGAGGATCGAGTTGGTGAGAAGAAGAAGAAGAAGAAGCTTGTGTTTGAGATACGCATTTCCTGTGGAAGTCTTTGTTGATGCTGTGCGGATTAGTGTAAGATTACGTAAGTAGTCGTCCTGCGTTTTCTGGTGAGGTTAGGTTGTAGTGTATAGGTGCAACGTTCAGTTGTTTGTAAACTGGACTATATGGACATCAACAATTCTTTGATCGTTATTCAATTAAGTTTTCAGTACTATGTGTAAGTACTGCAAGTGCAGATGATAAATCTAACATAAATATCCGGCATCAGATTTCTCTCTCCGTCGTCGCGTGATATCTTACTATATTACTACGCAGCGTAATGCGACTACCATTTTTCCACGAAATCCTCTCCCAGAGAGTAAACACAACGTCCACACGTATAATGTAATATATGAAAACACTTGAGACAAAATAATCTCTTTTCAGATTAACGTCAATCGCAATATGGGACCAATTAAGCGAAACTTGGAGGCGAAGCAGTCGTCTTGCGCTGCCGGCTCGCCATATCAAAATACGCAAAAAAATAACAATAGATCACCCGGCGCTGCTCCTAGTAAGAACGTCACCTTCTCCACTCAGACTCAGACGTCCATGAGTCAATTTATCAATAGGGGTCGCGAGAATGGCAAAGCAATTGCAAACGTGTCGGCACAGCTGCCAGCTAACGAAAAACTCGTCAACACCAAGGAGTTCAAAATCACCGAGACTCCGATGGGGAAGTATCTTGCTTGTGGCGAGAAGGTGTTTGTCTATCCAGAACGCAACGAGTTTAGGATTCGGATTTTGAATATGGACTACAAGAATGGCACAGGATTGAGGTAATTAGATGCGAGTTATTTTGAAAAAAAATACATGAGTTTGGAAAAATAATTTGACAATAACTTGAAAATATTTTCGCTGTGAGAAGATTGTTTATTATTGATGTCTTGGAAAGATGTAATTTAAAAAAAAGGCAGACACACCTTAAACTTGTAGTGAATAAAAAATGAATTTGAATTTTAATTTTTATCTCGAGTAGCTTAATAAAATGTCATATACAAGGTAGCGTGTATTGTCTCTGAAAGACCATAATTTATTCTCTTTATTTTTGCACTCATCGCATATTTTATCAAGTTATGGAAATCCAAGAGAAATTTGACATTACCAAGTTACGTATATGTATATACTATTTAAAATGATTTACTCGATGATTTGATAAAGTCTTTGGCGAGTACTACAATGAACATTATGAATTCTGATTCATCGGAGACATGTTCTACCTTATTAAATATAATGGAGAAAAATATTTTGTATTTTCATAGTTTATTAATAGTTTATTTCTTTTTTTAAAGCTATTTGAGATAAAAGTAAAAACCAATTTCTCGTGTCCATCTTCTTCAATAGCGATTGAGGAACATGCAAATATTATTTCTAATTTAGAAACTATTTTTTTTAGAAATTATGTGGAGTTCAGCAAAGCTAGCTTGGACGAACTCATACGACATGCATCTGAGATTGAAAGTTTAGTTGGCCAGAAGATCGCACAACGAAATGAAGTGCTCCAGCATATGGGTCTGTCGGTGTGGGTTGTACCCGACGATCGAGCTGGTCGCAACGTTATCGAACTTCGGAGTGATAACTGTTATAGCCAAATGGTCCTTGATACCTTTCGAACCATGGTCAACTTCAAGGACCAGGTTGACCGAGAGTACTTTATTTTCGAGAGGAAACTTGCACGAGATGCAGAAATATATAGAAATATGCTCAATATGTTTGCCTATCTGACCAATGAAAACAGGCCAAACACTGCTGGAGTTGAAGAACCTTCACAAACAAAAAGAAAGGCGATTGTAAATTCCTCTCTGGCTTTGTGGAAACAGATAGAGAAGCTTGTTGAGAAGGAGACTCAATGGCAATAGAGATTTTTTCCTTTGCTCATTATTTTAATTTTACATTTTTTGTTGTATTTTGTATATACGTTTGAAAAGAAGATTCGTTCAATAAGGATGTCTTGTTTAGTAATGTTATATTTTATAAATAGCAAATGAGGGAAACTTGCATACATTTGTTACTATTGTATTATTCTTTAAGGTCCAGTAAATTATTAGTTTTAACTAGAGGTATACGTTATTCTCTCATTTACTATTTACAAAATATTGAATGCATCATAGTGCTCGAGGAACTTTTTTACTATTTTTTAGGATATGATTATATACAACTTATATATTCGTAATTGCAAGGGAAAATATTTTTTGTATAACATTCTTTGAAAGTAGTTTAATTTTTCTAATTAGGACTAGATTGCATACCTGCACGTAAAAAGTTCATTTTGTGAATAATGTATCACGTGACAGCAAATTCTGCTAATTCTTGCACATTGATTTTAAATATCATAAAAATTCTTTAGCTTTTTACTAAAATATGCAATATGTGTGGTAGTTACCTAGCGTATAATGTTATTAGTTTATAGAAATCAAAATATTAATAAGATCAATAAATATTCAACTTTAAAGATAACAATTTACTTTAATTGCAAAACCACGTTACGAAACCCTAAAAAAATCCTTAAAATTATCATTAAAATCTTGTAAACTCTCATAGCAGCAATTCAAATAAAATATGACTACACGCAAAATATTTCATGAAACTTCTAGAATCACTAAAATTTTCGTACTCGTCAACCCAGGTATAGGAAAATTTTTCCAACAAAGGTCGAGTCTCCCTTTGTTTTTAATGCTTAAATCCTTGGGATGGTCAAAAGTATTAGAGGGGAAATTTCCGTTACAACTCTCGTCCCTCGGTCAAAAATATGCGCTCTCGTGGGAGCGGTGCGAGTAGAGGGGAAAGATTTGCAGCTGCTAGCATAGAAGAAAGGTCCGTATACTGCTTAGACTGGGTGTGGAAAGTCTCCTGCTTCCCCTCCGAATCTGAAAGACGCTTCTCCCCTCTAACTCGACGACGACGCTCTCGGCAGTCTCGGCGCGCTCTCTTCTTGCGCGCCAGTTCATTGTGCTGTGCGCAACGCTAGCTCTCGGATCGCCTTACTCGTAAGTAATTCGACATTTGTTTATTGCACGTGTTTGACTTCTTGATTCGATGCAATTGAGTATTGATTTTAACTCTGAGTTCGATTGTTTATTTTGTGGTTGGAAAACTACAATTAACTTTGATCAAGCGTTTGTTATTTGTTAGAGAGGTTAGGATAACTCGTAGCATTGTGTGAAGTTATTGGTTATTTCAGTTTTAATTGTTGAAGTTTTTATTTTTGTGCACTTTTATTGAATAAGCGAATTTACTTTTGCAGTAGAAAGCGTGTGGCATCGTCTCCGAGGAGACTGCTACTAGTAAAGTCGTCGGCATGGTGCGGCGTGGTTCAAATAAAATGGTGGAACGTACGAGAAAGGGCAGTCCCACGAGATTTAAAACAACGGCATTCCGGTGAGCCTATACTTGTCTAGTTCTGAGCGGCAATCGTCGATCTTATCAGCCACAATTCACACGAGACTGGCGTCTTTCAAGGAAGTTGGTCTATATACGAGCGTCCTCAAGCAGATATACATGTAAGTTGATTTCTCACATTTTTTATTGTGTATGAGCATTTTTGAATTTGTGCACATGTTTTTTAAATTCATGCTGATGCGATTGCTCTGCCAGCTTCCTTAAATTTATTTCTGTCATCGAGCTAAACGATGATATGCTATCTTCGCTATAGTTAACCACAAATTGTTATATTGCTTATTAATAGGACAAAATAGAATAATATTAATTGCTTGAATTGATTTATTTTATTTTTATGACCTTAATACTTTTGTGTCTATCGCATTTGCAATAGTTATATTAGATCATTTGGTTTTCAGAACTTTTAATATGGTGAGAAGAAACAGCCTATCAACCAACTCTTCATCATATAAAGGAATCCTGACGAAATTGTGTCCTTCACCTTTTCTCTGCTGCGTCGAGCACCGAAGTTTCATTCGAGCTGTCGGATTCTGAAACTTCCTGTAGCACATTTCCTAATGAACCTCTATCTTTTGGTGCGGTTCTCCTAGGAGTAGTAAGTTCATATCTACTACTCTTAGCGTATGGATGCAGGTACCTCAACCAATAAGATTTTTTGATAGCGCCCTTCATTAATAACCTTCTGACTAGATTCGCCCTGTAAATGTCGCATTAACACATAACGCACACTTTGAAAAGTAAACGACTCATACAAAACTAGCTCGACCCGTCGATATCTCGTCGATGTATACTTTTTACTTTATGTCCTCACATTTCTCTACAAGTTGAGAGAAATTTTCTCTGTTCTAATTTAAGTTCAAATTTTTTAAATTTAGCTCTTTCAAAAATTAATACGGCTGTGATACTTTTTTTGTGAATTAGCTGTTCAGTTTAGTATTAATCTTTAAACGCGGTTCGCTAGGCTGTTTAATTATTTTAATTTCATAATAGTAATTAAAAGAATCAAAATCCTAGGGCAATCTAAGTACCTCAAAACTTGGCTACCAAACTTAAGCGTTTATCTACAAATTAATTGAAACTAGCTATTCACATTGTTTGATTTTCATTTTATTTAAATAATTAAAATAATATCATGATGAATTAAATAAATATATTTAATTATCTTGTAAAAAGATTTTTGTCTCAGGTTAGCCCAATTACTAAAAACGTTTAGTTGTTTATGTCTCTTACGTCAAATATTAATAAACAAATTAAAAAATTTTTTAATCTTACCAATTTAATGTACAATATTTCAATATGAAATAGAGTACTGAAATTGGATTATAATAAATCAAAGAATATATGACAATTAAATAAATTAAAACTAGGTGAGATTGTTTAAGTAAAATTAATATAAAGTAAAACAATATAAATCATCATAATACTACCTTATGACACTTTTATTCACAATAACTAGAAGTATTGAATAAATAATATTTCATCAACTAAAACATGACTGAAAATAACAATTAATTTAATAATATTAATAAATATATTTTATTATCTTGTAAAAAGATGATTGTCTCAGGTTAGCCCAATTATTAAAAACGTTTAGTTGTTACATCTCCAAGGTCTAAATATTAATAAATATATTTTATTATCTTGTAAAAAGATGATTGTCTCAGGTTAGCCCAATTTAAAAAACGTTTACTATAATTATATTTATTATAATTGTATAATATACATGTTTTTATTCACGATCTAAAATGTTAATAAACATTTAATTATCTTGTAAAAAGATGAAAATCTCAGGTTAGCCCAATTTAAAAAACGTTTACTATAATTATATTTAGCATAATTATATAATGTACATGTTTTTATTCACGATCCAAACTGTTAATAAACATTTAATTATCTTGTAAAAAGATGAAAATCTCAGGTTAGCCCAAATTAAAAAACGTTTCCGGCTCGAAGGACCAAATGTTGGTACACTTAATTATCTTGTAAAAAGATGAAAATCTCAGGTAACCCAATAACTAAAGACGTTTACTTTAATTTAAAACAAATTTAATTTAATACTTATAATAAATCATTAAAAAAATTAATCATTTTAAGAATAATTCTTAATCCAAGTAACACATTGAACAACCTTGTAAAAAGATGAGAATCTCAGGATAGCTCAATTACTAAAAACGTTTAAGTATGTAGCATGTATACTTACAATGTGCATTTATAACTTTGTGTTATGTCGTTTTCAATCGAGCTTGTCTTTCCTTGCCCATACGGCTAGAGTTAAATTTCTTTTTGTACCTCGATTGTATGCCCTGCGCGCGAATATGATTTAAAAAAGATGGTATTTGGAATCTTGAAACTTCGTCACGTAACAAACTTTTATGTATGTAATTGTTAAATGCTAAGGGTGTTATTCAGATTATGTTAGTTGTATTTTTAACAGTACTCCTCTATTGGAATTTTATCGTTACGAACTTACGAATTGTACCTTGTCATTTAACAAAGAATATCAGAAAAAATACTCAAAAAAGTGTAATTTATTTTTATTTATTTAAAACTCACGAACATGTAACAATTAAACGATTTGTACACATACTTACATGTATGACAATAATTGAGCCATACATATATATTTACAGTCATTTTTATATCAGATGTTTGTAAAGGTTGTTTATGAAAATGTGAATAAAAGACTTTCACATATATATCATGAGTTTGTAATCTTTATGTATCCTTCTTTACACTTTATATTTTATCAATCAATATTGACAGTAAAAAAAATTTTTAAGACCAAATCATATATTTACAATTATTCCATATTTTTTACTTCAGTATACTTTACCAAGAAAAATACGAATGCACTCCAATAATTGTAAACAATATTTGAACTATTTTATTTTGTCAGGTAAATAATTATGATGCTAAAATTAAATTTTAAGTTGCACTGCCATTGCAGTGCACTGTCAAAAACCGTAAAATTTCAAGAATATGGTATGGGACTGGAAGAAATAATGGACACAATGAGACAAGAATGGAAATTGTACGATTCTCTTTATTTTGGTTCAATCACAAAAGGTACATCGTACATGACAAGAAAAATATTTAATGCACATCACATACATATAAATCACGCTAATGTACGTTTTTCCTATATCCATCCAACGCCGATCAAATATTTTGATATTTTTTATTCATCATTTATATGTGTATAGAACATTTTTCCTTAAACATTAACCACGTACATTTCATTTTATTTTCGACACCCGATCTCGTCATATCTATATTTCTATATCTTTCATTCTCTTTAAATATTCTTTTTTGTATTTGTATCTTTTTGAATATTGCACCATAGTTATTTGTATTTTAAATCTTATACTCTCAGCTTTCAAAGATTTAAATGTGTAAAGCAAGGCAATCTTGCAATCGATTGCAAGACTCGATTGTTTTCACGACATGAATACGTACACACGACATTATGCAGATAATGTGTATGAGTAACGAAATTTGAGAGACATTTCAAGCAATTAAAGCGCTAGCCGGTATTTAGCAATTGAAAAAATATGAAAGTATTTTTGAAAGCATAACGAATTTTGTTTTACTTTTTATTTTTTAGAATCGTATGATCTAACGAGTCACGTGTCTTTGTGAACATAACTGTATTGGAGAATCTGGCGAGTGTACTTTCAAGACTGTTTCGAAAAAAGCTACAGTTTCAACGATGAAATGTCTCTCGCACACTGCATTTTTTCCATTTCAATTTTATTGTATAATTTTTGCGCGCTTTATATGTTGTATATATCTCTCTGACAAAGGTATATATGTACACATATTCTTTCTTTTTTTTTTAATATAGAGAAATATTTTTTCTTTAGTTATGTATAATATATAATCGTTACGAATAAATATTTCGTTTAAAATAGAGAACAATATAGAAATACTGTAAGTTTAAAGGTTTCATCATATGTATATATATAATATATATATTTATGTATATATATATTTATATATTAAGCGTACATTTTGGACGACGTTCTCGCGCCCACGATCGCGGAACTTTTGTTATAATTATACTATAGTGCCTTTCATTGTGGTTATTACTATTATTGTTGTTATTATTACTATGATTTATTATTAATATTACTGGTATATGAAAAAAATGATTTGATATATTAACTTTGATTAACAGGCGATAAACATGACTCTTTTTCTTCTGTATATCTTTATCAACGTTAAGATCACGCATATACAAAAAAGTTGAAGATTTCATTGATTTTTTTTCTCATATATATATAATTTTTTTTTCATTTTTCTTTTGACAAATGGAGAAACGACGCCATTTCCATTACATAACATTAATCCTTGCCGTTGAAGATAGACATGGTTGTGAGTGTATATTAATACTTGGAAAATATAGACGAATTATCTCATTATACAAGATATATTCAAGTATTATAGTATAGGCCGCAAGTGCTCGACGCTTACGATTCTTTGATCACTTGCTCGAACCGGGAATTACAGAGTTGAAGGTAAATCTGTTTGATATAATCTTTTTTATTATTATTATTATTATTTATGATTTTGTTGTTTTAATTTTCGCCTCCCGTCTAACGAGGAGCGAAAATGCGTGCACTGGTGTGGACGAAGAGTCTGGAAAAAGTCTTGCGTTTTCTCTACAAACTATATAAACTTGCAAAAATCGTCGCGACAACTCTTGTATACAGTCGAAGTGAAAATACGATATGGTCTCGAGGCCGAAAGGAAAGCTCAGTTGCGTATAATAAAAACACGATCAATCATCAGACTCTTATTCGTTATACAATGACATCGAAGACGCTGCTGCGAAATGTGCGACGATTGCGCGCGGTACAGAGCAGTTTTATATATAGAGTTGCGTGTAATATAATCGGGAGGTGTTTTTCAGAATTCTGTCCGGACGGAAACGAAGGATAATATATGTATACGCATCAGTATAATATATATAGAGACAAAGGTGTAGAGACATTTTGTGCAGCAGAGCAGGTGGTCGAGTTAGTGCAGCGTGTGCCACATGGCGATGGCCTTCCTGGGTGACTGGGTCATGTTATGCCAGTGCTCCTTGCTGGAGTTGGCAGCGCCACTCTCGAGGTTCGTCGCTGTGCCGATGCCGGGGCCGACGATGCACGAGCCGACGATCGCGTTGTTGCCAATCAGCTCGCTCGAAGAGTCCAGCACGCAGATCTGCAAAGAGAAGGAAACATCGGTGAGTTTAGTACGCGAAAACGCCACCAGGGGGTGCGCGAGCGCGAAACCTAACCTCAATAGCGGTGGAGCCGAGCGAGGATGCTGGCACGTTGAAGGACATGGCTTCCTCCCAGACGGGGCAACGGGTGGCCTTGCGCACGGCAGTCTTCTTCTTCTTGACGCGTTTCTCGCCGCAGAGTAGGCCGACTTTGACGAAGGGGTCGAGGTTGTCCTTGCCAGGTGCCGGGAACAAGTTGCGCGCCTGCAGGACGACGAGGGTCAGTCGCTCGGCCGATGGAAGGTACGAGAGCGAGATCAGCACCTCCTGGGTCTCCTCGGGTGGCTTGCGTTCGCGGCTGATCTCGCCCCAGACCTCGATGTCCTCGCTGGCCGAGCCGAGCTCGAGGTCCTCGAGGGTGATGCGCAGCGAGCCGACGACGTCGTTGCGCGAGAACCGATCGTAGTCGAGGACCTGCAGCTGCAGGGTCTTGTCCTGGAGCTCCTCGTGGCTCACCGGGAACTTGAAGTGCTGGTCGAAGACGGGGTTAGGCTCGTTGCGGTGGATCGGCGTCTGGCGCTTGCGCGCGTCCACCTCGGGACTGAGGCTCAGCTTGACGTAGGGGTCGTTGAAGCCGCCGGCGTCACTGCCCGCGAGCTCGTTCGCCTCGATCAGGTGCACGTTCAGGTCCGACTTGTCGAAGTCGTAGCTCAGCCGAAGGTGCAGCCGGCCGAGGGCCTTGCCCGATCTGCGTTTTACAACAATTTTCCATTTCGTTATAAAATATATTGCCCCCTTATAAAATTTGAGCGGGAAATTCAAAAAAAGGGGTCCTACCTCCTGGTGCTGCTGTTGCTGAGGTAAAGCGGTCCATCGCGTCTCGTATACAAGTCAGGCCTGATGGCGCCAATGGGTGAAGCCGGTGGTGCGGAGTTTCCGTCGCCGATCTGGCCAGCGCAGAAGGAGGCACGAGGCGGGGGTATGAGGAGGGGTGAGAGACAGCGTTGTCCGCTCGCGCCTGACTTGCTGGGCGTCGAGTTACCGGACGACGAGCTGGCGCAGCTTAGCGGCTGGTGCTGGAGCTGTGGCGGCTGATGTAGGCCAGGCTGGGAGCTCGTCAACGAGGTCAGCGAGTAGGCGGCCGTCCCAGCTCCTGGACCGCCGGGCATAGGACTAGGGCAGCGGGCGTCCAGGGAGGCTGCTCGCACTGGCGACGGAGACCTGGCGAAAAGTCTCTTGAGTATTTTTTGTTCTCTCTATCTTTAATATTTTTAGAGAGAGAGAGAGAGAGAGCTTGGGTATATATGAAGTAAAAAGTTCGTACCGTAACTTTAATCGATGTGCGGTTCGCACAGTTTACGTTTATTTGTTTTGAAGTCGTAAAGCTTGCTCTAAAGACGTTAAAGTTTAAGGAGCTATAGCCATTCAAATATGTATAATAGCGCGCGTTACTAATTCACGAGGATTCGCAAAATCGTTTTTCGTATAAACGTTCTTTTACTATATAGCACAGAGAGCTGCATAAGTCATATAACCCAGTTCTCAATTTTCAAAATTGTTATATTGGAGCGACTTTCTAAATATCAATAATTTGTAAATAAATCAACGACCTGGAGCCTCTGCTAGGCGGATACGATGATGCGGCGTGAAGTAGCTCGTGGTTGTGATGTCGGCCATCAGGTCCATAGGCTCGAATCTGAGGACTAGGAGTAGCCGATGTCGAAGTGTGCTGCTCTCCCGAGGCTGGCGTAGCCGGTAGCTGTTCCTGCGAGCCACTCGACGGCCGCCTCGAGAGGCTCGTCAACGTCCTTCCCATGACCAGGCCCATGTGACTGCTTCGACTCTGCCCTGTAAATACACGATTTGCCCAAAAAATATTTAATAAAACAGAAATGCAACTCTATTGTACGAGTAGGTCATAGAGAAACAAAAAATTCTTGCCTGATGATTCACTCGCTGCCGTGGACGGCTGCACAGCATGCTGTTCCTTGGCGACGCTGAACTCCTGTAAAGTATAACAATTTCGCATTACAACCGCGGTATATATACTATACACTCGCACACAGACGCATCAGCAACAAGTGCTCGATATATAGATGCACTTTGGCTCTCAGCCCGCTCTATTGGATTCTTCCGAAGTTCGTTCATCCCGCAAGCGTATTATACGCTCCGTCTTTTTCCCCTCTCCTTTATATCATCGTCCTGCTCCCTCTCTCTCGTGTGTTTATATACTTACGCACGCATTGATTATTCTTCGCGCGCTAGTTTCTCTCAAACTTTCCGGCCGCCCGACGAGCTTTACAGTATACACCTATAAAGACTACACTCTTTGCACAAGAGTATTGTATGTGTATATGAGTTTTGTAATTATTCGAGAGAGAGAGAGAGAGAGTCGTGTCCGAAAATCGTTAGCTCAGCGTGCTGGATGGCCGCGCGCGCGTTGCCCGAAGAAATCAAATTGACCTACAAAAGGTGGACGCAGCCGCCCGCGCGCGCGTAAAAATAAAACGTATATACATCCAGCAGCAGCAGCAGCACACAGCTTATACCAGTAGTAGCTGCCTGCCTATCGCGAAAGATAAGAATCGCTTGAATTATTAATCCAAAGAAGGGGGGGGGGAGGAGGAGGGGAGTCGTAGTGCGAGAATTTCGAACGAGGTCGTCGCGCGCAACTGGTGCATCGTCGCCGAAATATACAAGCGAGATGCGTATATAACATAATACACACAATAAAAGTATCATATCAGTATACAGAGCTGGGAGGGGCGAGGCTGAGTATAGGGGAGCGAGAAAAATACCTCAGAGCTATCTTGGCTATCCTGCGTGGTCGAGGACGATGCGGAGGATGCCACACGGGCCTGTCGCTGTGTCCACCTGCCCCGTATTATCGCCACGCCCGTAATAGCGCTTATCCTGCTGCTTGCCGAACTGACAGCTGATGTACTCGTCGTCGATGTAACAGCAGTTGTAGTAGCAGCATCCTGTTGCTGCTGCTGCGACTGACCGCATGCTAGCTCGAGGACATCGCCCAACACCTCGGACAGCTTGTCCGGCACCTTGACGCACTTGAGCGCCTCCAAGACCACGGCTGGAGCTGCGAGAGAGATAGGCTTCGAGCCTACTCTCTCACGCGCGAGTCTTAAGATCCGATGCCTATGTAATATTCGCGAACGAAAGAACGCGCCCGCGCGCTCTTTACATGTACATGTATGTATAGGTATATATGTATATACGTGTCTGTATGGATGTATACAGGAGCTGGAGAGAGCGAGAGCTCGGTGTATACTACTACTACTACTGATCAGCGTCTGCTCTCGACTGCGCGCTATACTTACTGCGAGCGCGCGCGCCAGAGAGAGAGAGAAGCGAAAAAACGAGGGAGGGCGCGCGCTATGCGTGCGCCGCAACAGGTTACTACTCACCCCCCTACCATACGAAATTTTGGGCTCTTGTGTATGCCTACCTATCTGTACGATTTTACACTGATGTTGTATGTACTCCTTACGAGAGGGTATGTGATGTGTGTAATAGAGGTACTTATATAGAGCCTGTACACGTGGAGCTAGATAACATGAGAATGATGATACGAGAGAGAGAGAGAGAGAGGATTTTAACGCTCAGGAAATTTCCTCGAGAGGAAGCTCGTCGGTGGCGGTAGATTGATTCGTGGGTGGCGGGGAGAGCGAGTAGCTCTGCTCTATCGATCCGACTTTATGCCAGCCCTCTCCGCCGCGTATATATAACGTGTGCGTATTAGAGGTGTATACAGCCGCCGAAATTCCACGCGCCTCACTCTCACTCGGCCTTGAAATGCGACGCTCAGGAGAGAGAGAGAGAGAGAGAGAACGTCAGAGGGAGTTTAATATATTGTACATATATAGGCGAGACTGTTTTTTAATTGGGGGACACGCGCGACTGCAACAAGTATATGCGAAATTGCCTGCGCGTGCGTTCGCTCTGTTTACGTAAACAATGTACGCGGCGAAAGATTGATTTTTCGAGAGTGTATTTTATAAGCTTCGGATTTTTCCGTTGCGCAATCGCAATTATCTGCAGGCAGCGAGAGTTGTTACGCAAGCGACGTTTGTCAGCAGGGGGTTTAATTCCCTTCTTTTTCGATTAAAAGCGCTCGATTCCCATATCACTCGATGATCGATTATATACTACTACTCGCGCAAGTAGTAAGAGTCGCGTCGGGTCAGACGTCCGCTTATTGGGGGTGATCATGTGTAGGGGGCGCTCTGCATTACCGACCGATGGTATATCGTTACTATTAAGTTACCGAAGGTCAGGAAGTTTATATTACTAACCGTCTTCTGGACAGAGTAGTAGCAGGTCTTGGTGTGATTCAGGACTCGACAGGCCTCGGGATCGTTATTACCCTGGCTGGGAAGCTGTTGGCGCACGACCTTGTTCTGATTGAGACTGGGACACTTGGGTGGATCCGGCCAACGATCCAGCGAACTCCAGCTCTTCACCTTTCTGCCGGTCGAGTAGTACCTGGAATAAAACCGAGCCATATGGCTGATATCATCTATGTGGATCGAACAGAGTTTTATGGCGATTGAATCGTCGCGTGAGATAAGGGAGCTGCGGCTAAATGCTCTGACCTGTAGACGACGATGGTGACGGCGATGACCAGAGCCAGGCCTGTGCCGGCGGCTGCCCCCAATACTGCCGATGAGACCATCTCGCTCGCTGTTTTTCTTCTTTCTCTTTATTTTCTTTTTCTCCCTTGAGATTGTATATACCCTGTGTTGGTGTAATGTAGTTGTCGGCGGCAACGGCAGCTTCTCTAGTGAGATGTGACCTTCTTTTTTCTCGGGGCGAGACGTAGCTTGTTATTCGTCATGATGAGCACGCGGCGAGGCGGCTAACGCGCCGCGGAGAGTTGATCGACTATTAATTGTATTTACTGCTACTGCTGCTGCTGCTGCGTGTGTATACCCCTCGTAGTAGACTTGTTGCACAGCTATTCAATGCCTGTCCGTTGTTTTCTGTAATTAGATGAAATCGGTTTAATCTTGTTTTTTTTTCTTTCTCGCTTCGATCGGTTGTTTATTAGTTGTCTGATCGTGTTATATACATGAAGGATTGTGTTAATGAAACATGCATGTGTTTATAGTATAAACGAACGCTGGAAAATTTTATCAATTTTTTTCGTAATTTTTCTCTATTGACGCGTAATTTACTTTGTAAAGTACGCAAAGTTCATGTATCAAAATTGTAATATCAATAATAATGTTGTTTATCTTGTAATATCAAATTTTGATATATGGGTTCGCCATTCGATTTTGTTAACGATATAATATCAAATTTTGATATATGGGTTCGCGCAATTCGATTTTATTAACGAATCGTGAACTATAATTCTACTAAATAAATTGTGACATTGCGATCGATATTGTAACATAAAAATTTGATATTTAACAAACAGTTGTGTATTTACGCGAAATAATGTCAAGCTTGATATCGTATAACATCAACATTATCGAAACATCAAATTTTGATCTTTACAACATTTTGAATATCACAGTTTGATACAAACTTTTCTACGTCAATAAAAGCGAAAAACTTACGAAAAATGCTATCTAAAATCAAACTCAAGCTCTCAAATTATATCTTCATTTCTAATCGAAATCAACGTAAAAAACTGCAAAAAACGCATCTTCCTACTAGTCAACTCTTGAGATTCACCGCAAACACATTCTAAAACCAAGCAAAACACCGTACAAACGACGGACACGTACCTTACAACCTCACCATATGTTTGCATACCTCCGGTTTCTATACTCGCGCGTTAGCTTAATTAATCCGCCGGCGGCTCACTGGAAGCTTCGACAGTTGGCTTGTCGTCGCGCTATAATCCAGGTGGCCGGCTGATAAGGCGGCGCTCGATCGATGTTATAAATTCCGGCTCTACACCTCGCATAAGCTCCTCCTACGCTCTCTCGCATTATATCTCAATATTCTCGTGTATATATTATAGTATAAAAGCTGCATATCTCCGATAGGACAACAACTTTCATTCGAAGCTTTTATAGGCTGTTTATATGTGCGTGTATAGTGTATATTATATATGAAGTAGGAGGAAAAAAATGTTATATCGTACTTTGATGCTGATAATACAACAGAGAGACGCTGGACACACACACACAAACACACTAAGTATATATACTGTTCTGCCGGCGGCGGTCCGAGTGCGACTGCCGCCTCGTCCTCGCGCGTCTAGCTCCTATATCTTCGGCGCTGCCGCGGATCCCAACGTGTAGGTATATAATACACACCGACGCTCGAGAGAGAGAGAGTGAGTGAGATAGTAGGGGCGAGCTGCTGTTGCTATTCCCTAGATTTGTCGCGCCCACGCAGTGAGAGAGAGAGAAGACTCGAGCTTAATACCCCCCACCTGCAAGCTCGAGCTTTTATTGTCAACAACATCCTTTACAATGACTCGCGCTTGCTTGCTTCTTATTCCGGGAGTATACACAGAGTATCATTTTTCTCCTGTGGCGGAAGCGAGAAAGAAATAAACTTTGCTGCTGTGGGACGTAAAAATCTTTACAGCTGCTGAGAGCGCGGGCTATTCTCGCGGGTATCACCTGTGTATGTGTGTGTGTACTATTTCGGCGAGCGATGCTTTTTATTAAGATCGCGTATATACATATATATACAGCTTTTTGTTTATTATTAGTAATCGATCGACACGGGTCAGCTGTGTAGTAAGTGACGCTTCTATAATTATACACACGCGCCTTTTGACCGAGTTGCGTGCGTGCGAGACTCTGTATTAATTCGTTTTTAACGACTCTCTTTCCGTTGTATTATTATAGTATCAGTATATAAGTGCGAGTCGATATAGCTATATGTTACCCGTCACGCTATCGCTCTCGCTTTCTAGCGCTCTATCTTACTCGACGCCGAGCGAATTTAGTCTAATTCAATCCGACGCTGTGCGCGAGCTTGCGAGAGAGGAATTTTAAAACGCTTCCGTGGAGAAACACCACCGAGATGAAAATTTCTCGAAATTCTCCGCGAGATACACGAGAGAGAGCTTGCGATTGAGTTACCGAACAAATTTCCAGGTGTGTGTGTATAACTACGGAAGCTCTACTATTTCACGAAGCTTAAAAAGCTCTCAGTAAAAAAAAAAACGGAAAAATCGATCGGATACAATTTAAGCTATGTAGTCTGAGTATCGAAATCCGCAATCATCTCTGAACGTGACTCTTCCGAAAGCTCGCCAATTAGTAGACAACCCCTCATTTTCAATAATTGAAGGGAGGGAGTAGGCGACTCGAGAAAAGCTCTCGCTACTCGCATTCCATTAGCTCACTCTCACTCTCTCTGCGTCCGGGAAAGAGCCATTTCCCCGGGCTAATGCGATTTCGAGCTGACACACACACAGACACACAAGCTGCTTACAGATTCCTATAAGGCCGGCGAAATATATATACGTGTACAGGTACACAGAGAGCTTTCGATGAAAAATGCACGAACTTGTCGAAATCCCTTCTGATTCCGCGAACGCAATAATAATACATCCCTCCTTTCTCGCGAAAACAACAAGTGGGTCATAGAGAGAGAGAGAGAGAGCTTTCGCAAGCTCTATCCAATATACACAAAGAGTAGTAGCGCGGAGCTTCACATAATAATCGCGCTCGGCGCGCGCGATTAGGGTAAACAACAATAAGGGATCAGCGCTCTTAAAGTCTCGTATAAATACGCGCGCGTCATCGTTTGCACGCCCGGCGCAAGCTACGCAGTCGCGCGGTAGGTGTGTATATATATAGGAGTGGGGGGGGGGGCTGGAGAGCAGATGGCGCCAGTGTCGCGCAAGTATATCCGGCGGTGGTGATGCGATAGCAGCCCCTGGCAGGCTGGCTCAGCGTGTCCGCGGCTGCAGGACGGCTGCACGCGTACGTGTGTGTCTTCTCCAGCATGGAGCGAGAGAGCGGAGGACCCGGGCCATCGATCATCGCTAAAGCTCGACTTTGTTGAAACAGAGGAAATAGAGAAAAATAGATAGAGTCTTACAAGCTTGGCTACGAAACGACCAGCAGGTATGTTTGTCTGACTCTGGGTGTCCTCGACACATGTGAGTGTGTATGTGCGCGCACGTGCTGGCCGGGACTCTAACTGCAAGCTCACTCGCTTACTTAATCGAGCTTGCATTAGATCGATATATGCATGTCTATATACTCCCGCGCAACCTCTTGAGAGTAAGTGAGTGAAAAAAAGCAACGTGTGCTTGTGTACCTCGTGCAAGCTCTAATCTCGCTTACTCTCTCTCTCTCTCTCTCTTCTTTGGCACGATCGCAGAAGTATATTTCGTGCATCGCACTTGCATTATTGATCGCGCCAGCGCGCTATACACCCACCGCCACCGCCGCCGCCACTGCATGGCTACACGCGCCGATGATTCCTCGAAATTCTAATGCTCTTCTCTCTCTATCTCACGCGCGCGCGCAAGCTCCAAAGTCACTTACATGTTATTATCATCGTCATCCTTGCCTATACACACACCTCGCTCATCCGTAATTATTTTTATTACACGCTGTGTACAGTACAAGTTTTTTATAGTATACATGTAACGCAGAGAGAGAGCGATAGGGCTACAGGTCGTCCCGATGAATATCTAATGCGGCCGCGTAATTGGATCGAGAGCAGCAGCAGTAACCTACTGTGTCTCTCTCTCTCTCTCTCTCTCTCTCAGCTCGTCGATACATGTATCACAGGGTGGGAGGCTGGGAGTCGCACATCTCACGCGGCCTGTATACATAGGATACACGTATATATACACAGAGAGTTAGAGAGCGCAGCTAGTTGTTGCTGTTCCTTTGACTACTCCCGCGCTGATTTGTCCCAGTTTCGCCGCTGATTAGTCTCTTCGGGGAGGAATAAGGGCTTACTTTTTCTCGCTTCATGTTTGCTTAATAAATATTACACGATTATTATACACAGACGTGTGTACATCTCCGAAGATGCGTTATAAAGTCGCGAGAGGATTGATCATAACAAGAGTAGAGAGGGTGTGTGTGTGGCGCCAGTCGAGAGGGCGTAATTCCCAACTTTGCGGAAGAGAGAGCGAGAGAGAGAGAGAGAGTATTCAAACGCGCAATGCGCTACTGCACCAGCTGGCAAGCTTCCAGAGGCACGCGACTATCTATATACCACCCCCGAGTATAATCCATCCCTCTCTCTCTCTTACTCCTTTGTTTGCTACCGGATATCTCGTATAGCCGCTTATCGCTTTCTCTCTCTCTCTCGCTTCTCCTTTCTCGCGCGCGCGCGCGTGTGTATGCGGCTGCCGAGAGTCATTGTACGACGCATCGGGGTTCAGTAGCCTCGAGACTATTCTACACTCTATCTCTCTCTCTCTCTTACTCTCTGAGGTAGGAAAAGACTGATCGCCTTTTGTCTATGTGTCTCTGTGTATGTATACGAGCGCAGAAAAGAGAGAGAGGAGTAGCTGCCGAATAATCGCCGGAGGAGATCTACTGTAGAATAAGAGGGAAAGCATCAGCAGAGAGACTGCAAATGCGAGTGGTGATACTACTACTACTGTAGCAGCGAGAGAGAGAAAAACAAAAGACACTCTGCATCATGAGCTGGGCGCTCGGAGGACTCGGCATCTTCGTCGGGCTGCTACTGGCGGCTGGGGCTACTGTCGTTGTTTGCAAGAGGTAATTTTTGTTCGATGTGGATAGTTTGTTGATTGTTTAAGTTAAGTATGTAGTTAACACGCCCTGCAGTAGTACGAAAATATATTATAATAGCTGAAATATCAAAAGACTCGAAATCGATTTATGTAATTAACGTATTTGTCCCTTAATAACGTTGAGCAGCCGGTACGCGATGAGCTGGCAATGCGGTGCCCGGGACGTCTGGATCATCTGCGAGGAGTGGCGTCGCAAGCTCTCCTGGCTCTGGGCTCCGCGTGAAGAAAAAGTGAGTGTCTTGTATCCTAAAAGCAAGTAGTACAAATCCGACTTTAGTCAGACGATCGGGTACTAATCTTTCTCTCGATCTGTTGCCAGGTCGGTTTGGTCAAGGCTCAACATCCAACCGCACAGGTACCCGGTCTCTATCGACAGTCCAGTACGAATTCCTCGCAGTACATTCTTCACAGCGACAGCGATCTTCGATTGGACGCTCAGGGTGCATTCACCAGGTCAGTTACCTCTTTTCATTTTTTTTTTTTTTTATTCGATTAACTCTGAGCGACAGGATTATTTTTGTTCCGGTGTGTACATTAAGAGCTTATAATTTCTTAACGTCGAAATACTAAAGTTTCCTAATAAGCTTCAACTCGATTAACAAGTCGCCGCATTATATTTCAATCAATAAATCGAGGTGTACGACCGATTACGCCTCGCGTGCTTCGTAATACGTTTATGCGCTAATAAGAAGCCATAACCACCCTATACTCCTCTATATATACCTAATAATAAACCTCGCTACGAGTCAATCATCTTTTTCTCTCGACGATGACCGGCAGGTTCGAAGCGGTGGACCGGGACCTGCACCCACCGATCGCCCAGCAACAGCAGCAGCAACAACAGCAGCAGGTCCAGCCGGCCAACAACATCCCGCCCCAACCACTACGTCCAGCTCCACAACCTAGAGCCACGGCTCGACCTAGACCGTCACCCTTACGTCCGCCGACGAGCGTCGACTACCTGAGACTGCGCGAGTGCGAGCCCAGTCCACTGACGCCTCCACCACCGCCACCCCCCACTCTGGACAAGTTAGCTCAGCAGCATCAGCAACAACAACAGCGAGTCTTCCTGTTCCAGACGGACCACCACTTGAACGACTCGCCGACGCCGCCGCCGCTACCGCCACCGCCCATCAACCTGGCCGACTACAGACGCAGCGGCAACATTTTCGAGACGAAGGTTTGCAGGTATAGCGTCGAGGGTCCGGCCCTATTTGATCCCGAGGCTGACTGCAAGCTCGGCAGTCCACCTTATGGCAGCTACGACATCGTCCATGAGAGCCACCAGGCTCGACCTGCTGATCTCTTTGGTATATCTAGCCAGCAGGAGAGCTTCCTGCACCGGGTGCCCAGCCAGAGGAATCTCCAGGATCTCGAGCGGATAACTAGGTATATTCAGAGTCTACCTGACGCCCCACCGCTTTACGATCCCAGCGAGGACGAGGAGCTTGCGGCCAGTCCACCGGCTCCACCACCACCCGCACCGCCCGATCCCGATCCCGTAGTCAAGCAGCAGCAGCAGCAACAGCAGTCGGATAGCCCGGAACCCACTACCGGGGAGAAAATCTTCAAGGCGCTCAGGGCGGTTACCTCGCAGAGCTACATCGACGCCAGCGAGTTTTACAAGTGAGTACTTGTAACTATATTATAAGATGTTATCGTACAATCAAAGGCAAGCGATACATTGATCGAATATGCGCAGCTCTATACTCTCGTCGGCCCAGCACGTGCAGAACCTGGCATTCACTTCCTCGCAGTCGACGACGAACCTGCCGGACCGAAGCGATGACAACCGTCTGCTCTCGCCCTTTAGCCAGAGCTGCGAGCTTCCTCGACGGACCTTCGACCTGTACAACCCGGAGTTGAACCAAGAGGCGCATCGAACGGCCCAGGAGGTCTACAACAGTCTCCAGGATCCACCGGCCTCGCCCCTCCTTCTCAAGGAGGCCGATCAACAGCAGCAACAGCAGCATCAGCAGCAACAGCAGCAACAACAGCAGCAGCAACAACAGGGAGCTTCAGCGGCGGCCTACTCGTTCATGTCGTCGGACCCGAGCTTCACCCGCACCTCGGAGGACATCTTCAACAGCCTGGAGCTGCACAGGCGACACAGCGTCCAGGAGCGTTTGCAGAACGGTTTCCAGGAACTGCTCGAGATGGAGGAGACCGAGTCGGCCCGTCGCCGAAACAGCCAGGAATTACTCAGCGCGCTCGAGGAGGCTCAGATGAAGCGTCGGCTGTCTCAGCTCTTCGACGAGCAGTGCCACGAGCAGCAGCAGGCGTGCACGAGCGCCAGCGCCTCGAGGCGTGGCTCCCTGGAGGAGTTGGCATGCCTGCAGCGCGCCATCAGCTGCGAGAGCGTTTGCTCGGACACGTCCGTCGTGCTGAACGACCTGGAGGCCGGCCAGGAAGAGCAGGAGGCCCCTGTCGTCGGCCTGGTCTGCGTCGGCCTCGAACACGACCGCTGGCCCAGCCTACATATGGGCGAGTCCGACCTGATCGTCAGCGTGCTCGAGGCGCGCGACCTGGTGGCTGCGGACGGCAGGCCGGCGCAGCACACCTATGCCAGAGTCTGCTTGCTGCCCGACAGGCAGAGCCACGTCCAAACCAGGTTGTACAAGGGTACCAACTGTCCGAGCTATCAGGAAAAGTTTTACTTCCCGCTGGACGGCGGCCCGGTCGGCAGGACTCTGCTCGTCGAGGTGTTCTCGTACGAGCTACCGAATGGAGGTTGTCCCGGAGGCGAGTCCACCCTACTAGGAGAAGCGAGTCTCAGGTTAGGCCCGGCTCCCAGACCGCCCGCCACGACTTGGCTTCCATTACTGGGACCGGCGCTGCCGCATCCGCTCCTCGGCGAACTCATGTTTTCTCTGAGCTATTTGCCAACCGCCGAAAGGCTCACCCTCGTTATTGTCAAAGCCAGGAACCTGAGAGGCACTACCGAGGTGCCCGGCGACTTTTTCGTCAAGGTTCGATTATTACAGTTACACTTGTCAGGTTTTAGGTTTATCCGCAGTCAGCTGTAATAACGGTATTATTGCGTTTTGCAGGTCTACCTGTTGCAGCAAGGCAAAAAGATGCATAAAAAGCGCACGTCGATCAAGCGCGGCGAGAAGAGTCCAATTTTCAACGAGGCGATCATCTTCAGCGTGCCGCCTCACGCCCTACCGGTAAGCACAACCTATTTCAGGTTTTAGTTCGAAAAAGCGCCACCAGCATAATCCAATCTAATAAGCCTTAATTAATTCGCAGAACATCCAGCTGAGGATGACGGTGGCGGAGGTGAGCGGCGACCTGAGCACTAAGGCCTACTCGGTCGGTCACGTGATAGTGGGCGCAACGACGTCGGGTCGTTCTCTGACCCACTGGCGGCAGATGCTGGCGGCGCTTCGACGACCCGTCGCCATGTGGCATCCGCTCAGGAAGTAAGAGACAAAAATCACTCGCACACACATCCGCAAGTAAAGATACAAAAAAAACTCTACTGTATATCGTTCGTTATATAAATATATATTATACACACGACAATTCGTTATATATATGCGCGACGAGACTCGCTGATCATCTATATATTATACATTCGAGAGGAGAGAGATAGACACGTTCTTTCGGCGAGACTAGACTTTTTATTGTTAATTGCCTCGAGACACACAAGTACATTGTATATGACCCCTATACCTCGAGTCGATATCTGCATTACGCATTTTTTCCACATTGTTCTCGTTGTTGCGCTTTTGATGGGGGGTCTGGACTACTCTTTGAGGTAAAACGTAGTCGAGTTATAGCGTTATACTCGTTGAGGAATGCGGGATATCGGAACGATTTCGAGTATTATACTTTGGGCGAACGCGCGTTTTATATAGATATAGATTTCGATATATGAATTTCTCGAACTTTGTCCATTTTTTACACGTATATCTAGAATATACGATGAATTTACTGCACTACAACATTCAGGTATTATACTTATATTATTACACACGCGTTTACTTTTTCTCCAAAATGAGGTCGCGTTTAACAAAATTTGAGGAAAAAAAAATCTAACACAGAGGCTATATATTATATCGAAGTAATCGCAATTTTGATACTCCGTTGCGAAGAATCGGACAATATCATACACACACGCGTATGTAGAGACACACCTTGTACACTGATGAGAGAAAATTATTGTACGCTACTTTTCCTTGAGTACCATGCATACAGGCTATATATAAAACGCTGGTTCCGCATCAGATATGTAACGGTGGACGAGAGAAAGATTGGAGAATATAATCGTTATAACATTGTTGCAGCGCGGAGACGAGATTGTCGCATTCGGTGTACATAAGTTGTATATGTATATATATCAGATACAAATTTAAAAAAAAAATGCAATTCATGCATATAATACACTCACACACACGCGATGCATCGTCGAAGCTCAAATTCCACGATGTTGTCCAAACTGCCTAAAAGCAAGTTCAGGAATAAGCCTTTGAAGCTTGATATAATAGGATAAATGATATGAAACAAAATATAAGAAAAAAAAAAAATAATAATGATCGATAACGCATATGCTTTCTTTTGAGGGCGAAATAAACTTGTTATATTGAAACAGATTCATATTTTCGATTGTATTTTAAGTACCAGATCGTTGACAAAGTAGCGGATTCTTGTTAAATGCAGGTATATTAAAAATAAATAAAAAAAAAAAGTAATAGATACGTATTAGCCTTTGGGGCGGGATTGCGAGAGATTGTAATGTCGAGGCGTTTCAAAGACGAACCTAATGTGTATAGAGAAAAAAACGATGATTACAAATTCGGACACGTTACTCTCGTTTGCTTTGTTCTGAGATTGAAATCATCCACACGATACGTATACAGAGAGAATGTTTTTTCGGTTTTGGACACTTTCGATCGACTGTATATAAAAGAGCGATGCGATTGTAATGACAGACACACATTTAGAGCGACTATTAATATATGATTGCAGGTTCCGATGAAAAATTGCTGCTTTTCAAACAATCGAAAGTGTCCGAAATATACTATATATAGTCTACCATTCATAGCTTTTCTACATATACTCATGATGGATAACGTTATTTTTAAATCGAAACATACACTCTTTTTTGACATAAGTGATTTCTCTTTTTTCTAGTAAATATATACTTTTTTACTACTACTCTTCGTCTCTAAATATACATACGATATAACCACTATTGCGTTTTTCTCCTCGTCCGTGTTTTTTATTAGTCAGGCGCTTATTTTAGTTGTATGTCACCGATGACATACACACGTATATATCTATATATACACACATATATACATAATACATACACACTCTAGATCGTCTAAAAGTGATCGAGGAATGCTTATTACGAATCCTGTTCCTGTTCCCTTCGTATGGCCTTGAAAAAAAAAAATACTTAAACTATATAACTTTTATACCTTTCGCACTAAACTATATGAAAAGAATTATATAATACTCGGATTGGCTCAACTGATGAATATATTATATATTAGACATACACACATGTTCACACGCGCACATATACACAACACACACGATATTACATAAATGGGAGATATAGACACAGTTACACATATATGCGCTGATGTGCAATGAGATATTGTTATTTTAAAAATAATGAACCGCCGCAGTAAAAACCGGTGATTTATTTTAAAGCTCATCCGATAATATACTCGCGACAAACACAGTAACTGGATTGGAAACGCAAAAAGTCTATTCGCGCTCGTGCAGGTCTTGAAATTATGTAAAAAGAAAACAGTAAAACTCGAGCTGCGCAAGGTTCTATATTAAATTTTTGAAATGACAATATTTCGGCGAATCTCTGATATATAGATTAAAGAAAAATAATATAATATATAGTTAAACGTTGTTACTGTATAAGGGGACATTGTGAGAATAAAGGTGAACGTTTTTTAATCTATAAGCATAATCATATCTTGTTCTCCCTTGCCTAGTTACATATACATCGTAAGAGGAAGGTTTTTCCAAAACTTAAGATTTAAGCGCGATAAGAGATATATATTCGCGATACATATTCAAGTATATAAAAGAATCTATATAACAATTGGTATGAACTACAGGTACCTGCGTATTTTTATCAAAAAGCGCGACTCTGAAAATTGTTTAGAGAATAATGATAATAATAAAACCATGACATAATGTATCAGCAACAAAAAAAAAAAAAAATAAAGGCAAACTAACTTTCCTCATCTCGTTCTCCAAATCAAATTCCAATTTCATCGACGCAGATGCGAGTAAAGTATATAATATTGTTAGAAATAAAAAAAAAACTAAACTGTTAATTGAAGAGATAATCAACGCTTGTTATATCGAAATGCAACAAATTTACCTTCCGATACTCAGTTGAAGCTTCGCTTTGTTATACACAAACACATACACAGATACACGAAGTTATAGTATTTATCGAGCAGTGAACAACTGTCTCCACATGTATACACTCATAAAATTGCAGATCGATCGCGAGAACGTGTAATAACAAAAAAAAAAAAAAAAAAAACAAATATGTGATGATGCCACACGCTGTTATGTATTAGCAAGCGAGCGAGAGGGAAAGAAAGCGAGAACACGACAATAATAGTGCCGAGCATATTTCAGTTGTTTAGCCATATAATCTCAAAGCACTTAAATTCATTGAGCTAGCACAAGAGAAGATATATAGAAGAAACAAAAATTGATGAATAAATGAAAACACTACGCAACAAGTGTACTTTGTGCATGGAAATACTGCATATTATACTACGTGCATCATCTCGTAGAACTTTTAGTTTCTTCGACTTCGTCGTATAAATATATTTATACTCTGTTACATATAATTCGAGTATATACGATAAATACATTGGATTTGTCCCGAATGCGCGAGCGAGCGTTCTCTCGTATATACATATATACACATATATATTTGTAAGTACGATTACATTTGTGAAACTACTGGCGATTACGTGAGGGAAAACAAATTTGAAATTATTTGATATTTTTGTTACGCCTGTCTGTGATACTATAAGGGCACAGTACATTATCCTGTGTATATTTAAGATTTTAACCCCGATACATATAATTATAAATATATTATGAACAAGAAGATATATAATTATATATATACGTATAAGAACATTTTTTCATAAGATGTAAGGAACAAAAAAAAAAACATTCATACCGTGCTCTTCCTACGTACTAATAACATTAAAAATGCAACACATCACAAGCATGTACGTATAAACAATTAATCTAAATTTAAACAAGAATAACAAAGAATAAATAAATCATTGAATAATGTACGCACGCATAAGTATGTAAAAATTTATCGTCATCTATTGCGAGCCTTGACGTGTATTTAATGCGAATGAAAATAAAACATATTCAGCAATGAGGAAACGACCGTTCAGACGAATGTTTGGCAAGAAACTCTACTTTTGGCGTATTTAGCATGTACTTTTTTATTTTTCCCGTTCAAATGAGAAAGTATACTCTAAATCCAGTTTGATCTCGAGCAAGAAAGTATAAGCGATTTAAAATATCACGTTTCCGAATCTGCGTTTACTTATATATTCTCGTAGTTTCTCATTCGTGCGAAACTACGATTTCTCCGCGCAAAAAAAAAGTATTGTTAAGTATACCATCACGCGAGGCTCGAATCGTTATAAGAATTTTCAAAGTTATAAATTATATATACAGAAACAAAGATATGAACAAGAAAAACTACATTGTAACGTGCGACATTAGTATTAACAAAAAATTTACTATTCAAGAGAAGTAAATGAAAAAAAAAATAAATAGAAGAAATTACGACGGGCGAATCGACACTTGTATATGCGCAACTCAGCCTTCGTCTGGACTTTCTATATACATTATATATGCGAAAAATCTCGCGTTTAGCGGACAAGAAATGAAAAAAAAAACTGATCGCCTTTTTCACACCTTATCATGTCGATTCCCCCCTACTGCATACTATATACACTTGAGTGTGTGAGTGTACATGTACATTATGGAAAAAAATATTATACATCGTCGTTGTTATTCATCGTTACACGATCCTATTTACAAAAACTCGTTTAATGATATACATATATATAAGAATATACATGCATATATGTGTGTATATAAAAATATATATTTAATTTACAAAAAAAAAATCGACGACGGACTACTTTTATTTCCTTTCCAGTGTGAGTGTTATGAGGTGAGAGAAATGAGCAACGAGTAATTTCTTTTTTTTTGATAAATAAATCACTTTAATTTTCGTCACTCTGCTTTGATATGATTAGATCGTTCAACATAATAAAATACTCTCAAGAGTTATAAATATATATATCATCTCAATTATTTCTTAAAATCTAGAGCGCTATAATAGTTAATCGTTAATAATCTACTTTTTCTTTTCAGCTACAACCTAATTGGACCCACAGGCAATTTTAGAAATTGCTTATTCCGTGTATATATTATTATATAATATTAATATGCTTGTAATCGTTATTATATAAGGCACGTTGGAGCATTGAAAATTGACAGTCGAGATTATCAATAAAATATATTATCATTTAGTTTAGAGACAGTTGGTGAGAAAGCTAATTGTATTAGAGGGAGAGCTTGGAATGAGAGGAAGATTGGACGGATCTCAATAAGTAAAATCTCAATCGGGATGGGGAAATTCAACAAACGTCTCCGCACTCGTGTTGTCACCACTGTGTAAAATCGTATGTACAGAGATATATAAATCGGCAGCGCGAGCGCGATTTCGTAGGAAGACGAGTACGTATCGATGATAATAATGATGATGAGGATTAATCGCGATGAAACGTCTCACTGGTTTCCTGGCGAGGAAAGTCGGCGCGCCGGCTGGTAGGGGTTTTGCAGCAGTCGTGGCGAGCACTCGATCACCCTCAAGAGAAGGGCGTCGATGTAGTCCTCCATGTCGTGCAGCCGTTTCTTCTTGTCAGCCACGTCTAGCTGGAGCTTCATCACCAGCTCGATCAGATCCTGCGTACCAACATTCGCAATTTAAAAATCATTCCATTTTGAAAAATAATGTATTCAAAAAACTTCTTACCTCTCTGGATTTGCCTTCGAACTGCTCGATGATCTCGCGAGGCAACCGAGTCTGTTGTGTCGTCGTCGAGTGTGTCGTGTTTGTTTCCTCGCCGCCAATGATGATCCTCTCGGACGAGGATTTCTGGAGGTTCTTCTCTTTCTTATCCTTTTTGTCCTGTTTCTTTTGTTCCTTTTTCTGTTTCTCCTCCTCTTTGCGAGTCTGCTGTTGCTGAGCGACTTCTGCTCTTAGCCGTGTAATTGGCGAGTTGCTGCGATCTTCCGCAACGGCATTATCACGTGGCTCGTCGATTATAATCTTTGGACTGTTCCTCTTATTATCCCACCTGCAAATATTCAAGCGTTACTGACAAGTCTGACGTAACTATTTCAACAAACTCAAGGATCACTAACCTCTTGAGCGCACTAGCGGTTTGCAGGCCGTAGAGCTTTTTCCCCCACTCGTCCTCGGCGACGTTCGGCTGTGACGGTACGTTTTCCCTGGCTGCCGGTACCGGTTTCTCGGTTTTGGAGCTGTTGAGATTGCTGTTGCTGGAATTGAGCGCAAACCTCGGCGGTTTAGACGGCGGTGTATTCGCTGAATTGTTGCTCGACGCCTGTTTGTTATCCTGATTGCTGAGATTGACGCTAGAAGAGTCCGATAGAGGCAACGGCGAGTTGTTGCGGTTGTCTCGGGACAGATTCTCGCTGTTCTTCCAGGCCTGATTTGCCGCTTGCGAGGAGTTTAACGACGAGGTCGAGCTCTTGTGTGAGAGATCGTCGAACTGTAAGTACAAATTATAAAATTTATCGTCAATTCGTTTACTTAAAACAATTTTTAACTCTGTCTACGTACCGTGAACTCATCGTCCTCGTCACTGACAACTCCAGGATCGGCATCGCCGTGCTCCTGTCCAGCAGTTCTGGGCCTCTCTCCAACCCTGAATTCCTCCTCGTCGCAGATATCGTCCAGCTTACTCTTGCTTCGACTCTTGCCCTTGACTTTGTTGCCTATAGATTTAGCGAGCTTTTTCAAGCCTTTGCGCTTCTCCAGACTACCTATGCTGAGCAAACTGCCTCCAAACGACTGTGCCGCCGACGATAGTTGTCCCAACGAGCTCTTGTGTCGCTCCTTTTTGGTCAGGTCTGTCAGACTTCCCGCTCGCACGATGAACCCGATCCGAACTTCGAGTTTGCCTCGCTCCTTTGTGTTCTCTTTTCCTGGTTTACCGGTCAGCTCGTACCTGTTGATTAAAAAGCAGAAGTAACTCACAATCTCCGGACTTTCCCTCGAAAAATAAAAAAGAAAAGTACTCACCATCGGTTCTTGGGCATTTCATAGATATCGAAGCTGGAGAGCGGTATGCGTATGGTTCCGAGAAACTCATCGACTCCGATGAAATTCCGATGAAGGGCTGTGAGAACGATCTCGGCGGTATTGCCCTGCTGAGGTATCTGCAGCTCGCACTCCTCGTGCCACTCGACATTTTCCGAAGCCTTTTCCTTCACCGACGTCTGGTACTTCTCCTTACCCAATGCGATCGTCACGAAGCAGTCGTTGGTCTCTAATTAAGTTTAGATACAGAACATTGTTAGACCGTCGTTAATTGAACTTTTACTTCGAGAGACTATACGTTCCCAGAACAAGTGTGTGTATATACTTTCTTTCTCGCGGTATTGTTGTGTTTTTTTTCGGAGCAACGAAGGATAATGTTCTTATTTCGCGAAACTATATACGAGAAAACTATACGGTACAACGATAAGGCCATGTGTCACTGATAACAAAACGGAACTGATAACACTCATCATTAGGATGAACGGAGACTACTTAATTACTCATCGCGAGCCAAATTTTCAGCGAACAAAAAAAAGAAGAAGCATAAACACGTGATGCGCCCACAATTGTTATTAAAGCGTCTTTCTCAAAACAACCGTTTGCACAACTGCAGCGAGGAATGCGAAAACACAACACTTGATCATACAACAATACTCACTGTTCTTTCCCTTGGTGATGAGGCCCTTGGCACGTTGCACTGCAACAGAGAAAGAGCAAAAAAGGATCGTTAGAGAGACGCATCAGACAATAGCCAGAGTAGTAAGTCTGGTATGTAAATAAATAGGCTCCGCGAGCGAGAGGAGGGGAGAGAAGAGACGCATCGCGCGCACCATCAGGTAAGATTATACACATTACGGTACATCCAGAAAGAGTCTACTCCATACACACACAGAGGGACAGCTCGAACAAAAAATGGGCACAATCGTGTGTGTGTGTGTGTGTCCTCACGAGAACACTTCCCGCAACGCGACTGTATAATTAGAATACAATTATAAGATCAGCCTAGGCGTAGGCGCACCAGGTGGCAGCGACGTACCTATGACCTGGACGTGCGTCGGGCTCCACATGTTGGCTCGATAACTCTCTTCCTTATACGACGATGATTCTCTGCAGAGCCGTAGCTCCTAACGTGCGTATGTACAAATATAAAATACACTCGACGCAGTGTATCGCTTCTTTTTTTTCTCCGTCGTATGTGTATACGCACAACGACTACTCCGCGGATATGACAAGTGACAACTGATGCGAGTAGAGTTGAGTACAGAGTACAGGTACGGCTTAACCTCCTCGTGCGCACCTTTGCCGCGCAGGTCCCCCAGTGCCGTAGACTCCAGCGAGTGGTGCCCCCTCCGCCTGTTTCAAAAAGTGTATACCTAATAGAATCTCGGATGATAAATTTTCCAGTAGCGAAAGCGCGCGTCAGCTGTGAAAGTGTGTCGGGGCCTCTCGCGCATGCAGGAGATGACTGAGCAGTGACGTGTCCTTCTCTCTCTCTCTCTCTCTCTTTGGTTTAGCTATAGATACTCGCTCGCGAAGAATGCAAGAAGGGAGCGCGTGACGGGCGCGAGAATTCGATAAGCGCGCGGTGCGCGGTGAAAATCGGGAGTAGCTGTATAGTAGTAGGATATATAGGTAGGAGTATAAACCGATCTTGTGCATCAGGTGGGGGTCTCTCTATACAGGTGCGCGCGTTCTCTCTCACTCTCTCTCTCTCTCTCTCGCTATACTCGCGTAGAGGATCGCGTTATATAGGCAGTGCCGTGTCGCACGTGCGACGAGTAGTGTCTCTCCGTGCCGACTCGAGAAGACAGAGAATCCAGGAATACAATATAAAAGATCCTCTCGTATATACAATCAAACTATATAGTAATAATAAGAAGAATAATAATGGATCATCAGGGCACGCCGTGCGCGAGGCTCTGCCACATCGTCAAGTGGGACGACTTCGACGGCTACGGTTTCAATCTCCACGCGGAGAAGGGCAAGAGCGGCCAGTTCATCGGTAAGGTAGACGAAGGCTCGCCTAGCGAAGCTGCGGGTTTGCGTCAGGGTGACCGTATCATCGAGGTCAACGAGATCAACATCGCCAACGAGACGCACAAACAGGTGGTCGAGCGCATCAAGGCTTTTCCAACGGAGACTAAGCTTCTCGTGGTGGACCAACAGGCCGACGATTATTTCAAGGCCAACAACGTACCGATCAAGGCTAGCATGCCCGGTGTTAAGGTACTCAAGACGCCGGAGAGAAGCCCGGCGAGCATCGCCCAGGACGAGCGGGACGCCGCTGCTATGGCCGCCGGTATCCAGGCGAGTATATCAATGTCGTATACCTATCCCAAGAGAGCTGCTCTGCTCTGTGCATATGTTTGGGAAAATTCCGAGAGAGTTACCTACGCGAGAGAGCGGCAGCCATCGCCCCGAGATTATATTCTCACCTGTCGCCATCTCTCTCTCTCTCTCTCTCCCTGCTAACAGTGTATATATAGCTATACGTGTATATACGCATATGTACGTGTTCTCTTTAGAGTCGTGATTCTCTCTCTTTCGGCCGGCGACAATTATCCTTATCTTATCGCGGCGCTGTGTCGAGGTAGCTCTTTTCCAATTAGAAAAAAAAATCGACAGACGCATCCTGTTTACCGCTCGGTCGATACAACAGCGTATATATAGGATGTATACACCGAAGTCGCGAAGATTCTCTGTGTGTGTGTGTGCATCGGGCTGAGAGAGTCGCGGAAGCGACTCCCGAGTTATATAGTATAATTGTTGCGCAATTTTTTTCATTCATATATCCGCGGATATCTTGTGTAACGAGCGCCGTAACGATGCACGTCCGGTCACATGCGTATTGTTGCATATATATGTAAAACCAAAGCCTGACTTCTTTTTCTCAATTGTCGTTGCAGAGCGGAGATACACACTCGATCGGCAGCTCGGTGAGCGACGCCCAGCAGGAGAACGGTAGCAGCGGTGCAGGTAACAATGGCTCGACGACGAGGCTCGACGACGACACCAGCAGCAACAAGTCCTCCTCGAGCGGAAAGGAACAACAGCCGAGCAATGGTAGCGCTGCCGGATTGAATCTGGCTATGAGCGCCAAGGAGCTCAGGGCTAAATTAGCTATGCGCAAGAAGTACGATCCGAAAAAGGAGTCGCTTGGATTTAAGGACAAATTTGACATCGTGCAGAAGCTGTAGATTCTACTCTACACACCGACACCATATTTTTCTATACTCTTTTCATTCTTCTTCCTCCTCTATACTCTATCCGTTCTTCTTCTTCCTCTTCTTCTTTGATGGGTCGAGGCTCTCTTTCTTTCTCTTTCTCTTGAGAGGCAGAGGCATTCAAGTGTGCAAAGCATTGACTGGGATGGTGAGAAGACTCTTCGTTCTGGTACGTGCGTTTAGCGACCGAGACGTTTATTTGAGAAAAATAAGAGAAGCAAAAGTCTCAAGAGGGAGAGAGAGAGAGAGAAAGAGTATTATCCGACTGCGAGTGCACGAGAGGCCGATAAGATATACCTTCTCGCTCGCATTCCACATTGTTGATCCGCACACACACATACATATACGTGTACACACACCGCCGGCGGGCTTAAAAAGATTCGCAGAGAAATAACAAAAAAAAGTAGGTGCACACACACAGACAGACATCATCATCGCGGGCCGCCGTGCCATAGTCGCGCTCTCAATTAGCGCGTTACGCAACCGCTGCATCTTCGGCCTTTAGACAACAGCCTGTTGATTCAGCGCGTGTATGCATTGTTCTCTCCTGCTGTGCCGTTTCTTTTTCGCGCCTCGAAATCCGCACAAACGCACACGCTTGTGTATTTTCTTACTTTATATAATGTATACTAGAATTGTGTCGCTTATATATATTGTATTTTTGTAAAAAAACAAAAGAAATGATCAAGTATAAATGAAAAAAATTCAACGGGTATGTACAACACAACGCGCACACACACTTGTTGCACAAAGTAGGATACCGATTTTCTTTTTTGTTGCTCACAGCGAAGGACGAATCGTGGTATAAAACGAATGTATTAATAATTAAACCGAGATGTGATTAATCATGCAGCCCCACTCGTTACATTCCAAAGTCAGTCGTTTGTAGAGAGAACTACATACGCGAGAGCTCAGTCTTTTACCTGTATACTTACACACACGCGCACGGAATTACACACCGATTTTTCTTCGCAATAGCCTCTCTCTCTCTCTATCACAGTCCCTATGTACATATATGTATGTCTCTATCTGTATGCAACGTCGTCGCCGCGCTCTCTCTCGCGCGGACTCGACGTCCCGTGACGATTCATCAGCTCTGCGCGCGCGGAATGTAATGTAGCCGAAAAAAAAAGAAAGAAAGAAAGAGTAGGAACGGCGCGCGTTATAACGATGTTTGAGAGATATCGGTGTGACCAAAATATGTCATATGTAGCTCCTGTTAAGTGATTCATTGTATTGTTACTCTTATTGTTATGCTGTATGTATTATTGTTGTTATATGTATCTTGTCTGTAAATAATAAGCTACACGTCCGCGACGACCTGTATACAACAGGTATACATTGTATATCCGTCGATGCAAAATTTTAATTATCATCTTCGTTAAATGTAAGCTCTTTTTTCCTTCCTTCCACGAGCTTTCCGTTCAACCTTACACTTGCACGTGTCTATTGGCTGATGCGTACGGAAGGGGAAAAAAATGCCTGAAAAATTATGTAAAGCTAACATCTATATTCAATTTTTCAATAAATCTTGCATTATGCGCTGTAATCATAAAAACCGACGACTTGTGTATATATATACACGCGCGGCTCATTATGTACTCCTCGCCCAATTAGCTTTCAGCGAAAGGAAAAATCGCTTGTTTTTTTCCTTCTCCGAAGATGAGCTCAATGTTTCCTAGAAACATATAAGCGTAATAGTTATTATACCTACTAGGAAAAAAGAAAATGTACAATTTCAAACTACGCTCGCGTATACTCGGTCGGTAATGCAGATCTCTTCTCCGCGAGATACATCGTTCAAATCGTGGCGCCATCCATTATCAGATCGAGCGATAACACTGGCGTCGTTGTCTTATCGACATCACACTCGGAATCACAGCCAAAGCGACACCTCTGTAACGTCCGATCAACTTTGTCGTCGAAAAAGAAAGAAAGAACAAGAAAAAACTGAATAAGAATGTGTAGTAGAAGACAGCACAGGAGAAAAATCGAGGAAAAAAAGGGAAGAAAGAAGTCGAGCGAAATCAATCGCGTTCTCTCGTGGGTGGCGTCGTCTCCGGCCGTTAAAGAGAGACTGACGTATCGGCTCGCGCGCGAGTGTAAGCGAGAGGCAAGACGCGAGCTGGACATATATGGTTGGGGGTCCGGGAGCCTCTCAAATTACGTTGCCGGCACACAGCACAGCATCTCCCTCTCTCTCACACACGTGTATCTATATGTCTTATTCGCCGATCGCGTCTCTCCCTCCTCCGCTTGTTCTCCATTTAATTTTTTTCCCCCTACTCTCTCGTCTCTCACTCGTTCTTATATATTTTAGAGAATATCAGCTGTCGCGCGAGATTCGAATCGAAGGAGATGCTTCTCACGAGAATAGACGTGTACACAGTGTGTATAGCGAACAATGAGTGTAAAGAATATTTATAAACGATGTTTACGGCCGAGAGAAACTTTGTTTTTGTCGAGTATATGATGCATTATGTAAACAGCGACGACGATGCGTTTCTTTCTTACCTGTTTTTATATTATATATCGTGTGTATCGGGTATTATTATTTATAGACCAAGTGCAGCAATTCGAGCGAGAGTAGAGAACTCTGTTTTTTTTCGGAGCTCCGCGCGGATGCTTGTAATGTTTGCTTGTCTTTTAGCGATGTATTTTGGGATTCGCCGAGATTTATGAACGAGTAATAATAAATCGCAAAGTGTATATAAGTCGGCGAAAAATTCCGAGCGCTGCTTCGATTATTACGTAAAATATATATATCTCACACGAGAATATACATCTATACTTGTATCATATTGGCGATATTGTTTTCTCTGCTAACAGAGACACCCTCTCTGATGCGACTCTCGTTAGAATTATTGTCTCTCCAAGCACATCTCTTTCGCAACGAAGCACAATTTTTGTAAATTCGGCATTCATCAACAGAAGAAAAAAGGAAAGAAACATAATCAACGAGTCGACCTGAATCTCGGCGACCTTGCTCGCGAAAACGCCGGTACCGCTGAGCAAATTCATAAAAAAATGTTTTCAAATCAGCCGCGAAGCTCCGCAAGCTCGCGATAATTAAAAGCCACGAGGGAATCGAGACATTCCTTAATTCTCTCTTTTTTTTCGAAATCAGTATAATAGGCCGACATCTTATCCTGTCCTCGCACTCATAATATCTATTTCCAGAGCGACCCGAGGATTAATTTTAGACCGACTGTTCCATATACCCGCGGGAGAGAGAGAGAGAGAGATGAAGAAGCCAGGCCCGCGCTCATCGCCCACTACTCGAGCGCAAGCTCGCGTTTAACGAGGGGAATTTCATAAGTTGGCCGCGACGCGTCTTATCAGCTCTTCTTTTATTCGCTTTTTGATGCGGCCGCTAATTATTACGTTAGAAGAGAGAGAGAGAGGGTTAAGGCGATTTGTCTTGGAGAGTCGAGTGGTGTACACTTGGCTATTCTCTGATGATACGTATACGATGCAGATTTGACTGATCTGAGCAATTAGCGCTACGTGTGTCTTTCCTTGGATGCGTGTCTGTAAACACGGGGATTGTTGATGCGCCGTGTGCTGTTGCGCTTTTTTATTTTGTAAAAATAGGTTGCGCGGATAGAGGAATTTTAGATTTTCGAGCGTGGCGAAATTTTGTGATAGTTGTAGTTTGAATTTTTTTTTCTTGATTTCTTTGTATATCTTCAATGAAAATCATAATATGATTTTTGCGCCTTTGAGTACATCTGGTGGGAATAAGAAGTGTATTCTGTTTTACACGAGTGTCGCAGTTTTTAAGCTTCGTCGTATTTACAATTTATGCAAAAACAGTAGTAAAGTGTACAAATATTCAGGGAACTGAAGTTATTTTGCATAGTTATATTTTTCCAAGGTAAACTTTTTCGTTAGTTTATGAAAAATATAAGTTGATACGTATCACATAGTACAAATAATCACGATGACGCAAAATTCACGAACAATTACAAAAGTACAATAATCATCCAAGCCCATCTTAAATTTTACAACAAGTTACAGAATAATATCGGACATTCGAGAAATGTGCATCATAAATTGAATAAACGACGTTGCGTGACTCAAGATTTGGCTGAAACTCTGTCGAAATTCCACGAGGCTCTCGTATCAAACAATATTGCAAATATACATATACATCAACAGAGTCTATACATAATCCATTCCGATCATCTGACGAATCTATCTTCAATTAAAACTAGGCTTACACACATATAGTCAACATTTTTTCTCAACTCTTCGCTTCACCTACATTAAACAACCCACTCAGCACAACTTCAAAGCCCATCATCAGCATGAATGAGCGAAATATCCAGCTCCGAAAGCAAACTGCATCTGGACCAGCATAATGTTTTCGTTTCCAAGTATTTCGAGAACTCGCAAAATTCCACCGTATAGTCGTCGCTTCCGCGCGAATTGGCAGGAAGTTGACTCTCTCTCTCTCTCTCTCTCTTTTCCGTTAAGTATCTCGGGCTTGGCTCCAACGTTATAGGGTCAAAGGTGAGACTCGCGATTTATCTCACGTATGTATATGTATATACACGACTGATGTTGTAAAACGTTAGAAATATTCTGAAAAGTCTCGAAAAACAACAGAGAGACGGCTTTTTGCAAGCGGCTAAAAATGCCGCGCTCTAAAAATATTTCGAGCATAGCGGCGGCGACGAAGCTGGGAATGCCAGAGAGAGAGAGAGAGATGCGCGTCCAGACTCGGGGAAATGCCGTCGTCGAGCCTATACGTGAGAATAAGATTGCGGAGAGAGTGTGTCGCCAGACGCCTCGGAGATATATATGTGTGTGCCGATAGAACTTTCGCGGACGTTTGGGATTATTTGAGCTTTTGGTCGAGGCGGTCTTGATAGGAAGGAGAATATTACTTTTTTGGGGTTGGAAGAGAACATTACTGAGGAAAGTATATCAGAAGCAATAAAAACAAGGTTTCACACATGATTCGTGAACTGTGACAAAATGTATATCATGTGAAGAGAGTGCTTTCAGATCAGCTCTTGAATAACAATTTAAATATACATTTTATGTGACACTTGAAATAGAACGATGAATTTTTACAACAAATTTCAAGTTTCCCGTAAAATAAAAAAAGACGATCATAAATTGCGGGTTATTCAAAATTTGTCATCGATATAAAGACACTTAAAAAAAATTGCACGCGTGCATGGCGTACAAAAATAACAGGCTTATTCATAACCGATCGCTATACCACTCAGAAGAGCAAAAATAAAGATCGATCAACCGATTTATGCAACCGACTCTTCGATCAATCAGTCTCATATATTCCCCGAATCATTTAGCAACGATGCTTCATCGAAGAACCAAAATTAGAAAGAATCGATTCACAACGACACCTGCATACCGATCTTCAAAAAGAAAAAAAATCGTGACAAGTCTCAGCAGCCGGGAGAGTCGCGCAGCACATCAGGCGTCTGCAACGAAAGACAGCAGTCGACGCGTTACGTGAACGTGTGCAGCTCACTATATACACACGGCCGCATAATAATAACGTAATAATAATGAGAGTCGCGAGAGGGATGACGAGTGATGTCGGGCCAAGTCGCGCTTTTCACACACGTACACACACATATGTGTAGATACAGATATACAGAGGCTGCTTTAGGACGATATATGAATTCTTCCAACAGGTAAAGATAGATCCGGAGTGACGAGGGTTGAGTATATTTAGAAATCATTCGGCTCGCCAAATCCAAGTTCGCTCCCGCGGCTTATACTCGTCGCGCGCGCACATATACGCGCCTACGGCGAAAGCTTTGCGCTAAACTCTCCCTGCACTTGTATCCCGTATCTCATCTATATACCATGTGTGTGTATATATACGTATTGTATCCGATCGATTCGATGTATATGGAGATGTGTAAACATCGATCGAACTCGAGGGTGTACAGATGTATAATACCGATCACCAAACGATATTTCAATGTCAACGCTCGCGCGTCGCTATTTTTACGAGGAAAACATCTATTTTCCCTTACTGCATACCGGACGCAAACAACAAGTTTACCTATATAACCATCAGCGCTTGAATCATCCCAATATCTATACCACCTCATAATTCCATCTCAATTAGTCACCGAGTCGTAGCCACAGCAGTGACTTATATATGCGATTCTAATTAAAAGCTCGATTGCACGATACCGATTACCGATCGATCGGCTGTACACACCTCCCAACTGAAGCTATACTATAAAAGAAAGCTCCTGAAATATCCTTATGATTCAAAATCTCCCAACGATGATGACGACGATGATGATCGTCGCGACGACTATGGCTGCGGGGGAAAAGAGATATTATGGATATCGAGCGATAGATTTTGCAAGAGAAAGACAGCTCACAGTCGCAGAAGAAGAGTAGGGGGATAGAATCGGCGGCTGCGAAGAAGAAGAAGAAGAAGAGGCAGAGTAGAGAGGGAAAGCCGAAAGAGGAAGAGGAGGAAAAGTGGTGGTACCAGAAAGAGAGAGAGAGAGAGAGAGAGACCTGGTGGTGGTAAAGTTTTTGAGATGGAGAAAGAGATTTAGCCTGGTTAGTTGACGCGCGGGGCCCCGGCGACAGGGACAGCCGACTGAGAAAGTAGTGCGAAAAAAGGGAGCGTTTGCTGGGTTGAGAAAAAAAAGAGAAAAAAAAAGAAAACGACGACTACGACTACGGTGCTAGCACACACACACACACATACACGAAATAAAGAAGAAAATTTACTGTGGGGATAATAAGTAAATAAGTAAATAAATCGGAGAAGTGAAAAGTGAAGAAATTGCACACAGTGAGAGACGACGAGACGTACGAAAAGAACATATCGATAATACGCACACGAATTTTCCTTCAATCACGCATATAGTTCAGACAGTTTTACAATAGTTCATCATCATCATAAGCATCGTCTCACATAATTTTCCGATCGAGTTTTCCATAACGACTTGTGCATACACATAATAATAATAAAAACGTGTGCCACACGTGCATCAACGACGACAGGCTGATATACATATAAAACCTGCGCTTCCCGCGACGACGATCTTCTCTCAAGTAAGTGTGAAGCTGGACGCATATATTAATAACCCCTTTTATAGAATATAATCTTCGATAATCGTGTGTGTGTGTGGTATATAATGTACAAGTTTACGTAAGTTTCCACTTTTCCGAGAGCGCGCGCGCGCGCGCGTAGAGGCATCAAACTAAAAAAGAATCGTCGGAGCCGAGTATGTGGAAGGGGCGATGTAGGTAACTGGGCTCTCGTTGTTCGCTTATTTTTAGAGAATGTAACACGAGGAGAAGAGAGCTTTCCCCGCGAGCGAGCCGAATGTGTGTTTCGGCCGACGATCGTCTGTCATTGATGCGTGGGCTATATATTTTTTTCTTTCCTCCACCTCTCTGATGTGGGATTTAAAAATACTGTATTATATGTATATCTATGTATATTGCGCAAGCTCTCTCTCTCTTTCTCGAGAGAGAGAGAGAGAGAGAGAGAGAGAGAGCTTTCGACATGTATTCGCGTCGGTATCCTGGAATCGGCGATAAATCGGTTGGCTCTCAGCTGCAGTATATAGTATACAGCGTCATTTATATAGCGCGACTGCTTGCGCGATGTCTGCGTGTGTGTATCCACGTCCGCGTTCTCCGCTGCTTTTTTTCTATTTAATCCCCCTGTTTCCTCGTCTCTCTCTCTGTCGAGCTTCGAAACTCTCTCTCTCATAGTTTTGGCGCCGGCCGCGATCGCGTCGAGAATAGCTTGGACAAAAATAAATGTCGGCAGAAACAGCTCACAAGAGATTTTGTACTATAATAAGCGGCGCATAATATCGACGTCGGACGTGCAGAGCCCCCACGAATGCATGCTATTGACCTGATATATAATAACTTTTTAGAGATATATCTTGTGAGGTATCACATGACGGTGTGTGTNTGTGTGTGTGTATGTCTCACGGCAAAATTGACGCGAACGAGCGCGCGAACAATAGTCGCGTCGGGGGGTATATTTTTAGTAAAGGTTCATCACGCTCTCTTGCGCACGCGAGCGACTGAGTAGCTCTCTGCACTTCCTTTCGGTTTATCGGATGAGTTGAGTGTCTTTAAAAATACTTTGTTTGACCATTTCGCTCTCTGAGTCATTTGTTTAGCCCATTAACGAGAATGAGAGATGCAGACGTGTAAGAAGTGCCGATTTCGTCAGTAACATGACGATTTTCATCTTCTGATGTGCACGAATGCGATGTTATTCGTATTGCGACAATTTTCTTCTAGACGTTTATTATAGGAGAGAGAGAGAGAGAGAGAGAGAGAGTCTAAAAATTGCATCACGCGTGTCCACTATAACAGGGAAACAAAGTCGAGAACGAGGTGGCATCGTTTCTTTTTTTCTTCTTCCATTCCCTCGCGCGAATACCAGAGATGAGTGAGAGAGGCAAACAGTGTACTCTGGCATGACATCAAGCGAGTCGTGCAGTGTAAGAAATCCGATAGTTTACTTGTGTAATATTTGGCTCGTAGCTTCTTCTCGTTCCCAGCAAATTTTTCACACACACACACACGACCCTCCAAATAACGCGGTTGAATGAAGTGCCCGGCGTGTGAATGACTGGTGTGCGCCCCCTAGCGTCGAAACCGCGTACTAAAAGCTCCAAAAAAAAAACAGGAAAAAAATTGATGAAACTTGCAGGTGGCGAGGGTCGATGGTGGTGAAAGACGGCGTCGAAGCGTGACACCGTGAATCCGGGCAGTTCGGGAGGAATTTTCAGCTCACGTGGTACAACAGGTGCCTCGCCGAGGATATCGCGAGGTCACCTAAGTAGTCAGCGGAGGCCGGGGGGGTCCTCCCACTTACCCCCTTGTGCGTGAAATAGAGAAAGAGAGAGTTAATTGTCCTCACACAAGAGTAATATGGGGGTCGCGGACGATTTCGCGCCAAGCTTCACCCAGAAGCCCCAGCTGCGGCAGGAGGACGAGGGCAACCGGTTGATATTCGAGTGTCAACTGGTAAGCGCACCCAAGCCCGAGATCACCTGGTTCCGAGGCGAGACCCAGCTCGCCGAGGACGACCGCACCAATTTCAAGATACAGAGCATCGGCACCAACAAGTTCCTCGTCGTACTCGAGCTCGATGACGTCATCGAGACTGATGCCGGCCTCTACAAGGTCAAGGCCAAGAACAAGATGGGCGAGGTCGCTGCATCCATCAACCTCAACTTTAGTCGTGAGTAGAATATGATATATATCTGAATACACAGCTCTCGCGTCCTCTTTTTACGAACGTTCGATTTCTAACCTCAAAAGGTTTAAATCTACGTCTGATTTTTTTACAAGTATTTTAAAAATTCGCTGAACCTTTCTAGATTTTGAGGTTAGGAAAAGCTTCATTACGGTAAATCCATCCGACGCACGGCGTCATCCCCATTAAATTTCTGCGCAAGCGTTCTTGTGTAAACACCTTGTTATAAGTAGTAAGAGTCTTGCATTGGTAGTCCACGCGCGCTGCGTATAATAAACTCTGACTAGTGTTTTAACGAGGCTTATGTTTTCCAGCTGTGGATGAGCCTAGAGAAAAGTAAGTGGATCGCGGTACATCGTAGTCTAAGCTGTTTTTTTTCTGTATCTCTATTTTGTACTTATGCGCTTTTACTATCAAACTACCGCTTCTATTGCTTCTTTCAACGCTGCTCATACTTCAAACGCTATTACTTTGCATTTTCACTATTTTTTTTAACAATAAATAAAAAATATCGAAAATTAAACGAATCGCTCGCTGCGCCGCATGTAACGCTTCTGTGTTTATGATTTTAGCGGCTGTACCAGTGCGCAAACGGTGAGTCTGGCTTTGCTTGCTTATATCTACATATACACGTACGTCTCGAGTAAAAATAATTAAGATCACAAATTTTGACGTGTGTCTTTCTGAGACACGTTTTTAGATAAAAAAAAAATTAAAGTTTATAGATTATACAAGATCGATGGTGATCATATAATTATTTTTACGCGACATACCTCACTCCCTGCAATTAAAAAAAGCGCGTGTACGTGTGCCATGATAACATCCTCCAAAATAAAATAAAAAAACATTGCACGAACAACCTCTTGCAACCCACAGACAAATCGACGGTATCGCACCGACTTTTGCGAAAAAGCCATCCATCAGACAGGAGGATGACGGCAAACGATTGGTCTTCGAGTGTCGCATCACTGCCGACCCTACGCCCAAAGTCTCGTGGTTCCACGACGGCGACGCTGTCTCGGACTCGCCACGACACAAGGTAATATCAAATCAAAAATCCAATTTAAAAAAAAATCAACCATAAAACAATAATATTAACGAATTAATGTACAGCTGACCGTCGACAAAGACGGCCACTCGTACTTTGCGAGTCTGGAGATCAAGAACGTGACGGTCGAGGACGCTGGAAAGTACAAGGTCACCGCTAAGAACGAACTCGGCGAGTCCAACGCCACCATCTCCCTTAACTTCGACAGTAAGTTGCTAAGCACGACGTTACTACATTCATTTATAATAGCTTCTCAGTTAATAATAATCGTATTTCATACACGCACACATTCGCATACATCTAATATATATATAATACATGTATTCATATCGTATTTACATATTATATTGTATACATAAAAAAAAAAGAAACGCTGCACGTATAATATACTCATCGTAATATCATAATGTGACTATATACACTTACGCCCGCACACACACACACACGCAGCACTTAACAATAACAAATCGACGGGGTTTTCGCCGCGCGAAACAACTGCTCGGCAGTGCCAACGCGATTAATCAGCACATACACGCGCTGCTGCTTGGGACACGATGCGCGACCGGTATTACATATATATAGACACTTGCACACTTGCATTTTTATATATATATATATATATATATACATACACCCCCGTAATGTAACGGACATGAATATAATAACGAGAGAGAACTTGTACTTCGCAACTCAATTAATGCAGTTAACGTAAAGTAGCATAATACAATAATAATAATAATAATAATTGTTGATTTGAGCGCAGTTAATCTATTAACGTGTATAATCTGTTTTTTTTTTTTAATATCTTTTTTTGAGTTACAAGCGTAGGAGTATATAAATAATACAGAAAATAGCGAGAGTCTCTAGCGGCAGCAATATAACGAAACAACGTTGCGATCCGATATCGCCTCGAGAGAGTCGCTTGCCTAATTCTCGCGCGCTAAATATAATTCGATTCGATACGAGAGAGAGAGAGAGCGAGAAAACAAGTAATTTGCCAAGCGCAATAATTGCTCGGGATTCCGGGGCTTCAGCCGCCTGAGACTCTCTCATTTATGATTAATATCGTAACACGAAATTCTTACGATTTTTTTTTTCTTAATCTATATATAGCTACAATAACTGGAATTAATTTACTGCGAGCTAATTCTTTTGTTAAAAAAAAAACACGTGGTTTTACTTTCTGACGCGGCCGTAATCTTTTTATTTTCCTGTATAAGACGACTAATGGTGTTCTTCCTAGCAATAAATAGCATAATTCATCGAAAAATGACAATAATGCGAATAGTTGTGTGCGAATGGTGCGCAAGGAGTGTGTGTATAGATGTACCCTGTATACAGTCTCGATCTTCGTCTCTCGATATAAAATAGTCTCGATTATTAAAAAAGTTAATAGGATATCTATAGGTGTAGTATGTGAGAGTATAAAGGTGGAGAGACATGTGCTTTTTTTTTAAAAATTCAGGCGACGAGGCCCCAGTCCCGGACGACGGTGTCAAACCGACCTTTACCGAACGACCAGTCATCAGGCAGTCCGACGACGGCAACACTATAACCTTCGAGTGCCGATTAGCCGGCGACCCGAAGCCTAGTGTCAAGTGGTAAGAAAGTCACACACAAATACACAGCATCATCATCCCCTTCTTCGTTATTTTCTTACGAAATTCTCTCTGTCGACGCAAGCATTTGTCTATCTCACACACACACACACCCAGAGAATTTAATTTTACGTCAGATAGAGAATATTGTGTAAACATGGCAAGTGTGGGTAAATAAATGCTCGTGCCAGAGACAGTCGACGACGACACGAAGGGGAGAATGCGATGTATTATATTTCTCAAAACCGTCTGCGACGATGAACGATGATGTGAAACGAAAAAACAAAATAAACAACCAGGTATCACGGAACGGAGGAGCTGAACGAAGGCGGCAGGTATCAGATGTCGATGGAGCTTGACCAGAAGCTCTATCATCTGGCTAGGTTGCAGATCAGCAAAGTAGCAAAGGCCGACAGCGGCGAGTACAAAGCCGTTGCGAGAAATAAACATGGACAGGGGGTTGCCACTATCAACCTGAACTTCGAGGGTGGCGATAAGCTCAAGTAATCAATCTCTTCTCTTCCCCTATATACATATATCTTCTTCTGACTCTTCTTCTTCTACTTCTTCTTCTTTTGACTCTTGGTTCTTCCGACTACTCGTGTGTCTCGAAAAGGGAAAGCCAGTTTTCTTCGGCAAACTTTGACGGCTTAAACTTAATCCCGAGAGACACGGCTGTAACAACATGTCTCTCTGTCTCTACTCTTGGCAAAGTTTGCCGCCTCGAAACGTGGTTTTCCCTATTACGAGAGGCGAGTGTATAATATGTGACGAGCGAAAGAGATGTCGAATTCAGGCTGTATTTGCGTGTATATATATAGAATACCCGACGGCAAGCCGCCGCGTTTCCCAAAGAAGCCGACAATTAGGCAAGAGGGTGACATCCTGATAATGGAGTGTATACTGGAGGCTCATCCAGTGCCGGAGATCACCTGGTACCAGGGCACCAAAGCCATAACCGACAGCACGCGAATTAAAATGTCCCGCAAGTCAACGGGCAAAGACACCTATCTGCTGACCCTTGAAATCTTGAACCCAACCAAGGCCGACGGCGGTCACTACCGCTGCAACGCCTTTAACAACTTTGGCGAGAGTAACGCCAACATCTCCTTGAATTTCCAAGGCGAGTCGCCGGATTATATCTACTATATTGATCTCTACCTCTGTCTATCTATCTATCTACTCTCTTTTTTCTTTCGTACAAGCATGCATCCATCGATATGCATGCATCAGAGAACAACCCCCGCCCACACAACTATTCTGTTCCACCCTTTGTATGATGTATGTGAGCGATCGTGTGCACGTGAAGTGAGAAAAAAAGAACAACAGTCATCAGCCTTCGCATGAGTCATCCGCATTTTTCACCACATCGCCAGACTGATTTCATCGAGATCTAACTCATCACGCTTCCACTAACAGCTATGATATACCCCTGGATATGCTTATTTCTACCCCTAGCAGCAATGTGTTCTACTTCCGCTTCTGTGTGTGCCGTGCGCTTGACTCTCTGCACTCAGAGCCAGTTCCTGGCTTACCAAAGACTGGTCCTAACGGAAACTTATCAAGGTGCAGAAGATCCAGCGGGTTTCGCGCCGTCGTTCATCGAGAAGCCGCGCATCATCCCCAACGAGACCGGTACCCTCATCACCATGAAGTGCAAGTGCCGTGCCAAGCCCAAGCCCGACGTCACCTGGTTCCGGGCAACCAACGTCATCAAAGAGTCGTCCAAGATCAGCCTCAAGTGCATCGACGTTCAGGAGGACATATACGAGCTTACCCTCGAACTCAAGGTATGTACTGCATACCTAAACCTATTTTTCGTGATCGACACAGATGATAATGGTTTATGTATCGTTGACAGGATCCTGCGGGACCAGACGGTGGAGCCTATCGGTGCCACGTAAAGAACGAGTTCGGCGAGAGCAACGCCAACCTGAACCTGAACATCGAGGCCGAACCTGAACCTGAGGGCGACGGTCCGACCTTCGTGGAGAAACCTAGAATCCAATCCCAGGACAAGGGCAAAGTCGTCATCATGGACTGCAAGGTCAAGGCCAAGCCCAAGCCCAACATTGTCTGGACCCACGCTGGCACGGTCGTCAAGGAGTCATCCAAGATCTCGCTGAGTGTGGTAGAGGAGAAGAACGACATCTACTACATCAAGCTCGTGCTCAACGATCCTGGCGCGGACGATTCTGGACTCTACAAGTGCAACATCAAGAACTCGCTTGGAGAGCTCAACGCCAACCTCACGCTTAACGTTGAAAGTGAGTTGTTGCATCCTTTGACGATGATCTTGATTCTTGTACGTAATCGCTAATCTTACTTCTTCTTCTGTGCAGTCATCCCTGTCATCAAGGAGAAGCCAAAGGTCATCAAGATCGTGAAGAAGAAGACGGTGATAGTCGAATGCACGGTTCTGTCCAAGTTCGCACCGGACTGCACGTGGTTCAAGGAGACCAAGGCTGTCACACAGGACGACAGGCACAAGCTCCACGTCGAGAAGATCAAGGAGGGCGAGTTCGCCGTGAAGCTCGAGATTGAGCAGATATCTCAGGCTGACAAGGGCAAGTACAAACTGGTGGCCAGGAACGAGAAGGGCGAGGCCACTTCCCAGGTCGTCGAGATCCAGGAGATACCCGAGGAGCCTGATCCACCAAGGCTCGCCTCGGGACTCAAGTCCATCGTGAGTTATCCTGCATTAAGGTTTGTTGAATGATTTGAGGAAGATTGTAACGTTTCGTTTCTTTGGCAGACTGTGGAGGAAGGAAAGACGGCCGAGTTCTACGCGGCTCTGCTCAAAGAGGACAAGAAGGTCACGGTCACGTGGTATAAGTAAGCAAAGATTACTTTTTCTGCAAACTGTGATGTGCGAGTTCAGTTTTTAAACGGGTGTCTGTCATTTGCAGAGACACTACGATCATCAAGACTTCGGAGACCTACAGCATCAGTTTCGATGGTAAGGAGGCCAGGCTACTGATCAAATCCACCACTCAGGAGTCTTCGGGACGGTACAAGATCGTCGTCAGCTCCGAACACGGAAAGGACGAGTCTTCGGCTGAACTGGTGGTTGAGGTAACGAAGAATATTACTTGGATTCAAAAGTACAATGCGACTAAGTTGCCTCAACTTCTTACTAACATTGCTCCTATCCTATTGTTACTTCCTTGTATCGTGATTGTGTTCTAATCTCTTGGAAACGCGGATCATCGATCAATATTTATACCCCACGGCTTCTGAAATAATGTGTCTGTAACACTCGAGAAATTAATGCGATGAATACGCGTAATCGATTCTGTAGAAAAAAGAGAAAAAGAAGAAAAAGGACGAAGACGAGGAAGAGAAAGAAAAGAAGAAGGTAGAGGAGGAGAAGAAGAAGGAGGAAGAGAAGAAGAAGGTAGAGGAGAAAAAGAAGGAGGAAGAGAAGAAGAAGGTAGAGGAGAAAAAGAAGGAGGAGGAGAAGAAGAAGATCGAGGAAAAGAAAAAGATCGAAGAGGAGAAGATTAAGGTAGAGAAGAAGAAGGAGGAGGAGAAGATAATCGAGCAGAAGAAGGTCGAGGAGCGCAAGAAGATCGAGGAAGAAAAGAAGATCAAGGTAGAAAAATTCGACAAACAGGCTACCTATACCGCTTGGCAAATGCTTGTAAAATCACTGCTTACGTTATGTAAACGCTTAAAAAAAAGAATAAGAAAACGCTTGATAAACGGACATTGGCAGCAGATTAAAGAAGCCTTTTGAATCTAACACTCGATGCGCACCTAATGAGCTTCGCTAATGAACGCGACAAGTTGATCATCGCTGGCTTGTGCAAAATTAGTGCCATTCATTCGGAGACGGACACGAAAATAAACCCTCGAATTTTATATTTTTAAGGAACCTGAGTCCAAGCCAAATGGTATTGACAAGCCTACATCTAAAAAGGTAACAATTAAAAGAAATAGGCAAAAAAACAGATCAGCTTTATATCGCAATCGCGCATATTTATGTCAAGATTCCATACCCCTATATTAGTTTTCTATTATTATTGTTGCATGAATGTACCCAATCTGTTGCTGACGTCAGAAGCTTGTTTCTCGATGTATATAATTCAAATCTGTGTAATAAGACGTAGAGCAATAATTCAGAGACTTTCAACTCAATTTTCGCGAAAAAAGGTCAAAGAAACTTGGCTTTTCTACAAAAGCTATCTCGAAATACAGCTTTACACGCGAGACGACCGTTGCTCAACAGTCAATATTTTTGTGAAACCCCCGAGATGTAGCAAAAAATTAATAGCTTCAGCAGCACGCGAATATTGCGCTAACGAACAAGCCCCCCCTAACGAAGACAATTGTTTTATTTGTTTCAGGTGAGTCACTACGCCGAGTGTGTTCGACATCGAGCCAATGTTTCAAATCTAATAATAGCACGTGCAATAGATCGCTCATTCAAGCTGAAAATGGAACTCGCTTCTGGTTTAGAAATTTTTGCTGGCGCATATTATACTTTCGTCGCATTAATTAAGTCAGCTTCGACGTTGTATCGCTTTTCTCTGGTCGTCGGAACACGTTGACAAAGCTTTTCCGCTGTGTTGCCTATATACTTTGTTTCTGCTCTCTATCTGCTTTGTAGCTAGTTGTAGGGGCTTCGCTTTCGAGAGATCAATTTGGCTTTGGCGAAACAATAGTCGGCTCTACTCTACTGGCCGAGTTTACAAACTCAGGTTTACGTGCATGTTCAACATGGCTAATTAATTTTTCTTTGCTGCCAAACTAATTTGTGTGATTTTTTATCTTCCCGCATGGATTGCATGTATACCATCTTTCTTACATCTATGCATTATTTCTAATTGTTGATTTGATTGAAGGACAAGGAAGAAGAAGTAGTCGAGAAGGTTCGTAAAATTTTTATCTACGATACTTTTGTGTTGAACGCGTTTGGTTAACGAGATCATTTTTTTTTTTACTTTCTTCAGCGCAAATCGATCAAGAAGAAAGAGCCCGAAGCCAAGAAGCCTGAGGTAATGACACGATCTTACGTAAGTTTAAATACCGGCGATGCACTGAAAAACTGATTGACGTTTGATTTCAGTCGCCTCGTGAGCAAACACCTGAGAAGAAGGTCGTCGGCCGTAAGCAGTCTGTCAGTCGGGTGGAGGAACTCAAGACCGAGAGCCGAAGAAGCTCCGTCAGCAGAAGTGAAGAGACCGTACGTTTCTATAGAACGTTTTAACAATGTTTCAATTTGTGTATCAATAATAAATCAATCGATTTTTTTCCAGATACACGAAGATGGTACTGGTACGCCTCAGAGACGGGTTTCTATACAATCGGTGAGTTTGCTATTCCTCTTTCGAAGATAACAATCTCTGCTATCGGTTTCTTCATTTTGTATCTTCATTTCTGTTGCAGACGTCGGAGGAGGAGAGTACGATGGAAAGCCGAAGGTCATCCATCATGAGCCAGAAGGTTTGTTCCGCTAAATTACTTACATTAATTGTATTAAATCAAACAGTCCTTTGTTGGTAGCCGATTTTTGACGATCCTTTTTGTATTTTCCATCGTAGGAAGAAAAGATTTCGAAACCCAAGTCGAAACTGATTGAACAATCAGTAGACAAAGAAAAGGTACAATCTATACAAATTCACACCAGAACTAACACATTTTTAAAAACACTAACGATACGATGACAACTAAATATACTACAACGAATCTTTACATTTACAGACCACCGAACGAAGCTCGATTAAAAAACGAAAAGAAAGCGCAGCCGAAGTAATTTCCGACACAAAGGTAGAACACACGATAAATGACATCTCACACTTGACTCGATTCCAAATAACGACTATAATCCGCGAAGCTAATAATGACACGCTAAACATTTTCAGAAATCCGTCGACGAACAGAAAAACGGTTCCATCAAAAAACCCTCCGTTAAACGGGATTCGGTTAAGAAAGACTCGATCAGCCCCAAAGACGAGACTCCCGAAGAGAAAAACGGCTCAGTCAAACGACTGTCCGTCAAGCGAGATTCGGTTAAAAAAGATACGATCGCCAAAAAAGACGAGGTTACCGAAGAAAAGAACGGCACAGTCGACAGACTTTCCGTTAAACGAGATTCCGTTAAAAAAGATACGATCACCAAGAAGGTCGAGGTAAACTACATCACACTACTTTTTTTTTGTCATACATTATTCAACACAATTGTATATATATATAGCTACGGTTAATAATATTATTTTCACACTGATAACGCAAAAAAAAGCATACTATACGTTCATTAAAATGATGTTTCTTAACTCAAATTTGTGGCTAACTTAATAATTTAACATAACAAACGGATAAAAGATATAAAATATCTATGGACGGCATGCCATAATAATTAATTTAAGGTGATTAAAAACATCATTCTTTTAAAGCAGGATGACGATGTAGAAGACTTTTGGGGTAATAGTAGTGACACAGAAGAAGTCCCTAAACCTTTATTAAATAAACCAAAGGAAACGGAATATAGTTGGGTCGATAAAACAGACAAAGAAATTAAAGAAACGCCAAAGACTCCAGTTAAAAAATCGAACGAAATCGATGACGTTTGGGGCGATACTAGTGACACTGATGAAGTACCTAAATCCGTCATCAAACGCAAAGACAGCACGAAAGAACCTAAAGCGAAAACAAAGACCACAGTCAAAAAAGACGAGATCGAAGACGTTTGGGGCAACACTAGTGACACTGATGAAGTACCTAAATCCATTATCAAACGCAAAGACAGCACAAAGGACAAAGAACCTAAAGAAAAACCAGCAACGACGGTCAAAAAATCGGAAAAAACTGAGAAATCAAAGACCACTGACAAAAAATCAGACGAAATCGAAGACGTTTGGGGTAATACCGAAGACGATGAAGAAGTACCGAAGTCTTTACTCAAACGGAAAGACAGCACTAAAGAGAAACCAACGACCACAGCCAAAAAGGACGAAATCGATGACATTTGGGGTAATACCAGTGACACCGAAGAAAGACCCAAATCTTTACTCAAAGTTCCGACTACTTCCTACAACGGCAAAGACAAGCCAAAGTCCGACGAAATCGACGACATTTGGGGAGACAACGACAAAGCAAATGTGGACGAGCCAAAGTCCTTGATTAAGAAAACGAAGCCTAAAGACGGCGAGACTAAGCCAAAGAAAAAAGTGACGAAAGTGCCCAAAACCGCTGACAAGTCGGAAGACTCGAAACAGATCACTGGTCCGCATCTGATCGTGCACGAAGCGCCTGACGAAAACTCGTTCGTTTCACTGTCGACCGATGACAATCGCGACACTCACACAACAAGCACACCAACACAAGAGGTATACACTCGTACGAGAAATACACGCATATCTGCTACTCTCTACACTCGACTATTCTACACTCAACTGTACACTATTCTATACACTATATCTATATATACACTGTTATGGGGTCTTCTATGCACGTCGATAAATATCAAATTTTAATAACTAGGTTTAAGTCTATATATCTATGTATATAATTCAAATTAATGTTTATTTTTCACTATTAATACTCACGGCTGATTCGGAGATGAATCTGCTGTGGCCATATATAATAACGTTTCATATTTCTCACAGCTCAACGGCCAGCCTGTTCTTTAACCCACAATTTCTATTAATAAAACTCTAATTAAGTCTTTCAATTGACAGCTGAATTAATCGCAACAATGGATATGTGCACGTCTCGGCGTAACAAAAGCATCACATACAATTGCCCTAACAGAATAACACATAACACACTCACGAACATTAGATCAAATGTCTGTATACATATTTTCAGGACAAACCAGTACCGAAAATAGAAAAGGTCGAGGATAAGCCGAAGGTATACATACTATAGACATTTTTGAACGTTTTTCAAATTCAGAAACTTAATTTTCCCGCTGAAAGTGGCCGATTGAAAACGATTTAATGTTGAATTTCGGAATTGTCGAATTAAAAAGCGATTGAAACCATTTTTCTGGTAAAAACAGATCTCAGGCAGAATATTACGAACTCAATTCAATTAACTTTTGTAATGGGTTTCCATCCGATGATTCTGTTTTAATTTGACAATTTCAGATTAATATCTTCTTCATTAAGAACGTTTAATCGTCTTCAATCTGACACTTTTAGCAGGATTTCTCGCGAATAATTTCGTCTCAACAAAAGATGTCTATATACCACGAATATATACTCTTAACAGGAAACACCGTCACTCAAACCCACCCTGAAAACACCTGGCAAACCAGAAGACTCGAAGGTACACACAGCCATATCTGTCTGTCTCGAAAATCTATTTTCAATCGTCGTTGTCGTCATATAAATGACACTTAAAAAGGTGCACACAATTAACAACCGAAAATTTAATCATCTGTCCACAGTTGAAGCCAGCTGAGCCGGAAAGCAGGAGATCAAGCTTGAAGCCCGGATCACGAGCCGACGAGAGGAAAGACTCTGTAGATAAGGTTGAGCTGAAGGTAAGCCCCTCAGACGTTGTAATGTATATATTCATCGTGCGTTAATTTTTCGTTTATTTATATGTACAAAGGCTCCGAGCCAAGTATCCATTTTCGGTCAAGCACTTGCATATATACCAGTGTAAACATATTTTCATGCAGCATCGTATATAGCTGAAAAATTTTGAGAACAGATGCGAGCTATTCCGAGCGACTTTCGCGAATTAAAATAATATTATTATCAGACGCATCAACCGTGTATACTTATGTGTGTGTGTGTGTGTGTTTGCCAGTTTAATTAAGTACATTATAAGACGCGAAGAAGAAAACCTCGTATACAAGCCTGTCGATTGTATATGATGTAAGATTTTTAATTTTTGTATATAACCCCATGTGTACACCCTGTATATAGCCGGTAGGCAGTCCCCGTTCCAGCGGCAAGTGGCGTAGACCAGAGAAACAAGAAGTTGTGGTCGAGAATTTCGCAGCAATCCAACTCAAGCCAGTCCCAAAAACAATGAAGACCCAACAACCCGATAATGCCGAAAACGGCCTTGTCGAGCTCAAGGTATCCCCCGCGTCTGATAACAGACCGCAAGCTCTGACATCAAAGTTCTTCTTCGTCTATACCTATATATTTCCTCTATGCTCTGATGTAATCAAGTCTCGAACTTTTATTCTTATATTATTCTTCTCTGTATACTCCCTTTAGTTCGACTCTGATATTACAATTCACCCCCCATCCCCCTTCGTCTAAAATATTCTTTTTTCTTTATTTATCTGATAATAATGAGCTTTTCAGATTCAATTCTCGACTAAACTATCTGCTCTTTACCTTTTTCTGATATGCACCCCTTCGTCTGAACTATCTATTCTTTTCTTTACTTCTAATAATAATAAACTTTATGATTCAACCCTCATCTAAACTATCTGCCCTTTACTATTTTTAGATATTCGCACCCTCGTCTAAACTATCTAGTCTTCTCTTTATTTCTGATCATAATGCACTTTTTAGATTCAACCCTTGTCTAAACTATCTGCCCTTTACTTTTTTTAGTTATTTACCCCCTCGTCTGAACTATTTGTTTTTGGCTTTCATAATAATCTTTCAAAATTCACCTCTAAAACGTCTAAATTATTTACTCTTGGCTCTTTACTTCTGGCAATAATAAATTTCTAAAATTCACCCCTACTTTTAGACTGTTTGCCCTTTTTATTTCTTTAATTCTGGCAATAATAAATTTCTAAAATTCACCCCCCCCCCACATATAAACTGTTTACCCTTTACTCTTTACTTCTGACAGTAATAAATTTCTAAAATTCAGCCCCACATCTAAACTATTTATCTTTTACTCTATTATACTTAAACTATTTATCTTTGAAAATAATACATTTCCGAAACTCATCTACTCAACCCTAAGTCTAAACTATTCGTCTCTACACTAAGGATCTTTTTAGCATGGATAATTTTCAGCCTCAAATTTTAAATCTCTACGATCTCTACTGGCCTGGGAATGCAAACTGTCTAAAAAAAAATTCTCTTTTCTATAGCAAATTAATAATAGGACATGACGTCGAAAACTCAAATTTATCTAGTAATAATAACAATAATACTATATACCCCCTACTCTCTCTCTCTGAAGTAACATATTCAAAGTAAAAGCGCCTGAATTAAATGAAAATTAAAATAAAAAGTATAAATCAACGTCAGCCATATCGCACACCAGCCATTAAACAACGTCATAAAAAGGAATGTGTCATCTCACATAATTCATCGCCACGTATAAATCATCGAACTCACAATTATAATATCATCTCACCCGCACATAATATACCTAACTATTTCCTATATATATATATTTCGTTCGCTCACCGCACGATATATATTCCAACGACGACATTGTTTCAAGAAAACTATTGCACTAATTGGAATACGATATCTGTGCGAAAGCGAGTATGTATATATATGTACAAAGACATAAAGTAGAGCAGCGCACCAACCTTTTGCCTCTGTGTGTTGCGACAGAAAACGGACAAGATGGACAAATTGGAGGTGAAGAAAGTTAAGGCGAAGAAAGCCGACAAGGAGAAGAGCTACGATTTGCCCGAGATACCGGATTACGAAAGGCCGGTCCTCGAGAAGCCGCAGGAATTCGATTTTGGCGAGCACGTTAAGCGCGACAAGACCAAGCTCGACCGTCCGACAACTCAGGTGAATTTTCAATTAATAATCTCTCTCTCTCTCCCTCTTTCGAGAGTCGCATCTCGAGCTGTATATAAATCACATTTCAGACACATGTACATAGTGTATATATAAATCAAACATTTCTCTTTCTCTTTCTGTTTTTCATGCCCACCCGTTGTGTTCCTCCCGCAGAAATTCGAATCCAAGGTGACGTATCATGATTTACACCATCAGCTGTGTGTATAAGCTTAGCCAACGCTCTTATTATTATAACAAGCTTTTCTCCGCGCCGATATGCACTACATACTAACCACCACCAGCAGCAGCAGCAGCAGCAGCACTCTCTCGTATCTGCTTACCTCTGGATCACACACTGGGTCTGAGAATCTTCAGGATCGACTGCATCGGATGAAGCGGCTGTCGCTTACAACGGCGGCTGATCGCTATATAACTCGCGCTCCGCTGCTACTGCAAAATAATCTAATAAACGCTTGTACAAAGTGGGGGGGTATTATAGCTGAGAGGTCGCCGCTATTAATTAGGAAAGTGCCGAGTAGTGGCCGGGGCAGCAGCGGTGCATAATGGGACCTTGGATATTTTTGGAAATTATTACGCGCGCGGCGCTGCTACAGAGAGCGAGTGAGATAGTTGCGCGCGCGCGCTGGGTCACTAGCCGTGAATCCCTGCGGCGCAGCAGTTTTGTGCGAGCATTACACGAAAGAACGACTAAAATTTGTGTCCGTGTGTCCACTTTAGCCGAAGGTGCCGGAGATCAAGGCACCGGCCGAGGCACCGATTAAGATCGAAATCAAGGACGTAACACCGATTGGTAGCCGAAGGGGTTCGCTTGTTCCCGGAAGTGGTACCAGCAGCCGTAGGGGTTCGCTCATACCCCCAGAGGAGCTTGGACGAAGAGCGAGTATCATCATCAGCGACGAGGTAACGACAGTTTTTCTTTTTATTCTATACCTAGAGATCTTTTAATACTTTTTTTCTATTCTATAGAGTTGCCCTTTCTCTCACTCTCACTCTCTATCTGTCTTTGGATCTACTTATCTTCTTCTTTCTTCTTTTGATCTATCATAGAGTTCTTCTTATTCTTCTTCTTCTCTTTGAATCTTTCTCTGTCTGTCTCTATCGAAGCGCAATTTTACGCGACCGCGAGCCCAGTCGCAGCGATGTATTTAACAGTGATTTCGAAAATTGCAATCAGACTGGGCTCGCTATGATTTTTTTTTTTTACTTTCAAATTTGCCGCGAGTTTCAACGAGTTGCATACCATAGTCGTAGATGTTAGACCTAGTGACTTGGTGACTGGATTTTTCTTAGACAGCATAATTAGAGTTTTTACTTTTTTTGGATTTAGTGCGAATTGTGACTTGACATTATTAGACTCTATAGTTATTATCTCTCTGTATCTATCTCTCCTGTCTGCTAATATCACATTATAGTCATAGTCAGCTATAGTCGATCGTACTGTATACACCCATGAGAAAAATCCCGAAAGAAAACCCAAGCTCTTCAGTATACTCTACAGACATTCTATAGCGATAACGTCTTCGAATTAAACGAAAAGAAAAAATTGAAATAACGTCTTTAACAACTCTGCGAAAAACGATGTAATTAAAGAAAAACTCGTTGTATGGTATCGTTGATGAAGAAAAATCAAACGGCGCACTACGCTTATTAGGTAAACTCAATATACAGTCGACACATATAATAATTGATTCGAAACGATAAATCGAGAAAAAATGATATAACTTCGGGTACAGAACATCAGAACAACATATCTCACACATGTCATGCTCATAACAATTTGGTCCATAGGAAAATAGAAAGCTGCGCCCCGGCGAAGTGTTGGAAGAGAAGAAGGTGAGAGACATTTTTTTTTCTTCCTCCCGCTCAAGAGGAAGCCATTCATAACCAACGGCGATATGACAATAATAATAAGAATAACCAGCCATAATCGAATTTATATTCAACAACTACAATAATCAATTAATTCTCACCATATACAATAATTATAATAATTATATATACTCTCTCTATCTCTGCGATTAATTTTTAATAATAATTTAATAACAACAATAACACACCAACCTTAATATAATGATAAGATATAATAATAAGTTAATAATAATAATAATAATAATAATATAATAATACCAACAACAAACGCACTCACACAATCACGCCTTTTTTTCACTGTTTTTTTTTCTTCTATTTTTACATTTTTTTCTAAACATCCTGAACGGCCTACAAGCTCCCAGATTTTTATTTTTGAAAAAAGTCCCCTTTTTTTGCTACATACCTAAAACCACTGACACACTCACACGCTGAGAAATCACACTATCAATAATAATAAAAATACTCGCACGACGATCGCAGTTGTCGATGCTTCGATTTATATCCGCATGATAACCTCAACTGCGGCTGTCGATGCGCCTCTCTAAATAAGCAGCAGTTTAAAAATGCCAAAATCTAAAGAAACAAAAATTAAGCTCCAACTATTTCGGTCAATTCGCGTGGATTGCGCGAGCCCACACACACACACACACACACACACACACACACACAGAAAATATGTTAATTAATCGAAAAGTATCCGTATACGACGCTAAGCTCAACGAGGCGTCGTTAATTGAACTGGTATATAAGAGTGACAGGCAACGGTATTCATGGGAGTTAATTGCAGTAGGTAGGTGTGTATACGACCTCATCGCTAATCTCCTCTCTCTCTCTCTTTCGACGCTCTGGAACAAACTCAAAATTCGCGCTCGGACGCGCGCGCGGGGGATAATCTTATATGTTTAATAAATTATCGCTGAAAATAAGCAAGCGATTCCCTAAAATAGACGAGAGGGAGAGAGAGAGAGAGAGCGAATGTATGCCATCTGGCAAGGAGACACGCCTAGATAGCCCCCCTCAGTACATATATACGAGAGATAGTATAGACCTGGGGACCTATCATATTTTTCTAGATTCTTCAGCTATTAATTGCTCTCTCGGCTCTAAATTCGCGAGGGAAAGAATTCGAGAACTAAGGCGCCGATTGAAATATCGTCGCGAGCTCCTACGCGCGAATATAGTGTCCGGTGGCGACATTTTTGCTGATGATCGGTATGAGTAGCTTTGACGATTTTTTAGTGGGCAACGATGTCGAAGTCTTCTAGAGTGTATTACGAGGAAATCTTTTAAAAAATCGGTCGTTAGAGGGTCTTTTTTCTAGACCGAATTTTCTCGTTCATTACGTTCTGTAGTTGATGAAAAGCTAGGTGAACATGAGAAATGTGCTTTGCGTCATAGTTTCCGAGCTATCCAAATTATCTCGGGAATTTTAAATGGCAGAAGTTGACGAAAAGTAGCCATGGTTCAATAAGTTGTATTCTATGTATACATGCCGTTGAAGAATGCCTACTTAATTTTCATTAATTTTTCGCACGTCAAGTGCCCATATGAAAATATAAAAGCCGAGAAAACAATGCCACAAAGCAGCTTTTTCTTGTTCACTCGGTTTTCGTCAACTGTAGAACACAATGACCAAGAAAAATCGGGTTACAAAGGTGTGCTCCCTTTTTGACAAATTGCCATTCTTGGGACCCTCTACAACAGCCGATTTTTCTTTAATTTCTTCATACACACTACACCGGAAGTTTTCGTTAATTAATTTCATACCCATACCGATCTTCCTTCCAGATCAACAAAGTTAAAACGTCGTCGTCGGAATATTATACTCAAAAAAGTCACCTGACGAGTTTCAAAATCGAGAGCTAGCATTATGTTTATATAAATCGATTCTCTTGCACTGTATTAACGCTAATATATCGTGTCTGCACGTGCTGCCGTGAAATAAGGCCGCAACGCGGGAAATTCCGTGCCAATTTCGCCTTTTTGCAAAGAGAGTCGCGCGCGCGCTCGAGCTTAGTGATGTACTGCCGTACGCACGTTCCTTAATCTTTCCGCAATTAAATATTAGTTATTCGTGGAAAATTAGCTTGGAGCTGCTAGTATTATATACACTCTCGAGTATATCCAACAGATTTATTCCGCGGAAACAACAAACACGCGCTAGCTGCACACGGATACTTTTCGATATTTTTCATATACACATAAATATACGTCACTCACTCACTTCTGTATAAACTTAAACGATCTTGGATTTTGGAAAATTCACGACGTATTATCAATATATAAAATTAAAATCCTGTAAAAGCGAAACCTGTTAAAAAAGAGATGTCACGTCGATAATACTATATAGCGATGATGATGATGATGAGTGAGCCTCTCTGTAATAGTATTAGGTGTATATGATGATGTGCGACACCCTCCGTGATTCGTCTTGTTGTCCCTGTAACCTAGTCTTGCTCTGTATACAGCATAAATGTGCCCAAAGAAAAGGAGACTCGTCGAAGGAGATATGATTTGCTGACGAAGAAAATCGATGACCAATAATGCATTATTCCACCCCAACCTTGTAGTGATACCGATTGTCAGAATTGTGTTGATGTACTAGTAGTTGTTCTCTCTTTTCTTTCTCTACTCACTCTATCTCCACACGTCATGTTTGATCGTTATTACGAAACCCTAAATTATTGTTGACTCCCCCCCAACTGTCTGAGCAAAATGTGTCTCTATATATGTGTGTGTGTACATATCCAAGCCTCATGTTCGTCTCTGTACTTTTCTGCAGGTTAGATTACGGCCCGGCGAGGTGTTGGAAGCCAAGGTGAGATTTGTGTTCGCTATAACACAAAGCTTACCTTACCACGAAGCCAACCATCACCGCAGCTGCGCTCAAGCATAAAAACATTCCCTTTTACATTAATGTCGTCGACGTAGGCGAAGGGCTTATTCCAATAATGTACTGTGATTTACTTTACTAGATATATTAAATTTTTGTAATTTTTGATAAAAGACTGATAATAGGAGCCCTACGACTTCGTCCGTCGATCTCCCGCAGGCCTCAGCAGCCTTCGCGCTGCCAATAATATAATAATGATTAATAATAATAATAATAATCAATAATAATAAACGTAAGGAGTAAATTTCGCTTGCAGAAACAAAAATCACTAACAGCAGATGTGCTACGTTTCGAGATTTCGCGATTAGGTGATTTTTCAGGCCATACTGCACATCATATAGACATATATAATATTTGTCAAAACTTAAAAAAAAAAATCACGATCATTATCAGAAAGAAAAAATTTGTCTCACGTGTTCCATTTGTTTTTTGGGAAATGATCGACACAGAGATTCCGGCCCGGAGAACTACTTGACGACCAGGTTAGATATCTCTTCGATGTATTTTTTACAAAAAAAAAGAAAGAAAAATATGGCGGCGGGAAACATACAGCCGCCGTCTGTGATTAAAACACATCGTGATTAACCACGTGGATATTTTTTTTATTTTTTGGAATTTTATGAAGAACTTTATTTCTGTAGTCACTCCATGTACATAATTTTATTAATACTTATTCAATGTACATAATTGATCGTCATACCTATTTTTTTGTCATATACTTTTTTGACTTTTGCAGATTTGTGTTATATATCTCTCTGACCTTTTTTGTGTTTTACATCTATCTCTCATCCACGTATCTGTTATATGTATGTTTATACACACACATACACACACTATATGTTTAGATTCCAGTTATAGACAAATTGTACAAAGAAAAAAAATCTTGTTTGCTCGAAGCAATCGAAGCGGCAGCAGCAATGTATCATGTCACATCTTTCACATCTCAGTTCTCATACTGTTCACGTCTTTTTTTTAGTCATGATTTTTTTACCGATTTTTTGATTAACGATACCTTACATTATTTTGATACTCTTTTATACACGGAAAAAAAACTTTACATACTATACATTTTTTAGCAATTTACTTCACTACTGGTGATGATGAAAAAATCTAGTTACGTGCACAAGAAGAACAAATAAAAAAATATATATAATAATGCTGCCGCACGTTTGTTTTGCTGCTTCAACGCTTAGCGAACTCTCGTAACCCCTGTGTATAACGCCTTGTAATTTTTAGTGTTGACAAATCCTCCTCTTAGATCTATATGTGTATCACGAGCGTCACAGAATCTACTTCCAAACACCTGTGACGTCTCGATCCTGCTTTTATATGTCATTTATACGTATATGATTATGTGTTACAACCGCTTCCCTTTTATGTGTTGACTTGAATTATTATTCTTCGTTGATCGACGCACACGTTATATAATTATCACTCTATTATATATTACTCTCACATATGGTAGATAAATAGTATAGAACTAATGATCGATGCGAGAAAATGACGAGAAACTGCACACGATGTAAATAATACCAAATAACTGTGATAATAACACTCAGCGACATAAGGCTGAATCGAACGAAGACAGAGTAATGTAGCTTGTACTTGAGATATGCAGTAGAACTATATCTGAAAAAAGACTGCGAGGTAAACTTCACTATTGATGTGTATGATCAGTTCTGCAAAACATATTCAGTTATCGTGTTCAAAAAACTTATTTGCAAAAGGCGCTACATCTACGGAACTACTTTTTTCTTGTTTCTTCATCTCCTAAAGAGCGAGAAAAAAATTGTCCCGCAGGTGTGGTAGCACTTAATTTTATTGTTTTTGAAAGCGATAGCTGAATATCTTTTGTAGAATTCATCACATACAGTGTACACATAATTTATACTAAAAAAGAAAAAAAACTGAAGGACACGCCATTGACACACCAGTGAATTGACCGTATATACTTCACGATTACGTGAAAGTAGCTAACCGCAAGGGTGACTAACCAACTCCACTTATATATATACAAAAGCCCATCAACTATATATCTCTCAACTACATACGTATCTAACTTTGTACTCTAATTTCTTGCCAATGCAACTACCCCAGGATTTTTTGTATTAACTGCGCATAAAACCATTAAATCAACCGTTTGTTCCTTGTACTTTACACAATAATTGTATTATCTTTATCACAAATAAAATAATTAATTATGCAATAATAAAAGCCTCGAAGACTTTTGCACGACCTATGTACACAGTAGAATACTATGAAATTCTTGGGCAAGGTAAGTGGAAAAAAGGTGCAAAAGTCAGCCGAGGTTGAAAGAAAAAAAATGAAAAAAAAAAAAGGATTTTGTTGGCACTCGAACTAACACGAGGAATTTTTGCGCGTCGACTTTAGCGACGGCGTCCGAGCACGGACGCGCGACGACTCAGCGTGGCGGATATTGAGAATAAGCCCAGCACCCCGCTCCGAGATGTTGGACAACCGGGACCTCCACAGATCGTGGAAGCGGAGGAGAAGATCACTGTACAAGAAGGTAATTTTTCGTAATTATAAGTTGTAATTTTATATACTCGTTTTATACATAGTTATTTTCTTTTTTTACTTCTCTTTGTTATCGTTATTTTACGAGTGAAAGGTTTTAATTGCGTAACAATTCTCCGCAGACACGACGGCGTTCATCACCGTTAGAGTCGAAGGATCCCCCGCGCCGACATTCAAATTCTACAAGGGTATGACCGAGATCATCGAGGGCGGAAGATTCACCTTCCGCACCGATACCGAAACGAACACGATCACACTACTCATGCGCAAATCAAAACCGAACGACGAGGGCACCTACAAGATCGTCATCAGCAATATTCATGGCGAAGATTCGGCCGAGATGCAGCTTTTCGTCACAGGTATGTTTTCAATTTCTATATGAAGTATTAGGTATATACCTAAAGTAAGTTGGTATCGAGATAATGATTTTTCTTTACAGACGCCAGTGGCATGGACTTCCGTGCACAGTTGAAGAAGCGCAGGTACAAGCAATGGGAGCGTGAGACGGAGAAAGAGACGGTCGACCTCAAGGAGACCGAGAAGCCATTGCCTGCCCTCAAGAAAGTCGAAAGGGTTGGTTATCCTTTGTTTTCTTTCAAACGTATACGTTTACTCTCTTACTTTTTTATACAACTATATGATATATAGAAGAATTAGTTTTCTCGCTCGGATACAAAAATTTTTACAGGTTTGTCCAAGAGTAAGTCTTAAACCGTGTCATTTCTTGATCCCTTGTTTTCTATTTCTGTGCCCCAGCGTACTCTTTGTAGTGCGATCCTTGTTATAAGTGAATTTTCAATCGTTTGGTTACTCAACGTGTCAACTAAATTAATTAACAAGGTGGTTCGAGAGTTTTTTTTTATTTTCCGGAAATAATGTGAACGTATAAATTTGGTTTTCTTTGAGATCCCCTATGACAATGACAAATTTCCATACTAATATCAATGGTGTTTTGATGAAACGCAGAAGATTACTCCAGATAAGACAATAATCGAAGAAGAAAGCCACAACGAACGTCCACGTAAATCGATAAACGTTTGTATTCGTTAAAAACTTGTATAGTAGCTGCCATGTGTGTTGGGATGATGAAAAGTAGAGGAACCTATTTTTCGCATTTTCTCCACGATGTGATTTCACACCGAATCTATATAGTTTCTCCTTAGGTATCGAAAGAATATCGTTTCTCGAGACGATGGAAATTCGCAAAACTTGGTCGTTCCATGGAATTGTCCAGACGATAGAATCGATGCTCCACTCTGAATCTGTGCTTTGCATGATTAATTGATTTATTTTTTTTTCTCCCGTAGAAAAACGAAGTAAATACGCGATACGATTGCATGCACGTTAGACATATTATATATTACGGTCATCGTGATAAACTGTTGAAAAAAGAAGAATGACTTGTCGAGTCCGTTGTTATTCATTTTAGAGCAGTACCAGTTGTTCGCGTAGACCCTCGCTAGCCGAATTAATCCCAGACTGGCCAGTACTTCATCACTTCATCAAGACGGAGGTTGGAGTTGTGGTTATCAAGTATACCGATGTTCTTGTCAATGTTCCAATGTTCTCTACTCGTATCTCAATATTGTCTGGCGCCGCTTGAAATTTCAAAAATTAGCTTTTTATTTTTACCTTTGATTAATTTCCTTCTATTTTTGTTCTTCTCCTTTTTTTATTTTTAAATTTTTCTATATTCTCTGATGCCTGCGATGGATGCTTAGTGCTTGGTATGATCGTTATAGCATATGGTTGCTGTATTTCGATGTTGTCGATGTGAATGTGTATAAATGGTTAGTTTTTCATTTTAACGATAATTTTGGAAGGAATTTTTGCAATCAGTTTTTTTCTCACTTTTTCGTTTCTGCGATTTTCGGCGGATTTTGAAGGGTTCTTGCGTCGATTTTCGAATTTTTTATTTTTGTCACCCTTTTTTTGTCTCAACTATTGCTTTCCATCATTGATTTTTGAATTTTACAGTAGCAGTTCTACATTTTCAGCACGGATGATTGTTGAAGATTCAAAGGACATTTGAATTATTAATATTTTTGATCTTAACTATTTTTTAAAGGGATCTAGATGTGTTGCATCAAAGCGTTATATGAAATTATAATCACTACTTTGTTTTTACGTACACAGAAACCTGAATCGTTCTTGAAGCCACTTATCGATCAATACGCCAAGGAGGGTAAGGACAAAAAAGTAGTATTTGAGGCTAACTTTTCGAAACCCAATTGCAAACCAAGGTGGTACTTCAGGAAAGATGTGAGTATAAGTAATGTGAATGTAAACGATTATACATTCTTGAATAAATCTTATTATAAAATTACGTTGCAGGAAATATTCGCATCATCCAAGTACAAGTTAAAGAATGAAGAAGATTGTTATCAACTTATTATTCTTGGACCAAAGGTGGAAGACACTGGCAAATACACTATTGACATCTCCGGTATATCCAGCACGGCCTTCCTCAATGTTGATGGTAGAGTATTTTATTATCTATAAAAAAATTTGATAGAGTTACAGTATTATATAATATTTCAATGTTATTTTAGAACCCGATCCAACGTACACCTTTACCAAACCTCTCAACCAACAGACAAGTGGCTTCCTCAAACACGAAGTACAATTGGAATGTACGGTCAGTTCGAATATGGCCAAAGTGGATTGGTACAAAGGAAAGACGAAATTGGAGGATGGCGATGTTTATCAAATTTCGAAAGACATGACTGGCGTTTGTCGTTTGACGATCAAAAACGCAACCTTCGATGACAGTGGAGAATACTACTGTAAGATCGCTAAACAACCTGACAAGACAGACACAACGCTGTCGATCATAGAATATCCGTATAAATTCGTCAAGGTATTGAAACACCAAACCGCTACTGAAAAAGAAACGATCACTTTGCTCTGTGAGCTTGATGACGCTGCTGGTGAAGTCAAGTGGTTTAAGGGCGACCAAGAAATACAGTCTGACAAGAGGTACGAGATACATTATTACGTAGTATAACATATTTTAGAAATCGTTGTTAAAACATCAACTAAATCAATGTTATTTATAGAGTCCAGATCAAAGAAGATGGGCGTAAGAGGAAACTCATCATTAAAGACGCTAAGGTCACCGACGCTGGCATGTACTCGTGCGTGAGCAATGCTGACAAGACCGAGGCTGAGCTCATCGTTAACTGTAATTGACTCAACTATTTAAAAAATCAACTACATGAGAATTTTCATTAATAATATATTCTTCTTTTTAGATCTCAACCGATTCAACAAGAAACTTAAGGATACCATTGGTATCGAACGTGAAAAGGTCGTGCTGGATGTCGAATTGCAAGATCAAACTGCTCCGGCCAACTGGTTCTTCAATGGCAAACCCATTGAGACCAATGAAAGGGTTGAAATTAAGAATCTCGGTGGTGGTAAACACCAGCTCGTTTTCAACAGAGCTGAAATGTCAGACGATGGCGAAATCACTTGCGAGAGTGGCGAGTTGAAAAGCTCGTGCCAATTGTCGATCAAGAAAGGTGAAAGCAAACCTATTGCTGAGATCCCTGATACAGTTGAAGGACCATGCAATGCTCCGATTGTGTTCATCATTCCTTACAAGGGTAAGAAACGTTATATGAAATTTCGTGGTTATTAAAAACATTGTTTCTATCGGCATTGGTACTAATAATTTTTCTGGTTTACAGTCGAAGGAACCAAACAATCGCAAGTCGAGGCTAAACTCATGAAGGACGGAAAGGCTCTTCCACTGAAGGATGTCGAAATAGTTGTGGGCGAAGATAAGATTACATTTAAGATTAAGAAGCCACAGCACGACCAATCTGGTACCTATCAAATCAAGATCGGCAACGCACAGGGAGAGGAGGTTAAGGATGTATTCGTAAATATGCAAGGTAAGATTTGAATATTAAAAAAATTCTCAGAATTTCAATCAATTTCTTGCTCTCACACGCATATTTCGTTTCTACAGACGTTCCATCGCCTCCGCTCGACGTCGAAGTAACCGATATTTTTGCAACCAGTTGTGTTGTTAAATTCAGTCCATCCAAGGATGATGGTGGTTCACCAATAATTAAATACGTTGTTGAACGATTGGATATGAGCTTGAAGTCTCAATGGGATAGCGTAGGAGAGGTCATGCCGGGAGAAAAGACTTCTTACAAGGTCGAAGATCTTGTAACGAAGAAAGAGTACAAATTCCGTATTCGTGCTGTGAACAAAATTGGATCCAGTGAGCCGGCGATGTTTGGAAAGCCTGTTTTGGCTAAGGATCCTTGGGGTAGGTTTCTAAAAATTTTCAAACTATCTCATGTCCACTGAATTGATATAGTTTTAATGAAAAAATTTCTTGAATACAGATGAGCCCGGAAAGCCAGGTAATGTGGAGGTCACAGATTGGGACGTGGATCACGCGGACCTTAAGTGGACGAAGCCAGAGAACGATGGTGGTGCGCCTATTACGGGTTACGTTATTGAGTACAAGGAGAAATTCGGAAAGGAATGGGTCAAGGGCAAAGAGATCGAGGGCGACGTAACACAGGGAACGATCGATGGTCTCAAAGAAGGACAACAGTACGAATTCCGCATCCGAGCGGTCAACAAAGCTGGTCCTGGAGAACCATCTGATCCAACTAAGCCTATCATTGCTAAGAGCCGATTCGTCAAGCCTTTCATCGTTGGAGATGGCCTTAAGAACCTTGTTGTCAAGAAGGGACAAGTTATCAAATACGACATCAAGTACCAAGGTGAGCCAGAACCTGAAGTTAAATGGTTCCTGGGAGACAAAGAAATCGTGCAAGATGCTGCTGAAAGAATAACTATCGACAAATACGAACGAAACACCGTATTGACTGTGAGAAAAACAACTAGACCTGATTCTGGCAAATACAAGCTGGTGCTTACAAACAGTTCAGGCACTTGTGAGAGTATAGCTGATGTCGTCGTCTTAGATAAGCCATCGAAACCACTAGGACCACTAGAAGCTACTGAAATTAGATCTGATCACATCACAGTTAAATGGAAGAAGCCTAAAGATGACGGTGGTAGTGACATCACTGGCTATGTCCTGGAGAAGATGGACGTAGATACTGGAAGATGGATTCCAGCTGGTGAGATTGGTCCTGGAGAGCCCCATGAGTTCACGTTCTCAGGCTTGACACCGAAGAAGAAGTACAAGTTCCGCGTAAAGGCTCAGAACAAAGAAGGCGAGTCCGAACCTCTTGAGACTGATGAGGGTATTTTGGCGAAGAATCCTTATGATGAGCCTGGTAAACCAGGAAAACCTGACATCTACGACTACGACAACATGAGCGTTAGCTTGAGGTGGGCTAAACCTGACACTGACGGTGGTCGACCAATTACACACTACACCGTTGAAATGAAAGACAAATTCTCGCCCGATTGGGTTGAAGTGGCTAAAACGAACGATGACAAGCCAGAGGTCAAAGTCGAAGGTTTGAAGGAGAAGATGGTTTATCAGTTCAGAGTTAGGGCGCACAACAAAGCTGGATGTGGGCAGCCCAGTGAACCTACTGATAACCATCTGTGCAAACACAAAAATCGTGAGTATACTTTTATATCATAGATTGTTTCATAATAACTTGATTCAAATAGCTAACCTATTTTTTCAACTTTACAGTCAAACCAAGAATTGAACGTGAAACCTTCAAGTCCATTACGATCAAAGCCGGTAGAACACACAAATGGTCGGTCGATGTAATCGGTGAACCGCCTCCAGATTGCAAATGGGTTTGGAGAGATAATATTCCACTCACAAACACTGAGCGCATCAAGATTGATAATATCGAATATCACACAGACTTCACTCTTATCAACGCTGTAAGAAAAGATACAGGAAAGTATACTTTGATAGCTGAAAACGCAAGCGGAAAAGATCAGGAAACAGTTGAACTGATTGTGTTGGGTAAACCTGATCCTCCGAAGGGACCACTGGTAGTTTCGGACGTCACGAAGACTAGCGCAAAGGTCAAATGGGAAAAGCCTGAAGATGATGGTGGCTGTCCGATTAAGGAATACGAAATTGAAAAGATGGATACGAAGACAGGAAAGTGGGTGCGCGTTGGCAGAGTTCCAGGAGATGGAAATACGGAATTCGACATTACCGGATTGAATCCTGGAAGCGAATACAAATTCAGAGTAACAGCTGTTAATGACGAAGGTGACTCAGAACCGCTTGAAAGCGAGCGGGGAGTTATCGCCAAAAATCCATTTGATGAACCACTCAAGCCTGGAACACCAGATATCACTGACTACGATAATGAATCGGTCAGCTTGAAATGGACAGCACCAGAATTCGATGGTGGAGCACCTATTGAGAAATACATCATTGAAAAGAAGGACAGATACAAGCCAGAATGGGAGAAGGCTATTGAAGTTCCTGGTAATATGTTGGAAGCTAAGGTTCCTGGTCTGAAAGAAAAGGGAGAATATCAATTCAGAATTATCGCTGTTAACAAAGCTGGTCTATCACCACCTTCGGATGCTTCTAAAATGCAAATTTGCAAACACAAGTCTCGTATGTATCAATTTCCAAAAATTTCCAATAATTTTTTACTTCTTTCGAATGACTACATTATAACACAATCTTAAAATTTTACAGTTAAGCCCAGAATTGATAGGACAAATCTTAAACCAATTGTTGTCAGAGCTGGAAAACCCATCAAGTATGACGTTGATGTGCGTGGTGAACCACCTCCAGAAACTACATGGTATCAGAAAGATACTGAGGTCAAGTCGGCCGGAAACATTGAAATTATCAATGTTGAGTATAACACAAAACTCAATATCAACGACAGCATTAGGGCTAATACGGGTGTCTGGAAAATTAAGGCTGTGAATGCTCATGGAGAAGACGAAGCCGAAGTAGAAGTTACTGTTTTGTGTAAGAATATAATACCATGCTTTGACAAAATGCATTTATTTCAAGATATGCAAAATAATAATAAAACACTGTTATTATTTCAGCCGCACCTTCGAAACCGAAAGGACCCCTTAAAGTATCTGATGTTACGAAGAGTGGTTGTAAATTGAAATGGGAGAAGCCAGAAGATGATGGCGGTAAACCTATTACTGGTTATCAAGTTGAGAAGCTAGACAAAGCCACAGGCCGTTGGGTACCAGTGGGACGTACAAATGACACAGAAATGGACATCAAGGGGCTACAAGAGGGCCATGATTATGAATTCAGAGTCAAAGCTATTAACGAAGAAGGAGAATCCGAACCTCTCGTTACTGATAGATCTATCACTGCAAAGAATCCATACGGTTTGTAAAAAATAATATAAATTAATATTTAAAAAATTGCTAATTGTACTTTCTATTCACTATCAATGTTATTATACGCAATACAGATCTTCCTGGTAAACCTGGTGTACCTGACTTCGAAGATTGGGATGTTGATCGTGTTGATCTTAAGTGGGAAGCACCAAAGGATGACGGTGGCGCACCTATTACAGGATACGTTATTGAAAAGAAAGAAAAATTGACCAGCCACTGGGAAGAAGCCGAGACGACTACAACTTCTCAACCAAGAGGACGTGTTACTGGTCTCAAGAAGGGTGCTACTTACCAATTCAGAGTACGTGCTGTCAACAAAGCTGGACCAGGTGAACCCAGTGAGCCAACTAAACCACACATAATGAAAGCCCGATTCCGTAAGTATCATTATTTTATCTAAAAACATTCATAGCAGGAGAACATTATTTATTAATTTAACGTTGTAATTATAGTGAAACCACACATCAACCGCGACAAACTACAAACCGTGAAAGTAAGAGCAGGACAACTGGTGAAGTTGGATGTTGATGTGGAAGGTGAACCTCCACCAACCATTACATGGAGCAGGGGTATCAAGCCACTGACTACCAGTGCTAATGTTAAGATCGATAACGAAGATTACAACACGAAGGTTCAGTTATCGAATACAACACGAGAGGATACCGGAAAATACACAATCAAGGCTGTGAATGACTCGGGTTCAGATGAAGCCGAAGTAGAAATAATCATTCTTGATAAGCCCGGTAAACCTGAAGGTCCTCTTGAGGTTAGCGATGTTCACAAAGAAGGTTGCAAACTCAAATGGAAGAAACCGAAAGACGATGGTGGTCTTCCTTTGTCGAGCTATATCGTAGAAAAGATGGACGTCACCACTGGTCGGTGGGTTCCTGCTGGTATTGTAGATCCCGAGAAGACAGAACACACTATCACTGGATTAGAGCCAGGCAGGAAATACGAATTCCGTGTCAAGGCAGTGAACGAAGAAGGTGAATCAGAGCCATTACAAACTGATACTGCCATTCTGGCCAAGAATCCTTACGGTAAATAAATTATTCAATTATTTCTAAAACAAAATTCAATAAATATATATTTATTATAATTTGTATGTAATATGCAAATTTAGATACACCTGCCGCGCCTGGTCTGCCAGAAATTGTGGACTGGTCTGAAAACATGGTGAAATTGAAGTGGGAACCGCCCATCAGAGATGGTGGAGCACCGATTACTGGTTACATCATCGAAATGAAAGACAAGTTTGGAACTAGCTTTGTCAAAGCTGCCGAAGTCGAAGGTCCATACTGTACTGGAACCGTTCCCAAGTTAGAAGAAGGTAACCAATATCAGTTCCGAGTACGAGCTGTTAACAAAGCTGGACCTGGTGAACCGAGCGAAGCAACGAATCCACACACTGCTAAAGCTCGTTGGCGTAAGTTTTTACTTCAGATATTTCAAACTAAATCTATTCTTAATTTGATAGCTGTATTTATACATTATTTTTTATTTCAATAGTCAAGCCATACATTGACAGAACAAACCTGCAACCAACAACTATTAAAGTGGGCTTAACTTTGTCATTGGATGTTAACATAATTGGTGAGCCGGCTCCAAAGGTCACGTGGTCTTACAAAGGAAAAGAGATGGTTTCTGATGACCAAATTCGCATCGACAACGTTGATTACAACACAAAATTATTGATTTTGAAATGTAAGAGGGTACACACTGGAAGGTACACCATTAAGGCGTCGAACGAAGTTGGCGAAGACGTTGCGGAATTCGATCTTCTCGTCTTAGGAAAACCAAGCAAGCCAACGGTATGTATCACTCTAATATTTAAAAATAATTGATATTTGTTTTGAGAAAGATAGCAATTCATTAAAATAAAAATTTTTAGGGTCCATTGGAAGTGTCCGATGTCAACAAACACGGTTGCAAACTCAAGTGGAAGAAACCAGAAGATGACGGTGGTGCACCTGTTGATTACTATGAAATTGAGAAATTAGATCCTCTTTCTGGTCAATGGGTACCTTGCGGCAGATCAACAGAACCAGAAGCAAACATCACTGGTCTGTTAGAAGGCAAACCATACAAATTCAGAGTAAAAGCAGTCAACAAGGAGGGCGAATCTGAAGAGTTAGAAGCTGATAAGTCTATCATCGCCAAAAATCCCTTTGATGAACCTGGAAAACCCGGACGACCACAGCTTACGGACTGGGACAAAGATTTTGTGGATCTTACATGGACTCCACCAGAAAACGACGGTGGTGCACCAATTGAAAAGTACATTGTACAAATGCGCGACAAAGAGGGCAGAAATTGGGTTGACGCAGCTAAAGTATCAGGAAACACAACTAACGCTAAAGTTACAGACGGAATCGAAGAAGGTCATGAATATGAATTCAGAATCGTTGCCGTTAACAAAGCTGGACCTGGTGAACCTAGCGACACATCAAAGAGTGTAGTTGCGAAGCCGCGCTTCCGTAAGTAGACAAAGCAACGTCTCTTTTATTATAATATTATATGAATAATGATATATCTAATACTTTTAAAATTTTATTTATACAGTTGCTCCACGCATCGATCGCACAAACTTACAGAAGAAGGTTATGCGCGTTGGACAATTGCTACGAATGGAGGCTAAGATTACTGGCGAACCTGCACCAGTGGTCATTTGGAAGCTAAAGAATGTTACTCTTAAGACACAAGATCGTCTAAAGATTGACAATGAAGATTACCACACAAGCTTTATCCTGAATAAATTGGAACGTTCAGACACTGGAACCTACACTGTTACCGCTACGAACGACAGTGGAACAGATGAAGTAGAAATCGACTTATTAGTCTTGAGCAAACCTGGCAGACCTAAGGGACCATTGCAAGTATCTGACGTTACAGCAGAAGGCTGTAAATTGAAATGGGACAAACCTGAAGATGATGGTGGTGATCCTGTCGACCATTACGTGATTGAACGTATGGACGTTGATATGGGTAGATGGGTTCCATGTGGAACTAGCAAAACTCCAGAAGCTGAAGTGGCAGGATTGAATGAAGGAAAAGATTATCAGTTCCGTGTGAAGGCTGTTAACAGCGAAGGAGAATCCGAACCTTTGGAGACAACTATACCTACTACAGCTAAGAATCCTTATGGTGAACCTGATGCTCCTGGCAAACCAGAGTTCAAAGATTGGGACAAAAATCACGCCTTCCTCAAATGGACCGCTCCCAAAAACGATGGTGGTGCTCCGATTGAGAAGTACATTATTGAAAGGAAAGATCAGTATGGTAAATGGCAAAAGGTTGCTGAAGGCCCTGGTCTACGAACTGAAGCTAGGGTTGGTGATCTTGTGGAAGGTCAGAAATACCAATTCCGTGTGAAGGCTGTCAACAAAGCTGGTCCTAGCAAACCTAGTGAGCCATCTGACACTCTGTTGGCTAAAGATCGATATGCCGCACCTAAGATCGACCGTGCAAACCTCAAGGATATCACTGTCAAAGCTGGACAACATGTGCGCTTGGACGTTAAGGTTTCTGGCGAACCTCCTCCAACCAAGACTTGGTCCCTTAACAAAAAGAAGCAGGAATCCGACCAAAATGGTGTTATCATCGAAGAGGAAGATTACAGAACTAAATTCTCTATTGGTTTTGCTACAAGAGCACATACCGGTGCTTTGCAATTGAAGGCCGAAAACGATTCTGGCAAAGATGAAGCAATGATCACCTTAACAGTATTAGACAAACCTGGCAAACCTGAAGGTCCTCTGAAGGTCGATAACGTCCACAAAGAGGGATGTAGTCTCAAGTGGAACCCGCCTCTTGATGATGGTGGTGTACCTATCGATCATTATGTCGTTGAAAAGATGGATACAATCAGTGGCCGATGGATTCCGGTCGGTCGCACGACGGAACCCAAGATGGAAGTAGAAAATCTAGTGCCAGGACAAGAATATAAATTCCGAGTTGCCGCTGTAAATGCAGAAGGTGAATCGGAACCACTTGTGACTGAACAAGCTATCATTGCCAAGAATCCATTCGATGAGCCCGGACCTCCTGGCAGGCCAGAGGCAACTGATTGGGATAAGGATCGCGTTGATCTGAAGTGGACTCCACCCATGAACGACGGTGGATCTCCAGTTACTGGATACGTTATCGAGAAACGTGAAAAGGGTAGTCCGAGATGGATTAAGGCCGTTGAAACCGTTGGTCCAGAATGCAAAGGAAAGGTTGACAATTTGGATGAAGGAACAGAATATGAATTCAGAGTTCGGGCAATTAACGAGGCTGGTCCTGGAGAACCATCAGACGCTAGCAAGCCTATTACTGCTAAATGCAGAAGACGTAAGTTTAAAAATATATATTTGATTGATTAAAAAGATAACTTTATTTATGTGGAACTTTTCGTGTTCTTTTAGTGCCACCTAAGATTGACAGAAAGAACCTTCGTGATATTACTGTACATGAAAATGAGCCCATTAAGTTCGACGTGAAAGTATTTGGAGAACCTGCTCCTGATGTTTCATGGTCGATTAATGGAAAGGTCATTCATCAAACAACATACAGACGCGTTGAAAATGTACCCAATAATACGAAGTTCTTCAATGATCGACCTGAACGTAAAGACACTGGTGTATATAAAATCAGCGCTAGCAATCAATACGGTTCTGACACTGCTGAAGTCGAAGTCACCGTTGTTTGTGAGTATTAGTTCACAGTACTTTCTGTACAAATAAAAATATTCACAAATATTTTAAACTACGAATTATTACAGCTAAACCCGACAAACCAGAAGGTCCGTTGGAAGTATCGAATGTACACAAAGATGGTTGCACATTGAAGTGGAAGAAACCCAAAGATGACGGAGGTGAACCAATCGAAGGTTACCTCGTTGAGAAATTCGATCCTGAAACTGGAGTTTGGTTGCCAATTGGCAGATCGAATGTTCCCGAATTCAAGGTGGAGGGATTGACTCCTGGTCATGAATACAAATTCAGAGTCAAGGCCCTGAACAAGGAGGGTGAATCTGAACCACTAGAGACCATTGGATCTATTATCGCTAAAGATCCATTCAGTAAGTTTCTCAATATAACGTCAAAAAAATCGTTTTTTATAAAAATGCATATCGGTTAATCAATGTACTCATATTTTTAGCTGTACCATCACCTCCTGGTGCACCTGAACCGGTTGACTGGACGGCTAACCAAGTTGACCTTAAATGGAAGGAGCCCGTCAGCGATGGCGGTACTCCTATCACTGGCTACATTGTCGAAAAGAAAGACAAATACAGTACAATGTGGGAAAAGGCCTTGGAACGAGATTTACCAGTATGCTCGGCTCTTATCACCGGGCTCATTGAGGGCAACGAATACCAATTCCGCGTCATTGCTGTTAATAAGGCTGGTCAATCAGAACCGGGAGATTCTAGCAGAACGTTCGTTGCTAAACCACGATTCTGTAAGTGTTCAGCTGTGATTAATTATTAAGACTGAATATGTGTCATAGCTATTTTACTCATTTCTCATATTATATTTTTAGTGGCTCCTAAGATCGACAGACGTACTCTGCGCGACGTTACACTTTCCGCTGGATCAACACTTAAATTCGATGTTAATGTCATTGGTGAACCTCATCCAACAATGAACTGGCGATTTGGTTCTATGCCTTTGACTCCTAGCAGGACTGTTAACATTGACAATTCAGAATACACAAGCAAATTGACAGTTCGTCCTGTAAAACGTGACGATAGCGGTGATTACACAATCATTGCTACAAACTCCTGCGGAAAAGACCAAGCTTCGGTTAAGGTTACAGTCACAGACAAACCATCAGCGCCAGAAGGTCCACTTTCTGTCACTGATGTGCACAAAGAAGGATGCAAACTCAAATGGAAGCGACCTCTCGATGATGGAGGTATTCCTATTGAATACTATCAGGTTGACAAAATGGATCCAGAAACCGGTTGCTGGGTACCATGCGGTCGGTCAACTGATCCTAGTAAGCATTTATTCTGTAACCTAATCAATTTTAAAGTCTCGTTATATAGATACAAAATTTAATTGCCATTTTTCTTATTCTAGATCTGGACGTGACTGGCCTAACACCAGGCAAAGAATACAAATTCCGTGTATCCGCTGTAAATGCTGAAGGTGAATCCGAACCACTTGTTGCTGAGCAAACGATAATTGCAAAGAATCCCTATGACGAGCCTGACAAGCCAACCGATCTTGAGGCTACGGACTGGGATAAGGATCACATCGACCTTAAGTGGAGGCCACCAACGAACGATGGAGGCGCTCCTATCACAGGATACATCGTGGAAAAGAAAGACAAATACGGCGAATGGGAAAAGGCTCTTGAAATACCAGCTTATGGCGAAAGCGATGCACCAGTACGAGCTACTGTTGGTGACTTAGTCGAAGGACAACCTTACGAATTCCGTGTTCGCGCTGTCAACAAAGCTGGACCTAGCGAACCATCGAATCAGACACCTGTAATCATAGCTAAGCCACGCAACCAAGCACCAAAGATCGACAGAACAAATCTCATCGATATCAAAGTCAAGGCAGGTCAAAACTTCGGCTTCGATGTCAAGGTCACCGGAGAACCTGCTCCATCCACCAGATGGCTTTTGGATAGCAAGGACGTCAGAACAAACGAACGCGTTAAGATTAAGGATGTTGACTATAACACTCAGTTGAACGTCCGTATGGCTACAAGAGCCGAATCAGGAAAATACCAGATCATTGCCGAGAACATCAATGGCAAGGATGTTGCTTATGTGAAAGTAACTGTATTGGACAAACCTGGTACACCTGAAGGACCAATCAAAATCACTGACATCACTGCTGAAGGTTGCAAACTTGCATGGAAGCCTCCGGAAGATGATGGTGGCTGTCCAATTGAGAAATACGTCGTTGAAAAACTTGACGAAGCTACGGGACGATGGGTTCCAGCTGGTGAAACCGACGGACCAGAAACGAACCTTAAGGTCGAAGGATTGACGCCAAATCACAAATACAAATTCAGAGTACGTGCTGTTAATAAACAAGGCAAGGGTGAGCCTCTCACAGCTCTACAGAGCATTGAAGCGAAGAATCCGTTCGGTAAGTACAATTCTGTCAAACATCTGTTGATACTGTTATAAGCACTTGATAAAATACAATGTATACATTATATGATGGAATTTTAGATGAACCTGGCAAGCCTGGCACACCCAAGATCAAAGACTATGATTCAGACTTTGTCGAACTTGAATGGACTCGTCCATTGACCGATGGAGGTTCTCCAGTGACAGGCTACGTCATCGAAAAACGCGACAAATACAGCCCATCATGGGAAAAATGCGCAGAAGTCGAGGGTGACGTTACCTCCGGAAAAGTCAATGATCTCGTTGAAGGAACTCCTTATGAATTCCGTGTCAGAGCAGTCAACAAGGCTGGACCTGGCGAACCATCCGATGCAACAAAACCACATATCGCTCGTCCTAAGAATCGTAAGTAAAAGTTTTGTCACGATAAATAAATCGACTATAATAATAGAGCAGTTATTTCAAACGCGTTTCAAAACTTCATATTTTTTGTACTCGAGCTATATTAATGGATCAATGGAAAACAAAATTTCATAAAATAATAAGCCCTATATAGTAGGTTGTTAAGTGCGTTACTTGTTCTGCTGCCAAAAAATTTCGGTTGCGATCAGTACCTTGTGCCGCGTTCAATGACTTAAAAATCATTGACAAACTGACGTGACAGCAACGCCATCTTTCGACGGACTAACTTGAACGAAAGAAAAAAGGGGCGATATGCTTTCAATTTGTTGCGAGTAAGATATTGCTTTGTCAGCCGCAGGGACGGTCGGTTTAATATTAGGAGCGGAACTTTGATATCAGTGATAATGAACAAATAAATTATCAGAGTATTGATGTATGACAAATGATTTTACGGCAGTACAATGAACAGAAAAATTTCTATTCTAACAGGTGAAGCATGTTAGAAATATAATTACGAAAAATGTAAATAACAACATTTTTTTCCCATTGCAGTTCCACCTAAGATCGACAGGAAGTACATGCTGGATGTCAAAGTTCGCGCAGGCGGTTTCTTCGACTTCGATGTTCCAGTTATCGGCGAGCCACCACCAAAGAAAGAATGGAGTCTCAAGGGCAATGTCGTCACATCGAGTGATCGCATCAAGATAGTAAACGAAGACTACAATACCAGAGTACGTGTGCTGGAAGCTTTACGCTCCGATTCCGGAGAGTACACGCTTACAGCGCGCAATACGAACGGCAAGGATAGCGCCACATTGAGAGTCATTGTTCTCGATGTTCCTTCTCCGCCGGAAGGTCCATTGAAGATAGGAAACGTCACCAGGAATGGCTGCAAGCTTTCTTGGAAACCACCTAAGGATGACGGTGGCTCAGAAATCCTTAACTATGCTATCGAGAAAATGGATGCTGAAAGCATGCGATGGGTTCCGCTATGTGAATCCGTTGGTACAACTATTGACATCGATCACTTGATTGAGGGACATCAATACAGCTTCCGAGTGAGAGCTGTCAACAAGCAGGGCGAATCTGCACCCCTCAACGGTCTTGAGAGCATTATTGCTGTGGATCCATTTGGAAAGCCAGAGAAACCAGGAACACCATCTGTCACCGATTGGGACAAGAATCGTGTCGATTTGGAATGGACTCCACCGAAGAGAGACGGAGGTGCACCTATTACTGGATACATCATCGAGAAGCGCCCGAAATTCGGACAGTGGGAGAAGGCTCTTGAAGTCGACAGCGATAAGACAAGTGCCAGAGTACCCGATTTGACCGAAGGAGAGGAGTACGAATTCCGAGTCATTGCCGTTAACAAGGCTGGACCAGGAGAACCGTCGGAAGCTTCTCTTCCGATCGTTGCCAAAGCACGTTACGGTAAGACCATTTCCGCTAAATGTTATTTTAATATAATTTCGAAAACTAAGAAATTTATCGTAATTTTTAGAAGGTTTTATAATTTATAAATAATAATCTTGGTGATTTTTTTTAGTTAAACCGTCCTTCGATCCACATTTACTGCATGACCTTGTTGTACGAGCGGGTCAGAAGGTCAGCTATGACATACCGATCGAGGCTTCACCCAAGCCGATTGCCAAGTGGACTATCAATAATGTACCTGTTGAGGCTGATGAGCGCCACGAGATTTTCACTACGCACAACAACACTAGTTTCGAAATTCCGTTTGCCCATCGTTCTGACAGCGGCCGATATGTGCTAACCCTCGAAAACGAGCTCGGCGCCTGCAGGTACTTGCGTTATTCATTCAAACGTTTACAACAGAGACTCGTATTTTTATTTTTATCTTAAATTCGTCGTTTCTTTAATAAAATCTATAAAATTTATCGCTACAGTGCCGGTGCTAACGTGACTGTCATCGACAAGCCATCGCCGCCACGAGGACCCTTGGAGGTATCCGGCGTCACCAAAGACAGCTGTCACCTTGCTTGGCAACAGCCGCTCGACAATGGCGGTACACCTATTCTCCACTACATCATCGAGAAAATGGACTTTTCTCGTGGAACCTGGACCGATGCTGGTATGAGCATGGTCACGACACACGAGGTGGCGAGATTGGTTCACAAGAAAGAGTACTACTTCCGTGTCAAGGCTGTTAACAGCGTTGGAGAATCAGAGCCACTCGAGACAGAGAAGAGCATCATTGCCAAGAATGAATTCGACGAGCCTGAAGCTCCAGGAAAACCGAGAATCGTCGATTGGGACAAGGACCATGTTGACCTTGAATGGCCTGCTCCAGAAAGCGATGGAGGCTCGCCACTTACCGGTTACATCATTCAAAAGAAGGAGAAGGGCAGCCCATACTGGACCAACGCTGTTCACGTGCCACCAAATCAGACAAGCGCAACTGTTCCCGACTTGACCGAGGGACAAGAGTACGAATTCCGTGTTATTGCTCAAAACGCTGCTGGACAATCCGAACCATCTGAGCCAAGCGATCTCGTTTGCTGTAAACCTCGCTACTGTAAGTTTTCTGCTTAAGAATGATAGAATATTGATTTATGCGCCATTACATGTGTGCTATCACACGTTGTTTTTTACAGTGGCACCAAAGATCAAGACACCTTTGTCGGACATCAAAGTCAAAGCAGGTCACATCTTCCACTTGGATGTGGACTTTGTCGGTGAGCCAATTCCAGAGGTCATCTGGAGTATGAACAACAAGGACATCGATGCCAACAAGAGAACATCCGTGGCGTCGATCGGTTATCACACGATTCTTCATATCGTCGACGCTAAGAGATCAGACTCTGGCAACTATCACTTGTTGCTCAAGAACAGCAGTGGAATCGATGAAGGGTCCTTCAAACTTACAGTACTTGATAGACCTGGACCACCCGAAGGACCTCTGGCATACGAGGAAATCACTGGACAATCAGTCACGCTGTCATGGAAACCACCAAAGGACAATGGTGGAAGCGAACTTACGTAAGTGGCTATACCGTGATAAATAAATTTCTATAAACAAATGTGACATTTGTTTATAAATTAATCACGCTTTTATCAAACAGCGGATACGTTATTGAAAAACGTGATCTTACCCATGGTGGAGGCTGGGTACCAGCTGTATCCCACGTCAATCCTAAATTTAATCATGCAACGGTTCCGCGATTGATTGAAGGAACTAGCTATGAATTCCGTGTTTCCGCTGAGAATCTCCAAGGACGTTCTGAGCCTCTGAATACCGACAAATCCGTTGTTGCGAAGAACCAGTTCGGTAAGTAGTAACAATCACAACAATTAAACAAGATACCATCAGTTGAATCCAGAAAGAACAAAAATTGATGTGATACGTGTTTAACAGTTGTTCCTGGACAACCTGGTAGGCCAGAATGCGTTGACGCAGACAAAGATCATATTAAGATCGAATGGACTCCACCGATCAGTACCGGAGGATCACCAATTATTGGATACGATGTTGAGAGACGTGATCGTGCCACGGGCAGATGGATCAAACTTAACAAAGAGCCAGTCAAGCCTATTGAATACTATGACGATCATGTTTCTGAGGGTCACCAATACGAATATCGCGTGACAGCTATCAATGCTGCTGGCGCTGGAAAACCAAGCGACACCTCGCATATTATCACTGCCAAACCAATGAGGGAGGCGCCTAAGCTATACTTGGACGCTCTTATTGGAAGAAGAATCAAGGTTCGCGCTGGTGAACCGATCAACGTCGTTATTCCGATAACTGGTGCCCCGACGCCTAAGATTGAATGGACCAAGAATCTCCTTCGAGTAGTAGACACTCTGCGCATATCCGTAAGCAGAGCAATTCCTACTTAACTATACCCCAATATATTTTTTTTTAAATTGAAAATTTACATTTTTTTATTATATTACAGACTGAAACAAAGAGCGACCACACTCAACTGCTTATCGAGAAATCGGTACGAGACGACGGTGGCAAATACACGATCGTTGCTAGTAACGAGTACGGTCGCGATTCGGCAGATATTGAAGTCATTGTAGTTGACAGACCAGGACCACCGGTAGGCCCATTGCAGTACACCGCTACCACTCAAGACAGTGTATCACTTGCCTGGAGTCCACCACTTGACGACGGTGGTTCAGATATCACCAATTACATCGTCGAAGTCGCAGACTTTGGATCAGAAAACTGGAGACAGGTACGATCTAAAATATTCATTCATCCATTCAGATTATAAAATTTATACTAATTATTTTTTCATCATCAGTGTCCTGGCTACTGCCCAACCGCCCACTTCATTGCTAAAGGTCTCACTGAAGGCAAACGATATGTCTTCCGTGTTCGCGCTGAAACCATGTATGGCGTTTCCGAACCTCTGGAAGGCAAGCCAGTTACTGCCAAGTGTCCATTCGATCCTCCAGATGCACCTAGCCAACCTGAGATCCTTGGATACACACCAAACAGTTGCACACTGGCATGGACTCCACCGCTCAACACTGGTGGAAAGCCAATCACTGGCTATATCGTTGAAAAGAGGGAACGTGGTGGTGAATGGATGAAGGCCAACAACTATCCAACTCCGAACACGACGTTTACAGTACAGGATCTACACGAAGGTGGAAGATACGAATTCCGTGTGATCGCTGTAAATGAAGCTGGACCTGGAAGGCCGAGCAAACCGACCGAACCTATCACAGCTGGTCACCAGAGAAGTGCGTATACTATATAATGTTTAAGTATTAAAAAAATATACCGGATTGTAAAATAAACAAAAAATTTACATTACAGCTGCTCCTGATGCACCTGAGCCTCCTAAGGCCGATCGCATTACCAAGGACTCGGTTACACTATCCTGGCGTCCACCTCGTAACGATGGTGGAGCTAAGATTCGCGGTTACATTATCCAACAGAAGAAAGCTCGCAGTGAAGACGACTGGGACGATGTCAACGGTGCACCTGTACCGACGACTACGTTTACAGTTCCACACCTGACGCTCGGTGAGGAATACCTATTCCGCGTCGTTGCTGTCAACGACGTCGGTAAGAGTCCGCCGAGCAGAGCAAGTAACCCGATCACGATCGAGGAACAACCGAACAAACCGACCATGGACCTTGGAGGTGTACGCGATATCACCGTCCGTGCCGGAGAAGACTTCTGTATCCACGTACCATACATCGGTTTCCCGAAACCTGTGGCCACATGGTACGTTAACGATGTCGTTACCGATGAGGATACTGATAAACGTGTGCATCTACAGTTGGCTGATGACTATGCAAGGTAAGAATCGACATAAAATGATCGAAATAATTCTATGTGCTCGATTTTATAATTATCACTAACGATCACTTGCTTATTTCCAGCCTTGTAATCAAAAACTCGAAACGCACGGATGGTGGTCAATACCGCCTCCAACTTCGCAACGCATCAGGATTTGACACAGCTACGGTCAACGTGCGCGTTCTCGACAGACCTTCACCACCGCAGAACCTGCGAGCTGACGAGTTCGCCGGCGATGCTCTTACCCTGTTCTGGAACCCACCGAAAGACAATGGTGGTGCCGAAGTCACCAACTATGTTATTGAAAAGAAAGAGCCGAAATCGTTCGAATGGGTCAAGGTGAGCGCGTGCACTACCTCGACCTTCGTCCGAGTTCGTAACCTCGCCGTAGGCAGTACATACGAATTTAGAGTTATGGCCGAGAATCAGTACGGAACTTCCGAGCCAGCGACAACCATCGATCCCATCAAGGCCAGATATCCATTCGATCCACCAGGTGCACCTGGTGCTCCACGCGGAGTTGAGACAACCGAAGATAGTATTACCATTAACTGGACCAAACCTCGTCACGACGGAGGATCACCTATCACGGGTTATGTGATCGAGAAGAGATTGATCAGCGAAGAGAAATGGATCAAGGCAACTCAGGCTATTGTTGTAGATACCACATACAGAGTCGGAGGATTGATCGAAAATCACGATTACGAATTCCGTGTCGCCGCTCTGAACGCTGCTGGTCAAGGACCATGGAGCGCTGGTTCCGAAACGATTCGCGCTGCTGCTCCATCAGTCGCACCAAAGATCACAAGCGATCTCAGCATCAGAGACATGACCGTCATTGCTGGAGAGCCATTCACCATCACCGTGCCGTTCATCGCCAAACCCAGACCAAGGCCTGCATGGTGCATCAATGGTGAAGATGTCATTACTGACGAGAGGATCAAGTTCGACACGAACGACATCGAGACTCAATTCATCAACAAGAAGGCCAAGAGATCCGATACTGGAAACTACACTATCTATCTAACCAACACCGTTGGTACAGACTCCGCTACCTGCAAGGTTCTTGTAGTGGACAAACCATCACCGCCACAAGGACCACTGGACGTATTCGACATCACGCCAGAATCTTGCACGATCTCGTGGAAACCGCCATTCGATGACGGCGGCTCACCTGTCACCAACTACATTGTTGAGAAATTAGAACCCATTGGCATTTGGACCAAACTGAGCAGCTTTGCACGTCGCACTCAGTACGACGTGTTTGGACTCGAGCCGAACAGAAAGTACAACTTCCGCGTTAGAGCCGAGAACCAGTACGGTATTTCTGCACCATTGGTTGGCGACGAGCCAATCACTGCCAAATTCCCCTTCAACGTCCCAGATCCACCTGGAAGACCACGTGTCACCGACTGGGACTCGACCAGCATCACCGTTGCCTGGGACCGACCGGTTTCGGACGGTGGCTCCCGCATCCAAGGCTACAAAGTCGAGTTTAGAGATCCAACGGACGAGACCACATGGAGAACAGCCAACGACTATCTGGTCAAGGACCTGAACTACATCTGCTATAACCTCCTGAGCGGCCACGAATACGAGTTCCGTATTTTCGCGAAGAACGCCGCTGGCTTGAGCAAACCCAGCCAGACATCCACTCCATTCAAACTCAAGAGCAAGAGCATGGTACCCGATGCCCCACAGAACCCACAGGTCATCAAGGTCGGCAAGAACTACGTAGACTTGCGATGGGAAGCTCCGGCTTCTGACGGTGGCAGTCGCATTACCGGTTACATGATCGAAAAGCGTGAGATCGGCAGCGCCATCTGGATGAAGTGCAATGACTACAACATCACCGATCTTGAGTACACCGTACTTCACCTGATCGAAAAGGGTGACTACGAGTTCAGAGTCTTTGCGATCAACTCTGCTGGACGCTCTGACCCAAGTTCGTGTACTCCGCCAGTCAAGATCTGCGAGGTCGAAGGTGGCGAGAAGCCTGAATTCGTCAGGAACTTGCCCTACTCGCAAGGAGTCGCTCTTGGAAAGACGCACGTGCTCGAATGCGAGGCCACTGGTAAACCGATGCCGGTTGCCAGGTGGTTGAAGAACGGTCGCGAGATCACGATCGGAGGACGCTTCCGTGCTGAAGCATGGGACGGCGTGTTCCGTTTAGTCATCGCCGAGGTTTACGAGTCTGACGAAGGCGAGTACACTTGCCAGGCCACTAACGCTGTTGGCTACGCCAGCACCAGCGGCAGAGTCAAAATCGGCTCGCCACCGCGTATCGACCGCATACCAGATGATCTGTTCCTACCAGAAGGTGAAAACACCAAGATCAAGATCTACTACAGTGGAGACCAGCCCATCACCGTCACTTTGAAGAAGGACGGCAGAAAACTGCCCGAATCTACGGATCATCTTAAGTACACTGTCTTCGATGACTACATCATCATCTTTATCAAAGAAATCAGCAAGGATACCGATGCCGGAGCCTACGAAGTCAACCTCGAGAACGAGAGCGGCAGTGTCACCGGCGTATTCAATGTCTACATCACTGGATTACCAGGACCACCACAGGGACCACTCGACGTGTCTCACATCGACAAGCACACGTGCTCTCTGAGCTGGCATCCACCCAAGTTCGACGGTGGTCTCAAGATCACGCACTACGTCATCGAGAGGCGAGACGTGACTCACACGCAATGGATCACGATCTCCATGTTCGGTTGCAAGGACACCAACTACTCTGTCCAAGGTCTGACCGAGGGTCAGGAATACCTATTCAGAGTGATGGCGGTCAACGAGAACGGCATGGGACCGCCGCTAGAGGGCACCAATCCCATCAAGGCCAAGGCACCGTTTGACCCACCAGGTCCACCGGGAATACCCAAGGTCACTCAAGTTGGCGGAGACTTCGTCAACTTGTCCTGGGACAAGCCAGAGACGGACGGTGGCGCGAAAATCCAGGGCTATTGGATAGACAAACGCGAAGTCAAGGAGCCTGAGAGCTGCTGGCAGCGCGTTAATCCAGCCATCTGCCTGCCCAACCAGATCAATGTCGGAAACCTTATTGAAGATCGTAAGTACGAGTTCCGCGTATTCGCGCAGAACGCGGCCGGTCTCAGCCCCGAATCGAAGGCTTCGACCTCCGTCCAGATTCGCGACCCGCAAGCCGCCAAGGCACCGGAGATTATCAAACCACTGCCGAAGACTCTGAACTGCGCGCAGAACCACAACGCGCACTTCAAGACTCTCATCACCGGAATACCAGCACCGACCATCTCCTGGTTCAAGGGAGCTCGCGAGATCGTCAACGGCTCGCGCTACAACATCTACTCCGAAGGAGACTGTCACAACCTCATCGTGCACGACGTCTTCGGCGAGGACGCAGACGAGTACGTCTGCCGTGCTGTGAACCGTGCCGGAGCCAAATCCACCAAGGGAGAACTCATGATCATGACACCACCAAGACTGAACGTACCGCCAAGGTTCCGCGATACTGCCTACTTCGACAAGGGTCTCAACGTTGTCATCAAGGTTCCGTTCACCGGATTCCCCAAGCCCAAGTTGACTTGGGTTCGCGAGGGCGAGACCATCGAGTCCGGCGAGCACTACGACATCCAGATAACCGACAGACATGCCACCTTGACAATCCGAGACGCCAGCAAGGTCGACTCTGGACCATACAGACTGACCGCCGAGAACGAGCTTGGTCAGGACTCAGCCATCATCAAGATCCAGATCAGCGATCGTCCGGATCCACCGCGTTTCCCGGTCATCGACAGCGTGGGTCACGACTCTTTGGCTCTGACCTGGAAACCACCAGTATGGGATGGCGGCAGCAACATCACCAACTACTTGGTCGAGAAGCGCGAGCACCCGATGTCCACCTGGATCAGAGTGGGCAGTACACGCGTCTGCTCCATCGCCGTGCACGGACTCAGTCCCGGACACCAGTACGACTTCCGGGTCTTCGCTGAGAATGTCTACGGCAGATCGAACCCAAGTGAAACGACACCGCTGGTCCAGACCAAGGGCGAGGCCAAGAAGCGTCGCGAAGAACCGAAACGCAAACAGGAGATCGACCCTGTCACTGGCAAGAAGATCCGAGGCCGCAACGACGAAGCGGTCAGAGACTACGACCAGTTCGTCTCCGACATTTACGATAAGTACGTGCCACAGCAACCGGTCGACATCAAGCGCAACGTATCGGTATACGATCGGTACGACATTCTCGAGGAAATCGGTACCGGTGCCTTTGGTGTCGTTCACCGATGCCGAGAGAGATCGACCGGCAATATCTTCGCAGCCAAATTCATTCCGTCGGCACATCCGATGGAGAAGGAACTCATCAGGCGAGAGATCGATATAATGAACCAACTGCATCACCCGAAACTCATCAACCTCCACGATGCCTTTGAAGACGACGACGAGATGGTCCTCATCTTCGAGTTGTACGTATTTTGCGCTATACTTTTTCTCTGTGATAACTTTTGTGAAACTTGTTTAACTATTCATCGTCTTTTGCAGCTTGTCCGGTGGTGAACTCTTCGAGCGTATCACTGCGGAGGGTTACACCATGTCGGAAGCCGAGGTTATTAACTACATGCGGCAGATATGCGAGGCCATCAAACACATGCACGAAAGAAACATCATCCACCTTGGTAAGTCTCTGCCACTTGTACCAAAACATTACTGTAACTAACGAATAATGGTCTCATGGTATATTTTTCATCAACAGACGTCAAACCCGAGAACATAATGTGTCAAACGCGCCAGAGCACGAACGTCAAACTGATCGACTTTGGTCTGGCCACGAAATTAGACCCCAACCAAGTAGTGAAAATCAGCACAGGAACCGCCGAATTCGCGGCTCCAGAGATCGTCGAGAGAGAACCCGTTGGTTTCTACACGGATATGTGGGCCTGCGGTGTTCTCGCCTACGTTCTACTCAGCGGTCTCTCGCCGTTCGCCGGTGACAACGACATCGAGACCCTGAAGAACGTCAAAGCCTGCGATTGGGACTTTGACGAGGAAGCATTCCGGGAAGTTTCCGAAGAGGCCAAAGACTTCATTAGAAGACTACTTATCAAAAACAAGGAGAAGAGAATGACTGCTCACGAGTGCCTGATGCATGCCTGGCTCACTGGTGACTCCAGCAAGAGAACCACCGAGATCAAGACTAGCAGGTACATCAACTTCAGGGATAGAATTCGTGCCAAGTACGACGACTGGAAGAAGTACGTACTGCCCATCGGTCGCTTGGCCGAATACTCGTCGTTGAGAAAACTGCTGATAGAGAAGTACCAGATACAGGACACGACGTTCGGTGAGTAGACTATTGCCTGATGATGATGATGTACCTCCTATATACTCGATCTGGTTGGTGACTTATAAATTGTTGTCTTCCATAGATCGTCGACAAGCTGCACCGAGATTCGTCATCAAACCCACGAGTGCGTTTGCCTACGAGGGACAGAGCGTCAAGTTCACGTGTCGTGTGATCGCGATAGCCCCGGCCGTACTCACGTGGTATCGCAACAACACTGAACTGAGACAGTCCGTCAAATTCATGAAGCGCTACATCGGCGATGACTACACGTTCGTCATCAATAGGGTGAAACTCGAGGACAGAGGCGAATACATCATCAGAGCGGAGAACCACTACGGTTACCGCGAGGAAGTCGTGTTCTTGAACGTCCAACGTGAGTACAACGATCTTTACCGTAATTTTTTGTTTGAAGCAAGCACTAATGAAGAATCATTGAACCTTACAGCTCTACCCAAAGACGTACCACCATACAGACCAGAAACCTACCAACCCGTTAGAAGACGCGAACCACTGCCCTACCACTTCTGGATGGAGACTAAAGAATCCGCGCCCGACTTCACCTTCCTCCTTCGTCCTCGTGTCATGCAAGCCCGAGACACTTGCAAACTGCTGTGCTGCTTGAGCGGCAAACCTACCCCGACCGTTAAATGGTTCAAGAACAGCAAAGAACTGTCCAAGTTCGAGTACACCATGACCAACTCGGACGGCGTCATCACGATGGAAATCGTCGACTGCAAGCCCGAGGACAGCGGAAAATATAGATGCGTAGCCGTCAATTGTCACGGAACTGACGAGACTAGCTGTGTCGTCATCGTCGAAGGTAAGTACATTAAGGGATTGAGTTTCGTTTCAGAACTAATCGATGCTACGCACTGTATACTAGGTTCTGGAGAAACCGAGGAACAAGAACAACTGGCCCACGATCTGTTACATTCCGGAGGTGAGTCGATCTGAACTCAAATATACACACCTTCATCGATGAACTCATAACTAATGATAATGATCGTCTTTCCAGAACGCCGATTCATAGAGAAGCCACTGAAACCAGCACCATACCAGCCAGTGACCACCACCTTAATCAGATCGACGCCCTACTCACCATTCAAACCAGGCCACAGTTCGGTAGACAAAATTCCAATTAGCGAACGGGAACTTCACCGAGTAACACTACCAGAAGCCCCGAAACCTGTGGTTGAGGAGAAACCCGCACCAGTTAAACCAGTCGAGACGATACCGGAGCCAGCACCGGAACCACCAGTTAAAGAGAAGAAGTCCAAGAAGGACGGGGATGAAAAGAAGGACAAGAAGTCCATCAAGAAGTACGGAAGCAAGCTCGAGTCGACTGGCAGTCCATCCAGATCGAGAAGCACGACGAAAGAACTGATCCGTGAGTATATGAAAATTCGATAAGAGGGTCATAAAGTTAATTAAAAATTCCGCTTAGAATTTACCGATCAAGAAACAAATATAGCAAATACTTTCATTTAAATATAAAATTATAAAACAATTATTTAAATGTTCATTACTCTAGCTGCCCCCGATGACGCTTCCATGGGACCGCCCACGTTTACCCAACAACTCGAGAGTGCACTGACGATCGACGATGGTGCAAGACTAGAGTTGACCGTGAAAGTCGAGGGAGACCCCGAGCCACAAATAACTTGGTTGAAGAACGAACAGATAGTTACCTCATCGGACGTAGTCGATTTGAGGTACAAGAACGGAGTCGCCTCGCTGACGATCGCCGAGGTCTTCCCCGAGGACGACGGCGAGTACGTCTGCACGGCCACCAACAGTATTGGAACTGTGTCCACCACATGCAAACTGACCATCAATCGTAAGTCCCCTTTTTCAATTCACTCAAGTGCGTTGAGTCATGAGAAATATATTCAACGATGAATCGTGATGATTTACAGCGGTGGCAAAGGCACCAGCCCCAGCGCCAAAGTCCGAGGAGAAAGATCACGCCCCACAGATTGTCGACCACGTGAAGAGTTCGGCGGTGACCGACGGCGACGCGGTGACGCTGAGCTGCCGCATCATCGGAGCCAACAAATTCGACGTCGTTTGGCTGCACAACAACAAAGAGATCAAACCGAGCAAGGACTTCCAGTATACCAGCGAAGCCAACATCCACAAACTCATTATTGCCGAAATCTTCCCCGAGGATTGCGGCACCTACACATGTGAGGCGTTCAATGACGCAGGCGAAAGTTTCTCGTCTTGTACGCTCAACGTTCTCGGTACGTATATAGCAACAGAATTATTTTATAATATAAAATGAATTATCAAGAGCTGTAATACAATAATGTCATTACGTTTGAATTTCGCAGTTCCAAACGAAGAACCAAAGAGCCCGGTGTTCAAGACATTCCCGCAGTCGGCGACGGTAACGGAAGGAGAAGCCGTCAATGTGTCGTGCAAATTCGACGAGGCGCCTCTCAAAGGTACATTTTTTCTTATCACAAAAAATTGTCTATAAATTGGAAAACTAATCGCTTATTATGTTTTTCTTTTTCTCAACAACAGTAACGTGGCTGAAGGACGGTAAACCAATAGACGAAAAGAGTAGCAGATACCGGTTCAGTAAAGACGGCGACAGCAGCTTCAGGTTCGGCGTGAAGGCAACTACAGCGGAAGACATTGGACAATACACAGTACAAGCGGTCGGCAAGAAGGGTGAGACGAACGCGGCATTTTCAATAAACGTCATCCCGCCGAACGAAAGTGTCTGAGCAAAACGACGATGATATTATCACGCAATATACGTATATTATATCTCCGCTGGACATTGTACGCGTCGTGCGCACGTACATTGTTACACGCCAACTCTGGACACTGTGTTTTTTATATATAAAATATAAATATTACTCTATATATATACAGAAGAAGATCATCATATACAACAAAAAAAAAGTTGGACATCGATGCCTCTAAAGATTGCGCACGTGTGTGACTCGTTGGCGGCGGCGGCAACGGACAATTTGTTTATTTAATATAATTCTATTACGCTCGGAAACACGACGCGAAGTAATAAGTGTAATATAATAATAAAAACTCGTTTTTTTTCTTCTGTGTTTTCTTTTTTTTTTCACTACGTTCTAATGTAAAACCGCTTTCTGGGATATGTATTTGCTATATAACTATGATTTTATGCTCCGTTGTTGCGCCGTCGATCGAAAAAGAAACGAATGATGTGTTACATTATATAATAAAAATAAAATTATGAAAAAATAATAATCGCCCCTCTGTGTCGTCGTTATTATTATAAACCTATAATATTGACATACTCTCTTTTTTACAGGGATAATAAATAATATATGATTCAGGAAATAAATTTTGATACAAAATTGGTACTTTATTTACTGAAATACCCTATTATATATTTGTCCTAGCCCTAGTAGGTACAATTTATTTGTTCTGCGTTTTTTGATTGTTAAATCCGTGACGAACGCATGATAATTCTTACTTTAAATTAACACATACATGTAAGTATAACCATTAAATGAATTCCATATATTTATAAAAAAAAATTAAAGTATAACTGTTCTGAAGCCTGTTTTCTTTTCTTTTCTTTTTTTTCCGTAATAATCAGGAAAAGCGCTCAATTGTCTTTTATATCGAACTCGCACAAGCGCTCAAAAGCTATGACGCAGTCTTTGAGATTTCTGTTTTCCGCAAAGAGTAGACACGTGAACTTTCCTCTCGCTATAAAATTTGTTTAACGTCCAATATATATAAGCCGTGTGCTTCTTGTAACAAACAATAATTCCGCCTTTTCTTCCAAATAGTACGGTTCAGCTGCCATATAAAAATATACATCGAGCAGTATTGACAACTAAAGTGTGCTAGTTCATTATTTATTCTGCTTAAATTTAGAATACCTTACGCCCGTATAAATTTCCCCTCTCAAAAATAATAATTCGAGAACCTGCAGTAAAAAATATATATAGTCCCAGGGAGATTCTATCTTTGCGGAGAATAAGGCGTTCCCTGCAAAATACCATTGTACCAGACATACCGAGTTCAGCGCGATTTTTTTTCTTTTGTTTGTGTAAAAAAAAATAATGCTCTAGAAAATAGTGATCACTAATTGTAGTGGCAGATCATTGTCTCGCATTGTGTTCTGTCTCCAGCAAGCACTCGCGTACGAGGATCCTGGCATGCTGAATTCCCATTTTAAGGCGCTCTGCTGCACTGCGGCTGCCAGCATACGAAAGACGTATGTCTCTGCCAAGTTCCTCGATTATGACAAGTAGCTGAGTGTACTTGCCTTGACCAGGCACTGTTGGAAAATTTATAGAACTCGACGGGCTGGCCTGTGCTACCTTTACAGATAATCAACACAAGACGTGTTCTTTAATAATTTTAATCTGATTTGGGCTGGGTTCTTTGTGGTGAGGGAGTTTAGCATTACAGGGCAGGGTAAGTGGGTGATGCAGGTTAACGGCAGAAGTCCCATTAGTGCGGATATTTTGTGAATTTTTAATAGATAATTATTTTACCTGGACTGTCTGCACATTTTGCAGATTCCTTGGGTTTGGCACAGTGATGACAGGTTCAGGAATCCTTGGAATTTCTTGCACCTTTTGCTGAGATTGAGGTTGCTGTTGCTGAGGTTGCGACTGAGGTGGATCACTCAGTTTTGTTATAGTAATTTCATTGAGCTTGGCTAGCTCTGTCAGCTTAGCCATTTCTGCCATTTTTGAATACTCTGGCATCTTAGTTATGTCATTCTGCATATTTGCCATTTTGATCATCTCGTTCATCTTTGTCTTCTCGTTCATTTTGGCTATCTCCTTAGCCATTTCATTGATCTGAGCAATTTCGTTCAGCTTGGTAATATCATTGTACTTGGCCATCTCCGTCATTTTGACCATCTCATTCAACTTTGCAATTTCGTTCATCCTCTGGACTTCACTAATTTTCGCCATCTAGAAGAACATAGAAAACATTATTATTTTACAGCTCTCAAAATATACTCTTATTGAATAAAAAGTTTGCATACCTCGTTCATTTTTGCCATCTGAGACATCTTCATCATCTCATTCATTTTGGCAATTTCGTTCATTTTGGATAGATCTGAGTACTTTGCCATCTCTGACATCTTCATCATCTCGTTCATTTTAGCCAGCTCAGACATCTGCATCTGCATCTTCATGTACTCTGTGTTCTTGGCGTACTCTGCCATCTTCTCCATCTCATAGCGCTTGGCCATGTCCTGCGACATCTTGTTGATCTCCGACATCTTGCTGAATTCAGCCAACTGTGCCATCTGAACTATGTGCTCTGGCACCTTGCCTCTCTCCATCATCTGCTTGAGCTCGGCTGATATCTTGTTCATGTTCAGCTCTGACATCTCTGCAATGGTAGCAGCATCGGGCATCTTGGAGAGTTCTGCAATCTTGGATATCTCTCTGGCAAGATTCTCGTCCAGGCAGCGCTTCTTCTTGGCCCGATGTCTGGCCATCCTCTGGGCTTCCTGCATCCTCCTGAGAGCCACCTGCTCTTCGGACTCTTTACTCCTGGAATTCTTCATTCTCTCCAGATAGAGTCTGAGGTTACGCTCCTCCACCGTTTCTGACATTGAGTCCAGCTGTGTTGTTGTCTGTTCAGTAGTAAAACACTTCAGCCACTATTCGCACAGCTCAGCTCTTGGCGAAGCAGCCAACGAAGGAGAGTACAAGCAACTTGTTACCTCTTGGAGATAAGGCTCTCTATTTGCTCCAAAGTAGAAGCATCCAAGCTGTTATCAGCCGTGCGATTGTCAACAGCAAAACTGCTCATCTTATTTCCTATATATACTATACAATACAGCCGAGCAGTAAACAGAGCCTACACACGTATACTAATTATAGTCCAGCGAGTATACGAGTGAAGAGAGAGAGACAGAGCGTCGACTACAAACCACCTGCGCCGGGACAGCGTCAGCAGTTACTGTGTGTAATAACTATACCTAATCTAATGTATGTACTACTACTACTACTGCAGCGTCGCCGCGATTTTTTTCAAACGGTGAACGTGCGCCCCCTCACGCTCGGCGGCCACAACAATGGCTCGTCTCCTCTACTCGCGCGGCGGCCGCGATGGCGTATATTGTTACGTGCACATATATAAGCTTCTGGAGCACTACTCATTGACGCACAGCTGCCGAGAAAGAAGATAATACGAGTACACAGCTGAGTATCCCAATCAGCCGTAACACTGTGACGTGGATCTCGCGTGTAGTGAAACAAGAAACACACCGGCGTCGAGGTGATAGCCGGTATAAAATCTTGAGGTAAGGAAAAGAGATACAAGCGCGGTGTTATCGGAGCCGATATCCAAAGGCGATAGGTCGCCGCGTCGTCGTCGTCGTCGTCTTGAGGTGGCTGCTCCCTCTGCGGCGTCGGCGGCGGCGTTTATTGACCATAACCCCTTCCTCTAAATTCGCGGCGGTACTTTCTCTCTCTCTCTCTCTCTCTCTCTCTCTCTCTCTCTACTCCTTCTCCGATCGCGTCTTCGACGACTGCGTGCGCGCGCGGCGGCGCCTTAGCTCTCTCTCACTACTATTGCGGTAAGCGGTATGTGTATATACATATTATATATATACGTATATGTGGTACACACATACGTGATATCGGGAGAGAGAGCGAGTAGGAGGTTGCGCCGATATCTATTGGCTATACTCGCGCTCGCTCTCCCCCCCCCACTACTCTTTGGAGGTTATGTTTGTGTGTATGCGTGTGCTTCTTATTCTTTTCTTATATTCGCGAATCCCGACTGCTTCTGCGCGCGTCTTCCGGCTTTTGCCGTTATGTATATATGTATAGGTATAGATGACTCTTTTTTTTGTTTGGGCGGCTACTGCTCGATATTCCGATGCATATATATATAGTGAGAGATATAATATGCAAGAAGGAACTCGAGAAGGAATGAAAATAAGTATAGTGCAGCGTTTATTGTAAGTTGCTATTTTTATATTATTTAGGGAATTCTATACTAGCATTCCTTATGGATTTCCTCGTATGAGTTTTTTCTACAGCTGGACTCTGTGTTATAAAACTGAATCTGCCCTTGTTTATAATTATCTTAAATACTAATGTATAGGACTCTTCCGTTCATTATTATTGAATCAATTTTTCCTGCAAACTCTCGATACAGAAATTAAAAATCCAGCTGCAGAAAAATCACAAACAAAGAATTTGTCATTCAATAAAAAAAAAATTACATATACTCCTATATATTTACACATGCATTCACGCTATCTCAAGTTGAGCCTAGTCTCGATAAGGCAATCGCGTACGAGTGTCCTTGCGCGTCCGATTCCGGATTTGAGTCGTTCGGCGGAGCTTCGACTACCCGCATATGACAGCCTCACGTCCCGGCCAAGTCGCTCGATTATCGTCAGGAGCTGCGTGTACTTGTTGTTGTTCTCCGTCGTCGAATCCTGATGATGCAGTTGACTCTCGGTTGGGCTCAGTCTTTCCGGCTCTTTATGGGCAAATGAAAGAATTGTTGTCCTTATTAGGTGTTGTTACTTTTTTTTAAGCTTTGATTTGGATGGGTTGTGTGTATTGATAAAAATAGTTAGAATGAAATCTGTAACGTTATCTATGAAAAATTGATTTTAAGTCGAGAAATAATTATTTCAAGGCCAAAGCAGTATTTTTCTTTGAATTTAGCAATATACTGCGTGTCACTTGAAAAGAATCAATTTTTAAACTTTCCTGGCAAAACTCACTGATTCTTATCAGGTGAGACATACATTTTAGTATTTTTAAAATGCGATGTAAACACTAAAAATATTTCAGTTTTTTTCGATACAGACAAGAATCGATACATCCAGATCAATATAGTCGAGAAACAACGTTAAAGTATATACCTGACTCTCCAGCCGACTTAACAGCGTTTTCAATAGCAGCCTGTTGCTGCTGTTGAAGGTCCTCAAGGGCCTTTTTCTTACGAGCGCGAAAGCGCGCCATGCGCTGCGCGTCCTGGAATCTCCGGATTATCGCTTCCTCTTCAGTCTCTCCACGGGGTCGACTGCTTCGCGATCGCGACGACGATTTCTGTATACCGATTTTTTACTATTATTATTTTTTAAAATCGATCCCCTTTTCACGTTAACAAACTACAGGTTCTTTTCTTTTCAAATTGAAATTTTTCCTGACACACTTACCTTTGCGATAACGATGCTCTCGTCGTCCATGACGGGTAATGATATATCAGTCCGCAGTAAACTACAACTGAGCCATCATCAGTCCGCTAATCGTCTGTGCTAATCGATTCTTTAATCTCCGACGGATCACTGTTACACACACCTCTCCGTGCAGTCAAAAAATTTTCGCAAACTGCGCATGCGCCATAGATCTTCGACGTATAATACCTATTGTTTTGTGTTGACAAGAGCCGATCTCTAATGCCGATCAAACGTATCGATCGATCTTTGAAAGAAAAGTTAGAAAGTAGCCAAACGCGTTAAGAGCCACAGGTGTATATACAAGCTACGACGCTCGAAGATTGTGTCGCACAAACACTTGCTCTTTCGCGACTCCTCCCCTCCTCATCAAGGTGATTCACTCCCGAAATAGCGACAGCCGCGCGATTAATTGCCAGAGAGGAGGAGGTACATACGCGTGTCTGGTTTCCCGTTCACTCTTTATATTCTCTCGCTATACGCGTTCATGCATTTGTTTACTTTACATTTGTTCTAGGTGGTGAGTCTATGGAGAGACATAATGCAAATATCGACGTACGAGTACTACTTCCTACTTTCTTTGGCGTTTATTCCGGTTTATCTGTTCTTCCGACTATGGTCGTGGCTTGGATGGCAGCTATTTGTGAATAACTGACTGAGATATGAACGACTCATTGTGTGTAAATAAAGACAGTATTTTTATTTTTGTAAATACAAGTGTTTCTTTTTTTATGCGCGCACCATTAGTATAAACATATCGTCGTCTTTGTTAAAAAATATTATATAGATCTGAAGGAAAGACGGTCGAGACGCTATCGCAGACTGCTTTCGAAGTAGCCTCCTTATATTATTCGCCAATTTAAATATACGAAGAACAATTATTTACATATTTTTTTTATCTTGTGCTCTCGATATATGAATAACCGGCGAAGCTTGGCTTCGTCTCTCGACTCTCTTTAAAAGTTTATTAGAAAAACAATATCAAGATTGGTCATTTGTACGTAAAAAATTTTTGGCCTAGATTTTGTTTGTTATGGACAGTTCATCGAGACCCATACGTCCTTGGTGTTTCCAGATGCGGTACCTCGCCACGTCTTTTCGCGTGATCATACCGATGACTTCGTTGGTGTCGTTGACTACTGGTAAATGACGGAGACCAAGGGCTCTGAACAATCTAAATGCTCTTGGTAGCGTTGCAGACTGTAAATTCAAATACGAGCTTAGAACGATTAGTCTATGTCTTTTTGTTTGCATAAGAAGCAGGTAATAAGAACTTACATGCTTTAACGTGTAAGGTGACGGATTCAGGATGGGTCTGAGATCCATGGTGAACGTTTTTTCCATATCTGTGATGTTGATGTCTTCGATCGTCGGGTATCTTGGATATTCATTCCTGAATAGCTTGATAGACAGATCCTTCTCCCAAGACTCTGAGTATTCGTTGAAAATCTTATTTTGTAGGAGTACTATCAGCTGGGATCGCAAAATCAACCCACGAAGTCGGCCGTAGCAATTGATTTCATCCTGCAATGCAAACGTTTCTTTCAATAAAACTGATTATTTCATTATTTTAGCAAGTTTGTTGCATAAATTAAGCACCTGATCCCCGCTGGGTGGATCGACGACAGGAAAGCCGTTGAAAGTAACACACTTGAGCATCTCCACGACGTGACCCACGTTCTCTGTAGTTTTCAGTGTAACCACGGGATGACTCATTATCTCACTGGCGTAAATGTTGTTGGATAATGGAGGAGCTTCCCAGGGAAGAAGAGGCACACCCGCCATTTGTATGTGAATATCGTATATGCCCTGAAATCGGGACTCGTTTATATTAAAATGAAACTTTTCTAGATTGATTTGGTACACGAATCGTTCTTACCTCGTTGAAAAAGTCGCCGACCCACTTGGCCATAATTAAAACTATGATTACTGGTAAACCGAACGATATTCCTTGAGTAGACTCGATTAGAATAGCTGTCAAACTTATCGTCATCCTTACGACTCCACCCAATTGAGCAGCAGCTCCCAACAGTGCATATTTTCCAGGATCAACAAATGCCTAGAATTCAGAATAAAATTTTATTTTTAACTCAAGAAACGTAGGAAAGTTTAAATTGTAGATAAACTTACGCAATGAGGACATATACTAGCTAAGCCAGAGCCGATCAGACGACCCCAAGCTGCTCCAATGAGTAACGACGGAATAAAAAGTCCGCCTGACATAGATAGGCCAAATGTGAACGCGGCTAAGATAAAGTATAAAACTACGAATACTGCTAACGTTACGTCGCTATGAGAACCTGAGAAAAATAAATTAGTAATCAGTATTTCATGACAAATCGCTAATGTCCTTACAGGGAATGCCAAAGTACCTGATGGGTCGTGAAACAAAGATCGAACGCTACTTTCCGGAGTCTGGAACCACAGCGCTGCAACGGCACTGTACGAGCCATTTTTACAAGACAACTTGGGAAAATCGGCGATACCGTCGCTCGCCGTCTTACAATCGTCGATATAGAACATCATCAAGAAACCCATGGTGGCACTCATTAGAGCCACGCACAATGCTTCGACCACTTTCATCCAATTCTGTTGGATGTACTTCTTGCGAAAGTACATAATTTTGTAGTTCATGTGATTCCAAAGCGAGCCAAGTAGTCCTCCAATAGTTCCCATCACCATGAACAATGGAATTTCGTAAATTTGATAGCATATAGTCTCAAATTTTCCTAAATTGAGTAAGCCTGGATAGGACAAATCTCCCGGGTGTCCATGGTAGGCGCTCAAGACAACGTTAAGAGTAAAGGTTGAGATCATGCATGCTAGGAAAGTTCTCCAAGTTAAGCTTTGGTTAAAAAAACTTGTGCCCTCTTCAATACTAAACAACACGCCGCCTAAAAATGAAAAGTCATGTCTAAAGAAGTTTTCTTTTGGCCTCTTGAATTGAAATAAATTGATTTACATACCTATAGGTGCTCCAAAGGCAGCAGCCACACCAGCAGCCGCACCACCAGATACAAAATCTCTCTTTTCGTGATCCTCTCTAAAGTATTTGAACATACCCAGATCTTTCTTAAAGGTAGTGCTTTTTCCCTGAGAAATTCCAGCTGCTACCACTGCACCAGCATGTATCATGGGTCCTTCCTGAAATATTAGTAGCAGAAGAGAAGAGAATTTTTAATTTTAAAAATAATAATTTTTCAGCTTACCTTTCCAGCAGCAAGTCCACCCACAACTGTTGCGATTACTCCAAAAATTTTGACAACCAGTGTTTTTATCCTCACAACTCGAGGAACCTTGACCCCATTTAAGTAGCACTTGACTTGTGGAATTCCACTGCCACCGGCTACAGGCTCTACGTATGCTACTAATACTGCACCAATGAAAACTGGGATCATGTTGAAGACAACCCATGTCACATAGGGAATCCACAGGCAGCTACCCGTATCACTGTCCATACAGCCATCAACAACTTTAACAGTAATGTTATCAAAAGTTAACAATTTGTCTCTACTACCATCACAGAAGAAAGCAGTTCTTACGTTTTGTCAAATAGCCATATTTCAATTTGGACAATTGCTCGATGGAAATATCTATGAAACTAGCTATCAAAGCCGTGAAAATTCCTATAACTAGAAAAATAAACCATCTAGCAATATTCTTCTTCACCACGAACTTGTAACCCTTTTTCCTCTCCTCGTCCTGCAGAAGATTGTTCTCGCAGGGGTCATAATCGAGACTCTGTAAGAGAAAACCGCATTGTCTTATCAACTATACCAATACATTGTGCATGCATAATATAACAGTTGTTTCCCCAATTGAGTCACCACAGCAGATAAGAAATGAGTAACTAATATAAAATCCAAAAAATGCGCACATATCCATATACATACCTCATACTTGCTGGACAAAAAGTTGGTAGCCCCAGGACTGACCTGATCCGGATTAAATCTGATCGATTGGCGGACCGACACGCAATCGATGACATTCCGGAAGGTATTGCTGCCCGTGAAATCGTTGGTCTAATACAAAAAACCGATCGTAATCAATCACCTCGATAACAAAGAAACAAAAAAGTATTATCAACAAGTGTCAGCTAATACTCACACGAAACCTTCTGACACTGACATCCTCGTTGGAGTACGAGGGAAAATTATTCCTCGCCGTACTGGCCAAATTCCTGGGTCTGAGCAGTCGCTTATCATCTTCTTCGTCGTTGATGTTGGCCGCGTCAGTGAGACTATTGCTGCTGACGCTCGCGTTGATGAGGACGTTCACATGGGCCGATGGGTCAGTCGTCATCCTTTACTCGTATCCGTACTTGTGTCGACGTCGAGTTTCCCGTTGACCGCGACACTGTCATATCACTACGAGGAAGTCTGTCGTTTTTGTTATTATCGCCCGACGACGACGAGAATCATTGTCTGCGCGCTACGCAGGAATGCTATATACTAGCTACTTATATTGGGAAATACACAAACACGTCATGCGCAGCGCACAGCTGCACAGCTGTCAGGCGAGGCTAGATCGTCGTGTCACGTGATGTGCTTATTCGCATAGCCTTTTTTATCATTCTGTCTCTCCATCTGATTGTTATTTGTTTTGAGATTGAGACTGGCCCAAGTGGTATACAGTTTATTGACATATGAATGTATATTAGTTTTGAATGAATGAATTATGACGTAGAGTAATATATACAACTATCTACTTTAAAGGTTAGAATATTGTATCTAGTCTATTCTCATCAGATACACAATCGAGTATATCTAGAAACATATCATCTACATGATTATTCTTCGCATACATCCAAACAATTAAATCTCAAATAAGACGACAATCCCCCAAACATCGTCTGCTAGATAACAGTAGAGAATCAGCAGACGACGTCGAAAAAAAAACACCCGCGACTCCTTATTTCAAAACTCCCGCCACTTTTAACCAACTCGCGTTCCTCTCGTTCCCACGCGCGCGACAAAATATTCCACACATTCCTTCCGCAGCTGGCTATATCTCGCGCAAAGTATATATAATAGCAGAGGGGTGTGCTGCAGAGCAGCAGCTCATCAGGAGTCAGTTTCGGCTAGGAGTCTTCCTCTCACGGAGTCATCAGTCGTTTCCGCAGTAGTAGTCTGCACAGCAATACTAAAATACACTCAGTGCTGTGCAATAATACAAAACGAAAAGTCCGCAGTCGAAAGAGGATTATTCCTCCCCGAAGGAGAGGAGGCAACTCCCGACTCTCCGGACGAGTGAGTATATATATATACACGAAATTCCTAGTATCACATAAGCGTTAGTTTTCCCATCACAGCTGTAGGGGGAGGTTATACGTGTATACAAAGAAGCGACGAACGAGTTGTTGTATATAACACTACGAGTCCTGGAAATATCTTCCATCAGCTGAGAGGATGTGCTGTGCGTGGAATGACCCAGAAACTCGCCATCCCCCTTTCGGATGCTGCTATGCGTGTATGGACGCGTCTTCTTCTCTTCTCTCTCTCTCTCTCATCAATGAATCTTGCATGAGAGACATCAGTTGGGCGGATCGTGTGTGTGTATTGTGATGATGCTATATAATACTCTCGCTGCGTCAATTGTCGGGTAACGAGCTCGAGTAGCCGCTTCCCTTGTCGTTTTGTTAATATACATTCACGAGAGCTTATTCGTGCGGGGGACGATTTTAATATCTTATTTATACACAGTATATAGTAGATTGGAATAGTTTTTTTTTCATGATCCGATAAATCGATATGCAAATGGGTTACTCGCGCTGCACCTGACACATTTACCGCCTCTTGTATAGTGATTTATATATAAGCCAGAAAGTTGCTGAATGGAACGAAAGCAGAGACTTTTTTCTCAAAGAGACACATTATAATATATGTCGTATATATATATATACATATATATAGCAGCGCGAAAAGGGACTAGACTCGCGGAATCGATATATCGGCGCGCGCGAATGCATTTAGCGCACATCACACCGCACAGGACACGACTCTTATGTATGTTTCAATGTTAGGAGCCGGTTGCACGCCATCAGGCGCCAATAGTATATATAATAGTGCCTCCGCAAGTTCAAGGCGCCAAAGGACTATACTCTATAGCCGTATAATTTGCATGTCCTCTCGTTACATATATATACCACACACTCGTACCGCTTGGAAGACGATACGTTGCGCAAGCTTCTCTCTCGGCGGAAAGAAAGCTGAGCTATTTCCGCGCTCTCCTTTTGTTTGTAAACTCTGATGTGTAACGCACAGCATCGTGTGCTGTGAATATATGTATATGTAAAAGTATATATACTATTTAAAGAGAAAGAGCTTTTTTATCGGAGATAAGCGCAAGCTCCGGGCTATGTAGAGGGATGAGTAAAAATATACCGTATAGTGAATTGAAAGCGGCGTCGTCGACCTCTCGCGCAGGCAGCTGCATCACGTATATATATACGGATGAAGAGAGAAAGAGTAGTGGAGGTCTAATCTGCGATCGTCGTGCTGAATCACAGACTTTTCACGCGCGCCGCTTGTTCCGCCTTTTCATTTAGAGACGCCGTAGCTCTTCTTCTGTATTCGAAGCGTGTAACGATTAGTGAGTTTGTTTCTTGGGAATAAATTGGTGGGAAAAAATACTTCGTTTTTATTTACAGAATTAGTATTTATTATAAGAACGAGTTTGATATATGCAAGCACTACAAAAAAGCTCAGTAAAGTTCTAACGAATTGCAAGTCTTTGTTCCTGCCATACACCTACAAATATAGGATCCTTATGAATTTCTATAGACAATTTCCTATTCGTCTTTTATTTCCTTATTCAAGAAAAAAAAAGCAAGTTCTATCGTAAAAAAATCTCTCGATTCGAGTATCCTCTTACACCTCAAACTTGCAGACGCTCTCACAATTGATCCAAGTATTTCGAGATAAACCCGTTACAACAAGCTCTCACATGATACACACATATATAATAGGCTCACGCGTATATAATACACGCGCATCGAGAGGGTTCGTTGTGCGCAGAGCGTTAGGGAGAGAAATCCGAGTCGCAATGCACTCAAACACGTTTCGCTACTTATTAATAGAGAGATACACACATCAGTTGCGCTCACACACACGCAGTGAGAAAAAGCTCCGGGAACAAAGACCGGCACTATATGTAAAAGCTCCAAGCAGACATTCGAAATTCCAAGCTCTTATCAATGAGCTCAAAGAAATAATCTCCGCTCTGAATGAACGCGATACATCAGAGGCTATTATATGCAAGCTCTCTCTCTCGTTAAAGTTTTGAGGTTAAGTCCGCGACTTAAGTAGGTCAGAAGTGGCGTGCAGTGTAGCCCAGTTACGAAATTCAAGAGCGTGCAACGATCGATTATAAGTACCTTATATATATACTTATATATACTCTCTGATGTGTTGCAGGTGTTGCTGTGTTTGTGTGTGATATGAGAATTGAAGATGGTAGCGACGAGCAGTATGGTCTATGAGGAGATAGTGGCGGTTAGGGGCAGCTGACCCCAGCCACCCCGGAGTCTACTGATGCGACGAGCTATGCCACACAATCTTAACAACAGCTCGGCTAACGCCGCCGCGGGTAACAACTCCGGGGACGGCGGTTTGCAGACGGCTTTTGGACCGCTACAGTCTTACAATCATCGGATCAATCAGGATGCCGCTTTTCAGCCTGAGGTGAGATACGGAGAGCTTTAGCGGGGTTGCAAGCTTTTATTTGTGTGGAAAGGGCGTAAAACGAGATTTTACGCACGGGGTTGAAACGGAGTTGTTAGTAAAGTGTACATAATATACAAGATTACGCCTAATGATACGAAAAATTTGTTTTGGTTATTCTTTTGTGTTGGGGAACAATTTTTCAAAATTTATGAACGCTTTATAATACTTGCTTATCAATCGCGAACTTAATAAATGTTTCGAAAAAATTACGTATACTTTTATTTGTAAATCTTGCTTATACATTTATTAAATCGCATAAGTAATTGTTTAGGTATGACAATATTTATGGAACATTTGATAAAGAAATGCAAATTTATTCACAATAAGTATTACTACAATGCTCACTGGCCTAATAGCAGCATAGCATTTACTTAAATTATAGCTCTCACGCTCAAGTGTTCGATAATAATGACATAATAATACAACGATTTCTTTTACAATTAAAACTAATCCACTACGCTGACACAGAAAGAGCCGGTGGAGTTCGACTGCAGACACCTGCGCGGTGCGCCAGCTGAGGTGGAGGCTCTGGTGCACAGCATCAAGGAGGTGGCCCAGCAGTTTCTCTACCACTGGAAAACCTTCCCCATCATCTTACCGCCCAGTCTTTCAATCAGTAATGCCGCAACCGTCACTTCCGGAGTACCAGCCTCGAACAATCCCCAACAGCAGGCAGAGGACAGTCTCGCCCGTAAAAAACAGCAGCAGTATCACCTCAGGGACATGTTCGTCGCCCCGAGCTTCGACGAACTTGATGCCGTCGCTGTCGACAGCAAAGGCGAACCTCGACGGCTCACCAACAAACAACTCGAGAGCATTCGCGAGAGAGGGTTAGTTCTATTACTAGAGACGTTACGATTTGTAGATCTATTTATTCATTATATCAATTGACTGCACCTGAATTTTTCTATAAGCGCGCTTGTATAGTTGACTCATCAGCAGGGTATCTACATACCATAGATTCTACTTACTAGTAGTTCTGATTTATTATACTCTATATACTATAGTCTTCTTTCTATATACAATTTTATGCGTACATAGTTCATTTATATAAAAAGCGAGCTGTCTGATGTGTTTTGTAACGATTTCTGTAAAGCTTGCACAAGGATAAGTACGGAAAGCCGAAGAAGCTGAATGCCACTCAGTTGGAAAGCATTCGCAGATGCGGGTATGTCACACACTACCATCGTCGTCCGTTATCCTCTATTATCCCTGTGTTCATCCCCGCCGCTCCTTTGCACCGCCGATGACGAATTTTGTAGTTGACGTCGATGAGTTTACACTCGGACTTGTGATTCTTGTGAATCAATGAAACGAAAAGTCGGATTGTAAATTATAAACACACATAGTTTTTTTTTATAATACACTCGTTTAATTTTATTGTATATATGATTTACGGCATGCCAGTAATCCATAAATAGAAGCTTGAATCATAGATATTGATGTCCGCGATATATAGGATACGGTATATATGTCTATAGTTTGTACGATAGCTGGTAACGATTATTTCGTTCTCTTCTTTTTATTATAATTTTGCGATTCTTCAAGCGTTAAACGTTTACGAGCAGCTATCTGAGCTTCGAGTTTATTTTTGCAGGGAATTCGAGGTGGATTCGATAAACTTTGCGGGTCAGACTCATCGCTGGCGGCTGAGTGGACTACTGCAGCGCGGCAGGGATCGACGTCGCGATGCCCTGTTGAAAGACCTTGCGCTGGCCACAAGATTCATCGTCGTCACAGCTAAGGGTCGGCTTGTCTCTCACTGCTTTAGCGTCTCCGAATCACTCAAGGCTTTGCTCACCGGACTGCTTAGACTGCTCGGTACGCTTTGATTTTGATGTCTTTGAATATAAATCCTAAGAAAAGGAATCGAAAAAAAATATTACTCTTTTAGATATCACGATCGGAGTGCCATCTCTGCAGGCACAAAATCTGGATGCCAAAATTAGCGAAGAGCGATGCAGATACCTCGTCGCCGAACTAGTCTGCAGGGTATGTAATTATAATCTGAAAATTCAAAACACCTCTTGAACTAAACTTTTTTCATCAGCCCGAGTACGAGGACTCGCTGGAGCTACTCTGTGGATTCATCCGACGACAGTTGCAGCGCGCGACAATGGAGAAGTTCGAGGTAGAACGCGAATCCCAGATGCTGCCCGTACCTGTGCCCTTCGTCTTCGGTACGCCCGGAGGTGCCGCCGTTGACCTACGCCTCTTCAACCGAGCCATCATCAGGAAAGCCTTGCCGACTCTGATTCTCATACTCGAGAGGGAAACCAGAGGATGGTTCCTCCACTTCCGAGAGAAGCTCATCTCCGAGTTGAGAGCGCAGAAGAAGTCCGATGAAGAGATTGAAAGGGTTAGTAATTCAATATAAAATATTATGACTGAAACATTTTTCCTCATCTGGTATATCGCATTTGTAGGAGGTGAACGAAGCTGTAATGCGCGAGTACCTGCAGCGCGTCTACTCGTCGATCCTCTCGCACCCGGACATCGTGGCTCTGGGCGAGGGCATTCCTCAGCTTCTTATACAGCAAGCGCAATCGGTCCTGCTGATGCATCGAGCCGTCGAGAACGTGCAACGTAAACTTGCCCGCACCAAAGAAGCACTACGCGAGCGCATTGAGCGAGATCACCCAGTACTCTCGCGCATCGGACCCTGGATGCGCGACCGAATGCGCGAGGCCGAGGCCAAATTCATCCAGGAGTGCGAGTGGAGCGCTCATGAGGAAGCCCTTGCTCTTTGCAGCCAGCAGAACCTCCAGCAAACGCTGTATTTCCTTAACCGCGATCTCACCTTTATGAGAGAGGTTCGTTGTTTTTGGCTGCAGCTCGATATTTTTCTTTACCAGTTGCTAAAATTTTGATTCTGTCTTCAGAGAGAACCAGTGCTTCTGAAAGAGTTAAGAAAGGTGAAGACACCAACCAGGAGCTTCCAGTGGCCGACGCAGATATGGCTTCCGAGGAACTGGATAGTTAAACGCAGTTTTCAAGGCCAATCCGAAATCATACCGACGGTACTGAGCAACACTCCGACCTCCATCACGACGCCTCGAGCGGATCCAAGTCAGCCTGTATTTTTTGTCGAAAGAGAGATCGTCCATACTACCACTACCAGGTGGCCCATGTGGCGATGGATAAACTACGTGTCGCGCACCTGGTGCTGGACCTGGAATGCCATGTTCCTGTTTGGCGTGGCTTTGCCTTGGTGTAGTCCTGTCTCGCTTCGAGCCCTCCTGCTCATGCATCCGTTTACTCCGGATCTCGAGCTTAGCCAGCTCAACGGCACCCTCTTCCCTCGTAAATCTTCCCAGACGCCGACACTCTACTCGAGACTCACCACACTCTGGAGACACATCAGTAAAAGTCGAACGCATTTTGAGACGGAGCCTGACACAGGTTTTATCGGCAAAGGAATGACGAGACACATAAACAGATTGTGGAATTACGGAGCCAAGGGTCTGCTCGGCACGATGGTTATACTCTTCCTCTTCCCAGTGGCTTGCATTTTGATAAGTTGTGCTTCACTTTTCATAGCTCTTACTGCATTTATGTGGTTGGTATAAGTTTGTTTATTATCATTTGTGATCCTTTAAATCTTCGCAAATTTTAATAAATTTTTATTGTTCAGGATGCCAATGGTAACCTTGGCTCTCCACGCTTTCATGGCCCTCATCATGGATCTGGACAGTCCGGAAAGCTCTCGAAATCGTTACCTAGTCGTGATAGAAGCTTTAGTTTGGAATATCGGCATACAAGGCTGTCTACAACCTATAGCAGCTTTATCTGTCGCAGCGGTAGTGTGTCCTGTCGTTTCATTTATGATATTAACAGGTAAATGACATAATTTCACACATAAGAATTTCTAACACTTCCGTTATTTCATAAAACTAAATTTTAATTTGTTACACGTTTCGCAGTTGCTGTGATACGTTACTGGGTTAGAGTAATGTGGGATACCGTCATGTTCCACTTGGTAATAAAGAGTCGAGGACGTATTCCTGCGAGCGACAGTTTCGTTGTGAAAAGAATAGCGGGTCCAGGTTTGGCATCGGATTATTACTATCAGATCAGACCGGAGCAAGCATTAGCTGCTTTTGAAGCGAAGCTCGAGCTGGACGAATTGCTGGCTTTTCAACAGGAGATGGAGCGGCTTATCACGCAACCGCAGAGAGACTTTACTCAGTTCGTCGAGGCATGCTTCGGTCCGTTCGCAGCGAGTCTCGAAAAAACGAAGGAACCGTACAAGTCTCTGGAAAAAGAAGCCAGAGACTTGATAGCGGCTCTGCATGAAAAATTGGATCGTCGTAGAAAGGATTTGCAAACCGGGCTCGGCGTCGTCGTCAGAAGCAAGATAAAGTTGTCGACTTATGACTTGAAGGTGGTAATCCAGCAAGCCGCCCTGATGCTCGAGCGATTCTATCCGACTCACGTGTTCTCCAGAATGTTATCTCCCGAGGATGACTTTTGGGAGAACAAAGGACTAGGAGTCGGTGACTGGGCTGGTCTTGCTGGGCTGATGTACGCCGACATCTTCAGTCTAGACTTTCTGCAACCACTCGACGACGCCGATACCAAATTCAAACTGGAGCCACATCCTGCCGTAAACCTGTCTCGGTATACAGATATGGTACATAACACTGAGCTAGGCGGTGGCGTCAACGGACCTGATCTACTTGGTGCCGTGTATGCACCAAGAGGTAATATTCAAGTACACAGTCCACACCTAGCCGTGACGACTTTCCATCCGCGAGCCACGTTCAAGAATCAGAGCAATAGTAGGAAATCCGAGAAGCCTAAGTAAGTATAATCAGACGAACGTAATTGGAATCGAAGCTACATTTATATACTAACGCGTTTACTTTGTACAGTGACACCATTGGACTGCTCACGTCAACCAGGATCCGTCGTCGTACGATGACGAACAACGGTGGAGCTACTGGCGAGGGTCGCTGGCAGCCGTGGAAGCGTCAAATGCGTCCCTACAGCGCGGAGAAGCTCATGATTCCTTTGCCAATTCCTCATCCAGCTCACATTGCCGTTACGATACACAACCGCGATACCGAGGACCCGATTCCCCTCGACTCAGAAATCTGCCAGGAGATACTTCGAGCTATCGAGGAATCGCCTGGTGAGATGGCAATGGAGAGCGTCGTAGTTGGCAGATACCGCGGAGGAGATTCCAGCTTCGACTCCGTTGCTTCACAATCATCCCTTTCCATAGAGGCTTCTCTCGATAAGGTTTTTATCGCGCATTGATTATTACTTTTGTAGTCCGAAAAATAGTTTTACAGACAAGTGTTAATGATTATTTACTGTTTCAGATCGAAGAAGCAGCACAGCAACAGCTGGAAGATGACGCAGCAGATGATAAAGAGACTGAGACGTACCATTGGACGCTTTCGAACTGGGGCGGTGGAATGGCTAGACGACGAAACAACTCTGGCTCGATAAAAGTAGATTTGGCCTCACCGGAAGATGTGACACTCGATACCGACAGTACGCGAGTCATGTTTAGTACGTACGGAACAACAGTCTAGCTCCAAAACTCCGATTACTTAAACATTAATATTGCGCCTCGAAATGCGGTCATCTACGAAAAATGGAATTGATATTTTATCGACATTATGATTTCGACTATTGTATTGTATTGTGCATGTAAAAAGCTCGTTTGATTTTAACGCGCCGGTGACGATAGGAAAAAAGTTCGATTTCAGTTCTCATTTTATTGTTGATCACCTAGCTTTTCTTGATCTAATCATCATAAGCTATATAAGATTAACAACGGCTCATCAAAAAGTCTGAGATGAGTGCATAGAATTGAGTATTCCACGAGTTGAGAATCAAATGTAGACGACCCCGGTGGAAATGAATTCCGGCACTAGCAAGATTTCAGTGATTATATTCGTGAAATTCGACTTTCTTTACATCGCGTGCGATGTACTAATCTGTAAAACTGTAAATAGATATGCGCGAAATTGCGTACGAAGATTTGCAACATAATGATTTGTTAATCTAATTATATATAAAAAAACAAAGCTACTAATACTATTGTTATCGCGCTGCATCATTGCTGCGGCATCTAGATTTTTAATCACACAAGAAAACTGCTCTCTGTCATTAATACGCTTAATTGATTTATTTTAAAAGCTTTTTGCATGACACGCAAGCGGGCGAATCTCAAAGCCCAGTTTGAGGATTGTAACTAGTGTATATGTGAGTCAGAAACTGCCTTTATTTAGCGTGTATATGAATTTACGGTATAATGATCTCAAGTTTATTCATTTTGACGATTTTTACATTTACTTTGTAGAGATTTTGATGATTTTTGTTTTTAAACACAATTCCATCTACAATATGATTCCAGTACAAATGTAAAAGATCTATTATATCAAGTATTATTACATGTATTCAAAATTTTGTATTCTACTTAACGAGAGGGTCGAGCCAGTCGCGACCTTGGCTCGCGATTATGCAAATTTTAATCTCTTAATTATTCTGCTTCAAGTGCGAATGTAGATGCGCTTCAATGAATTTCCGATAAAATCGTTACGATTAAAAATGTAGGTTAAAGTACACTACTATACATACTAATCAATTTTTTTTATAAATACATAATATACAAAATACGAAACAAAGACATCGAGTGTAATAAGAGATAGCTACGAGTGCATCACAGAATGAGACGATAAAACAACCCACATTAGTTCGTATCGATATAGTCATTAAGTTTCGCGATATCTCCAAAGTCGTATATCGCTTTTCTCATTCTTTACGTCGATGTTCATACAGAATCGATTAACTTTGTACAGTTTTGTAAAGTATGCAAACAAAGTGTGAAAATGAGTAGAAGATAGTCAAAGCGAAGGGTATATGGGAGGAAAAAAATTATCAAAGAGAACATCTATAGGTTAATCGCTTATCCATTTCGTCTACATTGTTATTTCGTTCATCGAATGAAAGTTTCGGTCTACTTTGGAATTGTTTGTGTCTACATTAAAAACAAATCTTATCTGCTTGACGATTCCATCCATAAATTGAACGAGTATAAAAAAGGTACACATTACAAATTGTTAACGCCATAAACGTTCGATCCGAACGGCTTCTTAGCGAAGTCATTTTAAAGACAGAGAACGAAAGCGATGGAAAATAAAAACAAAGATTTAGGAAAATAAATATGGACACGGGGATGTTGATAGAGTGAGACGCGGTTAGCGAAAAGAGAGAAAACATCTAAGATCTGTATAAAAAAAAATCAAAATTATAATATCTAGGCAACGATGTTATGAAATATATATTATACATATAAAAGCGTCCTAGGCGTTAGGTATTTAAAAGAAAGCAAATCTTTATTAGGAAGTGTACACTAATATAAACACGTATTCATATATTACTTTAGGAGCAAAAAATATTTACTCCCGAGTATGCATGAGAAAAGTCAGTCTGATTTCCTTATTTTCGTTTCCTTATACAATTAACACTTGTACACCGACTACAGGCTCAAAAGAAAACCCGAGTGCGCTTAGCGCACGACCGCAGCACACAAACCCTGAGTTCTTGTCAACTATTCCGTTTATTTACAAAAGACTTTTGCGTACACCGCTTAATTATTATTGTGAAAAAAGTCGACTTTTTGTAATTTTTCTATATTATATCGTAGGATAGAAAAGGACACTATTGTGACTCGAAAGAAAAAAAAACAACAATGATTGTTCGCTTATTATCTCCTTACTTCCGCTGAAATTATATTAAAATACTTAAGTTTTCTACTTATTAAACGTGAATGTGAACGCAAAAACTCGCTTTGTGTATATCATCAAAAAAACCTCTCAAAAGTTGTGTATCCTCTGTATGTCGACGTTGTGAACTTCAGTGTACAGCGCGAAGAGTGTGTGTAGCGACTCGATGCGCGAGTTGGGTCCGTAGACGGGGATGTCGAGGATGGCGCAGAGGAGGTCGATCAGCTGGAAGAGAGTACAGTCGAGTTTCTCAAAATCGACGCCGGGTTCGAGGTAGAGTTTCTCTTCTATTTCGGCTGGCCAAGGCTGTAGCAGTCTGTCGAGCTCCGGGAACTTGTTGGTCAGCTGAGCGGCTGGAGGATGTTTGCTCCGATGCAGCTGACCCATGTCCTCGATCCACTTGTCGATCATCCGGCCTTGCTTCGATGCGTCCTCGAGTCGTTTCACCACCGATGTCTGTAATTTCAGCGTTTATTTCACACTCGTTACTTTAAATTGAAAATTGTTTGTTAAGATTATCGTTATAAATGTACATTGGAAGCGCCAGCAGCACTGCGACTCCTGCTGCGTAGCTGTAGATGGAGAACTGCAGGTTCGGACTGCTCAGCTGCAGGTTCGTCCAGAACAATGAGACCTACTCGATCGGGAACACCGTCGGGTCTTGGTACCTTGAGGAAGGCGTCGATGTCGCCCACCGCTGGGATGTAGTCTGGGATGAACGGTATCAGTTTGTACTGCAACTCGATCTTCTGCGGGGTGTATCTGTAAAACCACATCGATTGTGTTCACTTTGACCTATAGTGTTTTCACAATATTGTACTAACCTCGTGATGTTTTGAAACAGCTCCTTGACTTCGGTGGACGCCTCCAGGTCGTCGAACTGCTTCGAGTCGTAGTAGTCGGACAGCTTCATCCTCGACATCTTCTCGACGTCCATATCCTCGCTGTCTTCGCTGTCGGACGTCTCGCTGTCAAGAGCCATGGATTTGTTGAACGAGTCATCCGGGACGGAGTACCTTCTGAAATCGGTTGTACGAGGCGAACGAACGTCGGTTTCGGGAGGTTCGCTCGACTCCTTACTTTTGGATTCTCTACGCTTCATACTGGCAACTCGACGACTGCTTACTGGACTCTTTATCTCCTCGGCGTTGCGAACCTCGATGCTCTCGTCGAACTTCGTAAAGGCAGCTATGTCCTGCGTCCGCTGCTCCTCTTCGCTGCTGTCTTCAACATCCATTCTTGTCACTTGGCATCTGCGAGATGTTCACTTGTTTTGGATGATTCGTTGTTTTGTTTTTTTTTTAGATGGTATATAGTTTTCGGTTTCTTTCCGTGGTATTACATTTTAATAATTTCTTTTATTGATATTTTCTTGATAATTTTTTGTTATTTTGTCAACAAGTATTTTTGACTGAGGTGTTGTACGAGTTTTGTGTACTACTATGAGGGGTTTAAAGTTTCCATGGTTACCCGCTTTATTATAATAGACATACTTTAGCATAACTTTAAATGACCGTATATACATATTACATATGTAATTATAATTGTTATGATAGTTTATCAAATTGATCTATTATTATTGCTTTTATTGATTTTTAATATTTTTTTTCATATTAATTGTACACTTTAACTGTGACAATTCAAATTTGGCGGTCTCATAAATCTTCTGGAAAATAGCAGACAGATTTTTACACACACGTTGCTCATAATATTTATACGCCAGATAACGTGTAAAAATGTTTATAAAACATTAGATTCGTTTTATTTACAACATATCTTTACGTATATATTATAGTAGGTATACCTATATATATTAGGTCTAATGACACCTACACCTAATAGTTGTGCCATATATATATGGTCATCTTTCATAACCTCTACATATCCACTGTACAGTCGTGCGGTGGAAAGTACGGAAGGAAAATTGATATATAAATTAACAAGTATGAAAGAACTTTTTGCAGCATCAGTGATAACTTATTAACCATTGAATTTTCGTGTAATCTGTTTCGAAATATAATTTGATTTGACAGAAAGCAGGATATATGATTTTTCACACAGTATAGTCATGTAAGAGTTTGCAAATTGAAGGTTAGTACTTCAACAATGAAATACTTTTTGCTTTGTTATAATTCCTACTAGTTATCTATTTTTTAATTTCAATAAGTACAAATATTTTCAGGTAACCATCCACAAATAGAAAATGCAAAATGAAATTATAGTTTAACTGAAGAAAATTGTTTCAACAGATTATTGGATTAATTTAAATGTATTTAGAAAACTAGTAACATGTTGACTAGAGTTATTATTAGGCAATCAGTGCCATTAGTTGGCATATGCAGGTCATATAATAGCAGGATGTGTAAGCTGCATAATAATGTGAAATTAGGCTTCAAATGTGTATCAAGTAGCAGGAGCTATACTAAAACATCTAGCTCGCTACTTGCCAGTCAACAAAATCCAAAAGAAAAATTAGCAGAAGCGAATAATGAATCTGACACAGACGAAAACAATAAAAACCAAAAGGATTCGCAGGAAAAAAATACAAAAGAAAGTGGTGATCAAAGCCAGGAGATGCCTCAAGAAGAAAAAAAAACTGAGGATAAAAGAAAAGATAATAGTCAAAAACGCAGGTCATCTGTCTTTGCAAAAGAACTGGTTTTGCATGCCTTTGAAAATGCCAAGAAAAAAGAAAAAGATACATTTCTGGAGTGTTTGCGAATGTATCAAAATAAACCAGGAATAAAGAAGGAGCGTGTCCCTTTCATCTACACTGCTTTGAAGTACATGGAAGAGTTTGGAGTACACAAAGATTTGTCAGTGTACAAGCAACTGATAGATATCTTCCCAAAACAAAAGATGATACCAACAAATCAATTTCAGGCAATGTTTCCGTACTATCCAAAAGAGCAGTACTGTGCGACATCTGTTCTAGAGCAAATGGAAGACAACGGAGTGATCCCAGATCCTGAAATGGAATTAATGCTGCTTAATATATTCGGCAGGCATGGAATACCACTGGAAAAGTACTGGGCAATGATGTACTGGCAGCCCAAGTTTAAAAACTTAAATCCATGGCCTTCTCCTAACCCTTTTCCAAACGATCTCATGGAGGTAGCTAAGCTGGCTATGAACAAAATTTCTTCCATAGACGTCAGGAGCGTTGTCACGGTTTTTGACACCGAAGATGTACCAGACTCCATAGACAAAACTTGGATTGTATCTGCTATGGCTCCAGATCAAAGTGAATTGCTCAAAAAGCACGACAAGAGTAAGGCAATCTATGTTGAAGGACCCTTTCAAATCTATGTGTCAACCAAAGCAATGGACTATTTCACTCTGAGAACTGATCCCATACCCGATAGAAAATTTCCAGATGACGATCCCGATGGTAACAATCATCACTTGATAGAATAGCGTGATACTTATAATTTCGATTGTTAAAGTTAAAATTTTCTTTTTTAATTACAGCAGTGGAAAAGCTGAGAAATCCCTACACGGAAACTAAAACAAGCGATGTAATATTGCCACCGACTGTCCACGAGCAAGAAGACGGAACGATCTTCGCCAACTGTTGCACCGGCATGTCGTCGAAAGATTCCCTTCTATCGTGGATTCGCTGCCTGCAAAAAGATAATCCCGTCCTAGCCGAGATTCCAATCGTCTTTACTCTGCGAAAACAATACCAAGACGAACGCTACCTCGGGAGCGGCACCGAGAAGCAAGTTCCCAACACGGAGTCGACGAAAGACGACGACGATAAGCTTCTGCAGTGATGATAGTTTTGTTCTCAGAGAGACAAACTCACATAGTCGAAATCCGATACATGAATATTTTTATCTCGTCCGATTAGACACTGTATCATAAATCTGTATATATTATCTCGTTAAGTTTGAAAATATACAAAAGTTTTTTTAAGATAAGATACACGTCTTTTTCGAGTATCGTCCCTCGAGCGATATTGTTTGTTACGGAAAAGCTCTCCGATGAATTTCCATCAGGCAAACGAATTTCCGGTCGCGTGGCGCGCGAGTCAGGTCATAATAGTCACTTTGAAAAAGCTTCGAAAATTCATTCGGCTCAGTTAGCTCCACGCGCGCGCTCTGTACGTACACGCAGTCCAGTGAGGCTCGGTTCGAGGCGCCGTTTTGTACTTTATAATTCTTTTTTTTCATTCTCTCTGCGCGGAATTCTTGTTAACGTTTCGAGTTGATAAGTTGCTGTTCGATTTTTGCAAAATGGGGAGAATCGCAGCTACGAGTAAGTTATTTATTTACAGTATAATATTTGAATTGCGTATAGGCCTCTTTACTTTCGTTCATGTTATCATAAAAGTAAAAATGAAATTTTTTTTTATTGTTTATAATTTGAAATTAAATTTTCCATTGTAAACTGTAACTTCGATTCCAAAAACCGAGTGCGCTTTCAAACTTGTATAGGACCGAAGTGAAAGTGCCCATACTGTGGGGAATGTTAATGAGTTTTCTGTATGGGGACCCGTGAAAGCCATTAAGAGGGTCTCGTTCCCCTTAGAATCTATTTTTCTTTTCCTCCTTTGAACCGAAAATTCGTAGTTTGAAAAAAATGTATTAGTCGGCAGGCAGTCCAAGCAGCTCCGAAAATTCTGCAGTTCGAGCAAGCGCGACGCTGCGCCCTTTCCCAACTGCAGCTATACACCGTCTCAGTACAAGGTACTTACAGCGAAAATTTTTTAAAAAAATTTCCAAATTTCAGTCTCTCGAGAAAGTAGAAAGACCGAGATAAGCGCATTATGAATATGTATGATATGATAAGGAGATAGCCGAAAATATCTTATTATAATGTACCGACCAAGGTCAACGATCTCGTTTGTTTTTAATTCGATTGTGTAATGTAACACGGCTCTTAATCGAATATAATCTGATTTAAATAAGCCTGTCGTACGTTTGTACCCATAATTTATGTACATACCCGACTTTTTTGGGAAAAATTAGGGATGCAGCTACGAGAAGATAATGAAGTCTCGGCAGGATTGTGTGATGCTGGGCCAGAAGCCCTTTTATCAGAAACCGCTTTTGCTACATGAAGGTCGAGCCCAATGGCTCTGGGATCACGAGGGTCGAAGATACCTGGATATGTTCGGTGGTATCGCTACAGTTTCCGTTGGACACTGCCATCCGTAAGCTGTGTTTTATTTAAATTGTATTGGACAAATGTAGAGAAAAATCATGTGAATTTCTGAAAATATTTTATTAGTATTCGGTAAACATTTATGTATCAAAAGAAGCAAAGTTAATTCGACGAGACAACTTTTTTGCTTCAAAAAATATTATAAAAAACATTGAACATTTACACGTATTGCATTGTTGAAGTTGTAAAAAAAATCTTAATCGTGGCACTAAAGACGGATAAAAACTAACTGAAACATTTTAATTACTTAAATAATGAATAATGCTGAAATCATTAATACTTATATGTACCCAATTACTTACTATTTAATAACGCAATACATGTAAAAGTTTAACAATTTTTTGGTCGCTTTTGATAAGATCTTAGAACACTGCATTATATCGTATCCGTCACTATTAATTTTCTAAGCAGTTAAAAAAACAATAATAATATTTTTTTTAAAAAACTAAAAAGTTTTCGATGAAAAATAATAATTTTTATAATCATACAATTTTACTCTTCAAAACATACGGATTACTTAACAAATGAAATTTCAGACGAGTGGTAAGCGCGATGTCAGAACAGTCTTACAAGTTGGGCCACACAACGGCTATCTACCTTCAACCACGTTATCACGAGTACGTAGCTAAATTAACATCGACGCTACCCGAGAGCCTGAGCTGCGTCTATCTGACCAACAGCGGTTCCGAAGCTACCGAACTGGCGATTCATCTGGCCAGATTAGCCACTGGACGAAACGAGATCATTTCGTTGAAAAACTGTTATCATGGCGGTACCGGTATCGCAGCCGCTGCAACTGGTATGGCCTGTTATAAGTATCCTACGATCACACCACCTGGACACATACACGTGAGTTTTTGAATAAAATGACTTATGGATATACTATTGTGGCAGATCAACAACTTTGTTTTATCAGAATAATCTAATCATAAACCTATATTATATTAGCCAGATTGTTCTATTCTCATTACACTGTTTTTTCTTCATTTTTGTTTAAAGTGCAGGTAAAACATCGAAGAAGTTTTCAATAAAAAGTAATTTAACAATCAAATGATTCTTCGTAGGTAACAAATCCAGACGTCTACCTCGGCGCCTGGGGTGGTTCCAACTGCCGGGACAGTCCAATCCAAACGACCCGCAAGTGTTCCTGTTCATCATCTCACTGCCAAGCCGAGGACCAGTACATCAAGGACTTCAAAGACACCTACAAAGCTATCATTCCAGCAGACGGTCGTATCGCTGCCTTCACCGCCGAGAGTATCCAAGGCGTGGGTGGTACCGTCCAGTTCCCTCGTAACTACCTGAAACGCGTGTACGAGCACGTGCGCAGTCTTGGCGGTCTCTGTATCGCCGACGAAGTTCAAACCGGTTTCGCCAGAACCGGAGAACACTTCTGGGGTTTTCAAGGTCACGGCGTCGATCCCGACATCGTCGTCATGGCCAAAGGTATCGGCAATGGTTTTCCACTCGGTGCAGTGGTGACCAAACCAGAAGTAGCTCAGGCCCTCGCTAAGGCCATGTATTTCAACACATACGGCGGTAATCCGATCGCTTGCGCCGTGGGATCGGCGGTGCTCGATGTGAGTATACATTTGAAATTCCGATTGACCGGAGGGTCAAGAGCTGATTGAATGATGCATCAGATGCATTATGCACACTTTTTCTTTTCGTGACGATTGTTTTCGGTGATTATGTATTATAGGTGATCGAAGAGGAGAACCTTCAGGAGAACGCACTTACGGTCGGCACTCGAACGCTGCTTAATCTGGCTGAACTGATGAAGGAATTTCCTGACGTTATTGGCGATGTTCGAGGTAAAGGACTGATGATCGGAGTTGAGCTCGTTGCCGATCCTGAGACGAGGGAACCGCTACCGGTTGATCAGGTCGGACAGATCTTCGAGGATATCAAGGACGCAGGTGTCCTCATCGGCAAAGGTGGCGTCAAGGGAAATGTAAGTCGAGTAGTTGAGCTTGTCAAGTGTTGATGAGAGATGATTCATGACTGATGGATTTTTTTCGTATGCAGGTTTTCAGACTGAAGCCACCGCTTTGCGTGACCAAAGAGGACGGAGACTACACCGTCGAGGCTCTGAGATCGGCACTGAAGAAACACCAGGCTAGTCGAAAACACTGAGGAGTTGCTTGGTTATTTTTATATATATAGAAAAGAGAGCGAATAAACTATTGGTTTTTTTTAACAAATTTATTGCCGTACAATTATTATTAGATTCTTTTTTTTCGACATTATTTTACAATCGTCTATAGTTACAAACAGTTTCGTTTCTGTGTTAATTTTACACCTGTTTATAGATATATATTATAATTATACACGATTCGTCTCTCTCTTTCGATTCTTGGGTCGACCAGCTCTTTCGAAACAATATATATTATATATGTATAGAGAGCACACAATCCAAGACGTATATCACAAATTAAAGCGTTTTTTACACTGTAGGGGAGGGGGGTATCGTCAACAGAGTTACGTATTGTTATAACATCGGCGAAGAACAATAAATACACGTATACATATATAATATAGGAAACTATTCGCGATAGAACGATGTTCAGAGGCGGAAAAGTATAATGTGTATTATGGAAGACAAATAAGAACATTAATATGCGATATATAAAACTTAGTATTGTATAATTCATATAAACGTACGTTTTATTTAAGAAACGTAAACTTCTAGCGAAATATTCAATTTTTCTATACGATTCTCCGCTGTGTCAAAGTATACGTACGCGTGTATAGAATCCTCCATTACGACGTTGCTTACGTAGTATGTATATAATATTTTACAAATGCACCGCCCGGGTTATTAACGTGCGCGTGATTCCGTAGTCTTTTTTACAGTCGATGCCAAGATGAACTATCGTGGATTTTTTTTCTCTCTCTTTAAACTAGAACCTTTTACATCTCTCGTTAGCCATCTTTGGAATTGATAAAAACTCGTAAAAAAAAAGAATATTAGTAAGAAAAATATACTTAAAAATCCAACAAACTCTTGTTAGGGAGAATTTTTATATATTTAACGTGAAATGCAGACATCTCGTATTAAATGCAAACTATCAAAGATGAGGTAAATTGGCACGTTCTTGGTTCCAGTTCGGGGCAGTTAACGAAAAAAAGAAGAAACGCAATCAAAAGGAATTACAAAAATATTTCAGAGCAGTCGCGAGTGCACGCGCGCGCGGAAAACGAAGAGATATATATTATTAGAAAATAGATGTAAATTATTCTTAACGATGATTAGAATAGCTAATACTTTTTGCGAATGAATTCTCCAGTAATATTATGCTGCAGATTATACTTTGATTAGTTGTATCTGATATGATTTGTTTGTCAATATACCTGTTTTGTGTTCATAAAATTAAAATCTTTGGGAAAATACAAACACCACCATGGTTGATAAACAAGCTTAAGCAATCAAGTTGGTAAGCAAAATTTTCGAGTCTGATGGGCTATCGAGGTAACAGTGAGTAGATTCTCCAACTGCTGCGAGATCAGCTTCCAGCAATGCCAGTTGCAGTTCTCTTCTCGCTTTTTGAACAACGTACACCATTAATGAAACTCCAATCAGAATCTGCAAGGGAAATAGATCATTAGTCATCAAGTTGTTTATTAGCATGAATATGTGAATGATTCGAGTCAACATTTACCTGAAAGCAGAATACAATGTAACCAGTAGCAGCTGTTGATCTGTCCTCCAGAACATCTTGCATAGAACGCAAGCTGCTGCCTAAATAAACATTTATCAATTGAGCAGGAAGTAGCCCAATTGCACTAGCTATGTGATATCTTATACCACCTATATTGCTTACCTAAAATTACACATTTGTTTCAGTAAGAAATAGCTAGATTTTTTTCATATACAATGACATGCGGTTATTGCATCAAACTTACAGCAAATATTGTATTCTGCAACCCAAAAGGAATAGGTGTGAGTCTTGTAAAGAGTACAACCTTAAATGCTTGCGGTCCTGATATCACTCTGAGTATTGCCCTCGCAGTGTCACTTTGCAAAAGTGCACCAATGGGTAAACTAGATGACAGACTACTGAGGACGAAGTGAGCAATGGCAATGCCAAGATTAGCAGACAGCACTACCATGGCTATCCCCTGAACAATTCCAAACAGATAGCCACTAGCAATGATGAGAAACAAGTAGCCAATGACTATGGGAAAAGAGACAACAGTGAAGAGTCCAATCATGATAATCGTGACAACCCATGTATTCTGATGTTCGATCCAGTAGAGAAGAATTTTTATGTAGTCACGACAGATGAAAACAATAGCTCCTAGAAATGCTAGAGTTCCCATTATCACAACCACGTAACATATCGAATTGGAGTTTATGCAGCCAGATCGAGCACTCGAAGAACCCTTGGAAGGGCGAATTCCAGCCTCGACACTCTCTATGCTGATCACATCCATCTTGAAATTTGTTGACCTGTGCAAAGAAAAAAAAACCGACACAATATAGCAAAAATAAAGCTCGCAAGGAATTTAGAACAATCGAAAAAGAATGAGAACTCACTCTAGATCGTTTGCCTAACTGTAATTTTTTCCGAGTCATGGGCTACTTCTCTGCCGCGGTTACAGAGTCAACATTTTGGAAGGACTATGCTCGGCGCCTTGCTGAACAAATGCGTCATTGTGTGCGGCGTCTTGTGTGCAAAATAATAAAGAATGTTTTTGTCTTCACACTTGCTGCATTGCATAACCTGCAAAACCACACACACAATCCGACTAGAGCGACTAAATATCTCCGGGACTTTGCAAATCAAATTGGTTCGTTCGTCGTGTTGTACTGATAGTTCTCACTCTGAGTCATCGGCTCGACATGATACATTTATGAAAGACAATTTTTCAGCACGTCATTAATAGCCAGTTATTATTAATCTTACATCGCTTTGACGTGCGCACACATATTAGTAGCACAGAGAGATTTGCACGGCACTACTACTATGAAGGCTAGTTTACAACTGACCTAACGTACAGCGCGTGGGAGGATGAAGATCATGAAGATAGACTTTGACAGCGCCAAAGTCGAGGACGTTCGAGGATTCGCATATTTTAATGATTTTGTACTGTACGTCATGATTCATTGATTGGCTTCTTTGTTTTTTATTGTTTCATACATGTATACGAATAAATTCATTTTTTGAAATAGAAATTGATTAAAATACCTGACACACTTTTTATGATTTTTTATAACTTGAAACTTACTCCTTTACAAATACGATCTTATTAAATTATTATCCTACAACACACAAGGCACGGAGTTTATCAACAAGAACAAGGAAAGTCTTACATTTATTTTTTTTTCCAATTGCGAAACGATGAAATGCGAGAATCGTTCGATCCTCTGACATGTCGAAACGTTTTTCGCATAAATAAAAGATTTTAAATGAAACGTCCGCGACAATAAAAACATTCAGGAGTGTACATACATGGCACTTGCATATATTGTTCGTAAAGTCATTCAATGCTAAAATTACTCTAAAAACCTTTCATATGCAGCGTCACTCGTATAAGGAACACTTGTAAAGGTAACTTGGCTGATGATATATCATCTATATAACGAAAAATCAGACGAGTTTATTTTTTTGTTCCATTAAAGTCATGAAACTCCTCCGTCGTTATTTTGCTCTTGCTGTGACTCGGAGATAGCGGATAGCAGACGCATAGCCAAGTTCCGCCGTAATATGTTCATTGTGTTCGTTATGGCTTCGTTCGATAACGAAGGTGCATCGCGAGCCAATCTGCCTCTATACACGTTTCCGATGTATACGTTTGCTCTCTCAGTTAAATTCTCGACGCTTATATGCCTCGGAGGATTCTGTTCTCCGGCGCCGTTGGGAACCAGAGTCTCATTATTTCTGGAACTAGGATTTGTCTCTAAGGATCTGCCTAAATTTGAATCGGAATTGGTTCGCCTGACGTTATTGGCCTGATAAAATGAACGGATATTCATTTGTCGGAAATTTGTGAAATAGGGCGCATGTCGATTATGACCGAGCGACAGTCTTCTAGGCAGCAAATTTCTTTCCATAGCGTCTATTTGGCTCTGTTGGCTTCTGAACGGCGGGTACCACTCTACCACTGAACTTCTGCCCCTGCTTGACTGATTTTGATGCTGTACAGGTGGCCTGTTTACCTCGTTTGATATGTTGATAGAATTAGACGGGTTTCTGCTGCTTTGAGAACCGTTTGACGGTCCTGCTGTAGCCGGGGGAGCAGTTAACACTCTGTTATTGTGCCGAAGAGTGATATTTGAACTATTACTTCCTGATTGATCGTTAGGTTGATCTTGATTGCTAGGATGCGATTCATCGATGTTTGCAGGCGTTGGTCGACCGACTTGTACAGCAACTCCTAGAATTCATAATTGTAATATTTAGATATTGTATTGAATCGTCAATGGAACAACGTTATAAGAGAAGATACGATGTTTACCTGGGTTTATCCAAGGAACAAAACTGCTACCCAGAGATGAAGGATTTCGATTTTCCATGAGATGAGGATTGACAATTCTGTTGTATTCTTCATTGAAGAAATTTGCTGGTGATCGAGGAGCAAAATCAAGTAAAAATGTATCCCGACTTCCTAATCTCAAGCTGTTGACAGAATTAGTATCTGGTCTAGGTACAGGTTGTTGTGTTGGGTTTGAAGAACCCTGAACTTGGGGTTGGACAAGCCTATCATTCAATGCATTGCTGGCATTATTTTGAATACCATTGTTATTGCTGCTGCTACTGCTACCAGTACTAGAAGGTAGTGATCTGTGATTCACAGAGTAATCTCTGGTCTGAACATTGACTTGATTTCCTGGGATATTCCTGTTTCTCAAACAACCTCTGACCCTGAGCAAAATTCCTTCACCTCTGTTTCCAGGATTGTATGGATGTACACGCGGATTCTCTCTTGGTAGCAAGTGTTTAAATTTATCCAGCTCAGCTGGAGTCATTTCTCTTGCATCAGAATCCACCCTATAGACTGGAATTTGACTATAAGGTTTTGGTCTTGATACTAAAGGACTTTGCTGTTGCTTCATCATTTGATGCATTTGTTCCTGAAATCAGAGAAGAATTGAAATATACCACTGCAATACCTTTTTGACTTATTGCTTGATTTTGAAATTCTCACCTGTATAGTAACTTGCTTAGAGAAATCGGTTAAAATTTTCATACGCGACGAAACCTCTTCTTTCCTATCCGATTTCTTATCGCACTCTTTCTCATTTACATTATTTATAATATCAGGTACGACTTGTTCATCTTCGTCTTCTCCAATTTGTATAGGCACTTTGAACGTCGCTATAATTGTTGCTAATGAGTCCAGTACTTGCATTGCTGTCAAACGTTTATTTGGTTGAAGAACCAGTAGACTTCTTATTAAAGATACTGTTCCATCGGATACTCTGCCATCACTGCAAGAGAATACCAAAAATCTTAGATACTGAAACAGCATTTAACTAATTTAAGAAAACTTTACTGTACCTAGGCATGTAATAGTTTGCAGCCTTAATTTTAGTGAATAGTTGTGTAGGACTGCTATCATAAAATGGAAACTGTCCAAATAGCATAGTATACAGTACAACTCCTAAAGCCCACATATCGGAGGGCTTTCCTAGATACGGTTTGCCACACAAAACATCAGGTGAAATATAAGCTGGAGATCCCCTCTGATCTTTCAGTAAGTCGTTTTCACATGATAAGTGTTTTCCCAGGCAAAAATTCGTAATCGTTACCTGTAACAGATTTATGAAATTTGAAAGTTAGTGAAATTGTGACAATAAATATTCATTAAAAATATTCTGTCCATTACCTTTCTCGTTCGGTGATTCAAGACTAAGTTGCCTAATTTCAAGTCTCTGTGAACTATGTTCTTCTTGTGTAGGCAGGCAACAATTCTCACAGTGTCAAAAAATATCATAAGGCTTTCTTTTTCTGATAATTTCTTTTCTCTTATGACATAGTGCTGCAAATTGATCAGTTCGTCGCTGTTTGGATTAAAATCATGACATATCAGGCAATCAAGAATCAAGCACAGTCTTTTTCTCGTTCTCCCAGTGTACACAGATCCCCTCTCTTCCAGAGCACAATCCTGCAAAACAATATAATTCACATAAGTACATGAACAGACACTCATAATTACAACGTTTAATCGTATGCTCTACCCACCTTAAAAAATCCATGATGGTGTACAACACCATCTTGATTCTGCAAAAGACTCAACAGAGAGTACTCAGAGTGCAACAACATCTTACCCTGTCTATCATCCTGAGTTTCCTGCTCCATCGAATCTTTCAAAGTCAATATCTTAATTGTATAAAATTTGTCAGTCCCTTCTTTTCTAGCCAAACATTGCACTATACTCTGAACCGGTGATGAACCGATAACTGGTCCCAGTATGAACGGCCCAGCTTTTTTCACAGCCCAGGAAGAAACCGGAGTACCAGGCTTGGGTATCTCCATGTCTTTTGGTTCCAAATTCATATTGGCATCTGAATTCGCCCTAGCTTCCGCAGGAAATTTCTTTATCTCTGCATCTTTGGAGCCGATGGGCACGCTGCGCTGCTCGCTCTCATCTTCTCTATTGGGAAAGGGTACGATCACCTCACTGTTCGGTGACTGATCGCTTTCATTGCTTACTATCAACTCTGGATCACTGTTATAAGTTTCACTGGTGTCCATCGACTCAACTGACTCAACATGCTCCAAGGCGTGCTCAATTCTGCTGGGATTTTCATCATCGCCAACGGATGACGACATTTCCAGTAAGAATACAACACTTTTTCGACGACGACTAAAAGACTTCCTTCATAAAAAGAGCTCAATAATTATGTTTATAACTTTTGCGTGTTTGGCGTATACGTGACGAATGTTTTTCCGTATCTGCTGATAAGGATCACTGGAAGATTAGGAACGATCTTTGGTATTTGTCGGTGTATAAAAGTAAAAAGCTATTACGTGCGATGCTGTTACATTTCAATAATACATCATCCGTATCATCGACTGCATAACACGTTCACTGTGTAAATAAAGTACACATTTTTTCTTTATCTATGGTTTGTAATGTATGTACAGGTTAGCTCCGTCTTACACATTGCGGATGCATTGCGGTTGAGTCAAGTCGGGTTTACATGTGTTGATGCAGCCATCATGATGACTCACGTTTGGCGCGAAATTCGAAAAATGGTAATAGACTTTTTTTTTCATTCTTTTAGGATTTTTTAGCTACAAGCCATGGACTCGTATAAAATAGACTTTAATTGAAAAACAAAAAAAGAATCTTCTCCACCATGAGTATAAAGTAACTATCTAGAGCTTCAATTTAGCGCAGCTAAAAGCCGCAATAATTGCCATCTCCTCGTCGTGAAAAGAACGTGCCTTATACATATATAGTATCTTTGAGCTGGTATATATATCACAGCTGGGTAAACTCGAGCCTAAGCTGAAAAATATCACGGGCTTATCTCTTCTTTCTCTCTTCCGCGCGATATTAGAAACTCGACGACGTTATATACATGTATTCTATATCTATAAAAAAAAGGCTTTTTATTTCGTAACAAAAGTGTAGTGCTAGGGAAAGACGAGGATCAAAGGTCGTGGGAACGAGCTGCTGGTCGTAAAGTTCGGATAATGAACTGTAAGTGAGCGTAAATTGGTTTCGTTATAGCGACTGCAAGAGTATTTTCGAGGCTCGAAAGGTCACGTTCATGGCATATAAGTGTCTTCTATCTGTCTCTCGTTACACGAAGGAGAGATGGCTTTTGTATCGTCGGGAAGGGGGATCCGAAGTTTCTCGCAATTTATGTTTCGGCGTAAGAGATTGTTTTGTTGCTATGCGTCGTTAGAGTTTGGTTTTTAATTTTACGGTGTAATTGATTGGGCTTTAATTGTGGGAAGCTTCAAACTTCATTAATTTTATGATTATATAATCATGGTTATTATGATCATATTTTGAATTTGATTTATTTGTCAGGTAATTTCTTAATGGAGACTATTGTGTAATCGAATGGCAAAACATTTAAATCTACTCCTGATAAAAAATTTAACACTTGAAATAAATGAATAATTTCCGTCAAAACATAATGAAAACAATGCTACTATAATTTTCAAAAAATTTTCAAATTTTAAATGGAAATGCACATACTGTAGTCTATTAGGAACAACAATATAATCACCCACTCTACAGTATAACTCTCATATTCCGATTTTAAATCCCCAGCATTTAGACCCAAATCCTTTGAAGAAAAAAAATCTTGAGCCACCTCCAATTACGACCCGCACATATCCCGGAAGCAATTCCCATCAAACCCACCCCCTGAACAAAAAAAAAAAAAAAAGAAGAAACCTCGCAGAGGAAATAAAATGTTAAAAACTCCAGAGCTCGAATTCTCCCCCAACCCATTCTCCCAGTTCAGTCAGCGCAAAAAGCTCCTCATCCACACACGGCTATTTAACCATAGCAGCGCATGATATTTCCGGCGCACGTATACACATACATACATCAGTGCTTGAAGATCATTTTCGCCATTGTGCGCGATTTAGGCGTGTGGAAAAAAAGAGTGTAGAGGCCTACGCGCGAGAGGTAGAAAAAGAGCAGCTTTTGTGTTGCGAAGAATGTGGGTCAGTAATCTCTCCGAAAAATGCGCTTTTTTTTCTCTTTCTCTGTGCTGCTCGGCTACTGCTTATTCCGATTTCTCGTTTGTGACTATATACTCCTCTCTTGCGGAGAAATTTTTCGCCGCTGCTGCTTTGTTATTCGAAGAGTAATTCTCGATCGGGATTTCGTTCTTCCCTTTGATGCTGAGAGTGAACAGAAAAATATCGGTATTATAGTACACAGCTCGATGATTCGCGAGTTATGATAACAGAGGTATATATAATATTCAAAGTAGAAAAGAGATGACAGGAGAGTTTAATACACGAGAGCACCTGTTGATGCGCGATCATATAACGCCCTACAGCCATATTATACACTACACAGAGCTGTCCTCGATTTTGGCTCTTAATTCAAATTTTGAATTAATATTCCAAACTGCGCCTATACATACATCACTTTAGTTTCGTCTGCAGAGAGAAAGAAAAAAGAAGGAAACAGAAGAGCCGAGTTTGCACAGCTGCGGGAAATGCAAATATGCGGGACATAAATACTAGAGAAGAAAAGTTTACTGTGTATACGTGTACACAAGGAGGGAGAAAGAGATTATCCTGGCGCACGCACGCGACGTCGTCTGATAAAGAAAATATAGCTGCTCTCTCTCTCTCTCTCTGCGGACAACGACGAGGCTGCCCGACGAGGCAGATGCGCGACGCACCTTGCCAGCAATCTATATCTAACGTGAGTTGCATTTGAATTGAGTGTGGAAGGCTATTTTGGAGAATCGACTTTGTTTTTTGTGATCGGTTTGTGAGATGGTAGAAATTTTAATGAGATTTAAAATTTTTCTCCTGATATGGTGTCGGTAATGACGGCTAAGTGGGATGAGTGCGTAATGATTATGAGGTACAATTTATATTACATGATGTACATCGATCTTGACGACACTTTGCTTGATTATGTAAAATGCGAGTTAAATTTAACGATTTTTTAAACGGCAGTTCGAAAATCTATCGGTAAAATGACACTTTATGCAACATTTAAGAAAACGTATACTCCAAAAATAAATTTCCTTTATAAATACTTCTAATTCAAATCTATCCAATAAAACATGAAAAATGGTATTCGCCCCTACGTCGCAAAAAAGTGCGTATACACGTATCCATCTAATTAAAAAAAACCGTCTACCCTAAAGTCATGCACCATGCAGCAGCAAATCAGAGTATCCCCATCACGTAAAGATTCGTCGTCGATAAAGTCTCGCATGTTTTATTGGTTCGGAATTAATGCTCGCGCACAAGGTGTTGCGTGTTTTGATGGGACCTGCAGCAACAGCAGCTGTCCCTCTCGATCCTATCTCTGCAGCGTATAGCAGTTTTCGCCTCGTCGTTATTATTATTACATTAGCGCACGTCGTCGATTTTTCAATCAGCCTCTCAGTTTCCTCTTCGAAACTTCCTACAAGACAATTGAATACAGCTTCTATACTCCTTTTACCCTCCCCTTTTACTATACTACTTCCTTCCGTTTCCGCTTCTCCTCCTCCTATAAACTCTTTGATCCGACGACGACGACGACTCGCTTCGATTACAATCGGCTCCTTTCAATCTTTTCTCTTTCTCTTTAACCCATAGGACAAACATCCATTACTCCATTTAATCTTGTTTCCGCAGAAAAAAGAATGCCAATTTCAAGCCGAACTATTTACGAGAGCACGAGTATCGGACAGCGTAGCAACTCTCGAAAAATAAATTGAGCAGAGAGAGAAAGAGAGAAATGAAGATCGAGCGAGCACGGCAGGTGGCTTTGCCGAGGTTCGCTCGCGCTGCACCTGCCGGTGAGCGCAGTCACGTGGAAAGGCGTGTGCGAGTGTAGGTACCGCAAGAAAGGGGAGAGAAAGAGAAGCGTGCTAAATCTCGACGGCGAAAATTTGGTGCAGACCGCGGTTGTCAATTTCGTTTTTAAGATTTAGAGCTTCGGGCGCTGATACTGAGATCTGAAGAGAGCTATTGTGAATTGATTTTATCTATTGTTTTGCCTTATTATGAATTCGAAGAATACTATATAATATACAGACTTTCAGAACTGAGCACGAACATTATTAGCGAGTCAGAGAGAGTAACATGAACGTATTATTTACTCCTACTATAGACTCTAATGGCCAGCTAAACAGCTGTCGCTAATTCTCCTGAAAGAAACATTACACACTACTCAAATCTATCCCCTCATACAATACAACCAAGCTTTCTCTATATTCCTAAAAACGCACGTCCTCGTCTCCCTATTAGCGGTACATAATACACACGACCCGCTGTGCCAAGGTCTCTCCTCCGAAGATACAAATCGGAGCTGCTGCTGCAGCAGCATCAAGAATTAAAAAAAACAGGCCCTCTCGGGTTCATCTCATGCGGTCCCTCTCCTCGTTTGGGTCCCGAGCGCGTGCCATCTGCCGGTTTTCGGCTCCGGTTTCGTCCCTCTCCTCTCTCTCTCTCTTCAAGACAGTCCGTTTGCGGCCGCACGCTTTCGTCCAAAGAGATTATTTTTCAGCCGCAAGAGAGAAAAAAGATGCGGGGCTTGCGGAGATTATGCGCATCGATACTCTGCGCCAGCTCGACTTTCCTCCGGCGAGGGGTATCGACGATTTCTAGAAGCCGTTCAAGCTAGGATGTATATACAGTGTACTCTGTAATTTAAAAAAATAATAATGTAATAAAATTCTACTTTGTATTTTTTCTTATTTACTCCCTTCGAGTTCGTACCTGCTTTTAAAAATCTCGACCAGCTGCTGCAGTCCGGTTTTTGCTCGTTATACACGTTTATAACACACAAGCATCGGATAGAGAGGTAGATGTATATATAATGCATATATTCCAGCCCCGGAAATTTCGCGCTTCCGCGAGTGAGCCACCGCCGGATTTTGTTTTATAGTCTACTTCTTTCGAGATTGGCCGACGAGTCTTTGTTGCCTAGATAATGGGATTCGGCGAGTTCTCTTTTTCCATTTGCACAGGTGTTGCACGCCGCTACTATGTGAGAGGGACCGGATCGCTTTGTGTCCCTTCGATTCTTAGATCTCTACATTGTATATTCAAATTGGCTATATACTTCGATACGGCTCTTCGAAATCCCGAGCTCAATTATCGCCTCGAGAGCAGACACTTTAACACGCGACAACGATGTATATGTGTATGTACATAAGTGAAAGTGCCGCTTTGCGAGAGATGAATTTCCAAGTATCACCTGTCACATGTATATACTCATTCAATAATCGCGAACGGCTGCAGCTGCCGTGATTAAATTGCGTTGTGATTAATCACGCGTGTGCGTCTCGCGTATATTATGTGTAAGGAAATCTTCGCATTGTCTTTTCAGGCGGGAGAGTCATCGTGAACACGTATACGCAGAATCGATACATCCAATACCTTTTTGTTTAATTTCATAGATATATAACGCACTTTACTCTGAAAGCACGTTGATAAAGTGCGAATAAAAGTAAAAATAGTTTGAATAAAAAATAAACAGTTTCTACGTACTCACGACAGATTAATTACGCAAGCGCGAAAGTGCACGTGTGAAATGCAATTCGTCTAAAACATCATCCTGAATCCCATTTCTCTCAAACCAGGCTTTTCGCACTGAAACGCGAACGACGCTGCGTGGTCAAAACAAGCAACGAGAGAGAGAGAGAGAATTTCCAGCGAGCGCACAATGTTTTCTCTTTATATGGCGTGTCTCTCGGCGCATCCAAACTTCCAAAACAAGCAAGGCAGGTTCGGTTTTTGCGGTCTACGCTCTCCACATCAGCCGCCCTTCTCACGTGTCTCTCTCTTTCCCTATAGATATACCTGCAACAAACATATACACATACACGTTAGTACCTGCAACTCCAAAATTAATCCTCTACAACTAAAATCTAATATTCTCTCTCGTCGAGAAAAGAAGTCAAGATTTCTTCACGACGACGGTATAATATCGCGAAAGAGATCCTCGGGGAAGGATGATCCCTGAAATTCGAGCGAGTCTGCTGCGGTATCCGAGCCTAATAACATTTCCTCTTGCGGTGTCGCCTTATATATTTCCCCGACTGCAGCAGCAGCAGCCACGCCTTGGATTCCCCGATATATTGGAAATGTTTTCCGCATTGCGCGTCCGCAGAAAATGGAATAGTGCTGCATTCGAATTGGCCCGCTTTTCGCCTCGAGGCCAGAACGCCGTCATATTTTCGAAATTGCGAATTTCAGAGCTATAGTTTTAATGGCTATACGCGGTGAACGCGAGATGAAAGGGATTCGTCGCGCTTTATTCGCGGGAGTATCGGATTACGCGCAGTTCGATTTACCGGATACATACATATAGTCGACTTGCAATTAACGCGCAGTTGCATAATGGTATAATCCGTATTTATATACTGCAGCGCGCGTTATCCGGTTTTCGATCAACGCAGTAGGAGTATTACGATTTTTAGAGCTGAGTGAATTTCCGTCGTCGTCGGGATATTTCCCACGGAAATCGCTACTACTCCCCTTTACCTCCCTCAGACGTCTGTCTTTTCCCTCGAGTGAATCGTAGTAGCTCTCTTTCTCCCGCATCTTTTTCTCTCCCGTTCTCTTTTACGCCTAATTCGCTGTACTTTCCCGACGACAATGGCTCGCGCGCGGACAATGAGTCAATTTCCGAGGATTTTCAGGCGGTCGTTTGATACTACATTATTCCGAATGTGAATTATGCATGGAGATCATGGCGTGGCTCGTTAGCGATGAGAGTCATACACATTTTTGCTAATACACTTGCTTACATAGTTCCAAATGAAATAAAAATTGATTCCGGTGGAAAGAAGAGCAGCGGTATAGTCCTCAATTAGTGTATTCGAAATCCATACGCCCACTTATCCGCTTCTTTTTTGCAATCTCGTCGTCTCCCCGCGAGACGACGGCATTGTGCCATTCACTCTCCCTTCGGCGGCTTTTTAAGTGACACAAAGCGCGTGGATCCGTCGTCGTTTAACCCAGTAATTTAACGGCACAGCCCTCGACTCCCCCGCCTCGGGGGCCTTTGTACCTCATACATAACGTTCTCTCTCTGCGGCTGTCTATTGTAGAGCTAGAGAGGTATATAGAGAGGGCGCGTACGTTATGGGGAGCTTGCTCAGCGTTCTCTGACGATGCTCCGATGGGGGCTGGAGAATTAGCGGCTCTTCGACGACGTCGTCGCGACTTTATTCGCGCAATTGCTTGTTATTGCTGCCGCTTATATAGCTCACATCACATTCTCAGGCGCCTTTTCCATTTTTTCATTGGAAATTGAAGTGTAGAGACTCGTTTACGTAACGTGTGTGTCGTTTATTATAAAAGTTGCTGAACGTCGTATAAAAAAGTCGTATGTACAATTGATGATCGTATGAAATTTTGCGCGAGCCTCAAGAATCCTTCTCCTGATCGTAGAACGGCAGTTCTTTCATCGAGGCAACGGCTTCGGCTGCAGTCTGGAAATTCAATATTCATGTAAACGAGCACGTTACGTAAAGTGCGAGAGCGAGGATAGAATTGTATTATGCCGCGAAAAGTTCGTATACTTACGTCCTGAACAGACTTGTCTCCATCTTCGAGGAGCCTCTCGAGGAGAATTCGTAAAGATTTTCCCCAGACGTGTTGCAGCGTCGTTGGTCTGAAGGTTCCCAATAATAGTAAGAATACGCAGATACGCGAGCGCAACTTGCTCTGCCGGTGCGTCAAAAGCTTTGTGAGCAAATCCGTCAAATCATCTGAGCAGAAACGAAAATAAATGCGACGTTGAACGAGAGCTTTCAATTACCACTGACATTTGAATAATAAACTTCACTCACCGAGCGACATGTCTCGCAGTAAAATGGCCTCGACGAGCTCGATATTACCGGACTGCGATCTGAAAACTTGGCTCATGATTGCTAACAGATCCGAAACGATTCTCGGCTTCCTCTTTTCCAGTCCGAAGAGCTGCTGGAACAACATTGGGCCATCCGGTACGATAAAAACAGCGTCGCAGAACTGAATCAAAAACTCGGGCTTCGAGTGTACGAGTCTACAGAGTAACACTATTATGGACTCGAGCGCCTGGAGTTCGTCAACCGAAAGAGCAAGCGCCACTCTCCACTTGCCAGTGGTCGCGATGGAGGAGGCATCGGTTTCAGTGTTGCAGCACCTCTCGCTCATGAGCTGCTTCACTGCATAGACGAAGTTTGGCACGAGCTTCATGTCGAGGTAGATGCGCTGGATCCGCTCCAGCTCGTCTTCATCGATAATATTGCTGCTGGCCACAGCAAAGGGTATGGACATGAGACTAGCTATGTAGTAGATGACCCGACAACTAGTGTCTGGATTTCTTAGGGGTCCCATGAACACCGACGTGCTAGTCTCTTGGATTACGGAGCCCGTCTCGCCGTCCATCGCCTCGTTCATGGAGCGCTTCAGGAAGACCACCCACTCTTCGTTTTCCGTCGCCTGCTTCAAGTCGCGAGGCACCCAATTGGCTAATCTTTTGCGACGCTGCACTATGTTGCTCTATGTACAAAGCAAAATTTATGCAAAATATAAAATAGATTACTAGAAAAAGAATTTTGAATTAGACGTACCTCTTCGACGCTGATCTGCTTCTCTATTTCCGAGCTGAGTCGCGAGGAAGTCGTCTGCTTGCACTCGTTGTTGAGTTCGTCGAGCGAGTAACAAGTCGAATTAGCCTGATTAAGAACCGGTGAAAAGCAGCAGAGCACGCACTTGCTATTGTTCTGCATCGCGAGGCTGCAACAGGCTGCCAGAGGAACTTTGTAGGCGTTGTCCATCTGCCAAGCGCTTGGTTGGTACATGCAACAGGCCGGCACAGCTGGAGACTGAAATATTTCCCTCGGAATTATTCAAAACTCAAGTAGCTACTCCATCCATATCGTCATCGATAAGAATCTTACCATCACCGGAAGATTCTCGGGAATAATATTGGCATTGACGATGCAGCAGTCTTCTTGAGCTGGCTCCTGATTGATCTGCTGATACGACTCCTCCTCGACGATGGGACAATCGACTTGGCAGATTGCGTGGTCGGCAGCGACTAGGTCGCTGCGCAACGATGCGCGCAGACTCAGGTTGTTGAGCAGCACGTCGACGCTGGCACTCGATTCCGAGCCACTTGGCTCGCTCCTCCGCAGGACTTGCGAGTGTATCTTCTTTATTTGCTTCTCCAGTATTTTTCTAGGAAATGGAAGAGGGGTTGGTTCGTTTAATGAATTAGAGATAAGAGAGCGTCGACGCTTTCTGTGCAAATTACGTACTTGGACTGGCTGGTGAAGCGCGAGGCTAAGCTCTGGAGCTGCTGCTGTTGCTTGGCGCGCGACTGACTGGCGGAGAGGGGCGAGGTCAGAGACCGCGGCATATTTTTCTCGACCGTCAGGATCCGACCCTTCACGAAGGGGTGTTCCAGAAGTTCCGTCCAACTCAGTCGATGTCGGGGATCTTTTTGAAGTAGACCCTGTACAGATTGGGAAGATGTGATTACATTTTGTTATGTTGTTTTTTTTCTGTGTTGATGAAGACTTACCTGGAGGAAACTTTTGCAATTTGGAGATATGTGATCAGGCCACCTGATTTCCTCGTGCCTCACTAATGATGTAAGTTCTTTCATGGAGGAAGTTTGAAAGGGCGGTACACCTGATACTAACTCATAAATTATGCAGCCTAGGGACCTAAAGTTTATGTCAATAAAATGATAATAAAGAAGCTTGGTGAATTAAATCATAAATTAGTTGTACCATAAGTCAACATTGTGATCATAAGGTCTCTCATCGTGCAATTCTGGTGCCATGTAGAGGGGTGTCCCCTTGATGGACTTGAGAACATGTGTTCCTTGACTCATGAATCTCGCAAACCCAAAGTCACAGAGTTTTGCAACTCCATTGGTATCCAAGAGAACATTCTGTGGCTTCATGTCCCTAATAGAAACCCACATCAAGATCAGTCAAAAACACAAATTCAGATCGATTCTTTCATACTCAAATCAGCAAAGACTCTATACCTATGAACAATTCTATTGGAATGCAAGTAATGAAGAGCGGACACAAGATCACAAGCTATCACTTGAGCACGTTCCTCTGACAGTCTTCCAGCCTTTGAGAGTATCTCATACAGTTCCTTCTCAACATATTCCGTCACCACAACAATCTGTCAACCAAGACACGCATTAATGCAATCAGGGAAGGTAGTAAACCTACTCGCAGGGGAATGTGCATACATAAAGAAAAAACTCACCTTGGTCTCTGTCTCAAAAGAGTCAAGCATCTGAATGATATTCGGATGGTGCAGGTCCTTTTGAATCTCGCATTCGCGCCTCAAACTCGTCAGCTCTTCGGGCGAGCGGCCCGTCTATACGCAACAAAAAAGAAACACCACTTACTGCAACCTCCATCGCAGAAAATACGCACAAAGCGTAAAAGACACTCACCTTCTTCGTGATTTTGTAAGCGACGATCGCACCATCGCACTTCCTTTTGGCCTTGAACACTTTGCCAAAGGAGCCTTCGCCCACTTGTTTGATCTGCTCGTATCTCTCCATAACGAAATGTCAATGCGACAATAATATCACCGCACCACGACAGCACGCGCGAACATAATATAATAATGGCAACAACACTGAGAGCGTCGTTGCGGCGTCTGCTGGCTACTTCTTCTTCGTTCTCTTCTCTCTCGCTCTCTCTCTTTCTCCCCCACTTTCCGAGAGACGATTGGTCGCGCGACTCTTGCCGGTCGCGCGTTCATTGGCCGCCGGACAAAGGACCCGCTTGGAATTATAACGAGATGGTACAATTTTACACCGGCGTATAAATAGACCTGCTATACATTATTGTTGCTATCATTATCATCATCATCATCATCATCATCGCCCACGTGTTTTGAGGTTATAAAACACGGGTTTAAACTATATAATTAAAAAATATCCAACGCACAGAAAAGTCAAGTCTCAATTAATCTCTCCCCATCATCCAAGCGAGTCTCCGCTTACACAGACAATTAAAAATCTAAACGTCCAGTAATAAAGCTTCTCCGCTGAAGAACACAGCATAGTATAGCAGAGCATCAGCAGCAGCAGCAGCAACAGCAAAGGAGCGGAGAGAAAGCGCGAGTAAGGGAAAAAGTGGGGGTGGATGCTGCGGCGCGCAAGCGCCGCGAACCGCCGGCGACAGCGGCGGCGGCTCCCAGCGCAGGCGGTCAGAGCGAGCGCGGATGCCTGCCGAGACGCTTCGCTGCTTGTGTGTGTCTCTCTGAATAATCCGTATAGTAGGTACTGACTCGACGCTGTTTTTTTGTGCGTATTTTATCTATATCCAAATCGGGGGTTGGAAAAAGTGTGATAATCGAGAGGAGAGACTGTGGAACTGATTAGTGTGACTCAGTGCGTGTATTAGCTTATAATATATATACACAGCTATATATAATAAATGAGGAGAGCACAAGTGTCACGTGGCCGCGAATCGATCGAGCTCTCTTCCGCGTAGGTGTGTTGTGTGGATAATATAACTACCTACGCCTCGGAGAGAAGGTCACGGAACCGACGACACCCCCGCGTTACGACTTTCTCACGATAACAGTATTAGTGTGTGTCAGTGTGTGTTTTCCTTTTTACTCGAGGGCCAACTGCCGACGCATTTTTCTGCGCTGAGAGGTGAGTGCTTTTTTGTTTTGATATCTAAGTATACCTATATATTTTATACTTTTTACTATACATTCGAGCATACCCCCCCGTTGATGATACTTCGACGCGCCCGGTTTGGCTTATAACTCAAGGACGAGTCCTTGTTCGGGGAAATTAGTCGCTCGACCAGATTATTAGCATACTTGTACACTGGCTTATATATACATATTATTTTTTCATATCGCACAACGCGAACACTTGTTGATCGATCGATACGACGTTATATTTATATGCGTGCGCGTGTGTATGTATTATGAGCGAAATAGCGTGTATATTAGAGTCGCGAAATTACCCGCATCGCTGCTTCTAATTAACCGACGTTTGCGAAAATATCAAACTTTCCGTCCCGATGATTACTTATCGGAAATAAAACGGCGGCTTCGCCGAAATAAGCTTTTCCAATATACCGTGTGTATTGGAGTTAAAAATACAAGACTGGCGCGGGTATATAATTCAGAAATTTAAGTACCCGTATGTGTGTGCTGTGCTGTGCTTAAATTAAGGGCACCCGAACGAGTCTTGTATTTTTTTTCTTTATTTTTATTATACACATACGACATGCAGTATTAGCCGTGCATCGGCAATCGATAGCTCGTTTTTCCGCGCAACGATTATTAAAAAAATATTAGTTTCGTTATATATACGTAGCGACATGAAAAAGCGATTAAACTCGTGCAGCAGGCTTCTCTCCCGAAAATTGTTATCGACGTTTCCCGTGAGATTTAAAAAAATAAAAAACACAAATTTTCGAGACGACGACGACGATGCAATTTATCATAATCACGGAAGCGGCGGCTGATGTGCGTGGAACGGCTTTAATAATCGCGCGCGTGCATAAGCGCGAGGTAATTAAGATCGATCCTCGAGATTATAATATATACCTGAGCTTTATATTGCCGTAGTCTAACTTTTCGCGTGATATTGCGTTTTTCGAATAACCCCGCGCGTTTCTTGTAATTAATTTGATTTCCTGCTTGTTTACGTCGCGAGTCCGACATACGGGCGTTCCGAGAATACAAGAGAGATTTTTTAGAAGCTTATAGGGGGGAGAATTTCTACATAAAAGGACGTATACACTGCAACTTTTTCGCGCGAAAATTATACGTGTATTATACAACACACAAAGGCGATTATTTTTGTGCCGCTTTTTTTTTAAGGGAAGATCGATCTATTGAGCGAGAAGAGAAATTATACCCGGGGCCGTGTAGGAAATTGCGTGACTGGCAACAAAGTTTGTGTATACATATAGGTAGTGGTTGAGGAAAAGTGTATAGGTACGAGGCGACGTAAACAGGTAGAAGGAAGAGGAGTAGGAGGAGATGGTTAAGGGATTATTTAATCGCGTTGCGATGATACGGTTTACAACGGATAACACTTTTAATCTCCTCGTGTCTTTTTATTAGTGTCTCGTAAACTGTATAGTAATCTCGTACATAAGACACCGAAAGTCATATAAGAAAGAGATATGCTATAACTTGTACCAGATGTACAATATAATAATATATACAACGTTGCATACCACACCGACCATATGCGCATGCATATATTCCCCGAAAAAAGAGAAACGAATCATCGAACCGCGATCGACATTGTTGCAAAAATCCTTTCGCAGCAACACGTGCGACTATGTGCAGCTGCCGCTTCGAAAAATCATGGCTCTTTATATTCCCGCAGTCGTGTAGGAGGGCGAAACTGGTTCCTTTGTGACGTACTGGCTCTCTCTCTCCTTTCACCGTTTGTGTATTTGCAGCAGGCTATATGTATACGTGTGTTGCTCGGGGGCGTGACGACGTCTCAATCGCTGTACGGGGATCTCTTTGCTGGAGGAGATTCGGAAGCTTCTTTCCGCTTCTTTTTTTTTGTTGCTTATCCGATAAATTTTACGCTCAATGCTCGAGAGTGTATAACAACGTGAAATAAATCGATGCAATTTCGAGTCAAAGTGTTTTTTAAATGAAAGTATATCGTTAAAGCAGTCGTTGTTTACGGAAAGCTCGTAACGTAAATTCAACAAGGATTATATTTTGGACAAATAAAGTAAAAATCGAAAAGTAAAGCAAGATAAATCGAAGCTGCGGCATCTGCGAAATCGGAATGGATATAAAGGATTGTGTATATATATAGTCTCGAAGAGGCTGCGGCCAAAGGGAGAGAGAGAGAGGAAGAGGTAAGGAAGGATCGCTCGCGCGCATACCTGAGGAGCAGGTGTTCGACGACGAGGCTCTCCCCCTTATATATACATCTCTCTAGACCGCACAGAGCTCTACATATGCATGCTCTTGCCGGCGTTCAATCTGGCGACGCCTTTGCTTATCGGAACGGAAATTGCTGTTTGCCTAGGACTTTTTCCCTCGGATCCATCTTCTTTCTGAGTGTGTTTTTTTTTCTTCTTCGCGGGAGTTGAGTTATTCATGGAGGACGATTAGAATACATTAGACGCGTCGGAGTCATTTTGCATATATGAACGGAGTATATCGATGAGTGAGGATCTGCTGGAAAATTGAATGAAAGGATCTGGATAAATATTTATGTTCGGGCTTATTGTTATATATATCTTCTCTGTATGTATATGTATATGGGACGTATCGACGGGTGATGTTTAAACGCTCTCTCTGGCTGTATCTAAATCTCAATCTCGTAGCGGGTGAATAGGAACGTGTGCGTTCTAAAAAGAAACTTATTGAATATTTTACTTATTACTAGCACGTTCATCATTCTTATTGTGATAAAATACATGAATACTATTTTAATAAATATAATAGCTAAGATTTATTGGCTTGGCAATTAAATCGAACATGTATGGCTTACAAATTGAAAAAAATTGAAGAGATTAATTATCAATGACAACATTAACATTAAAAAAAGCGAAATATAACTTTGAAGCCTAGTAAAAAGCCAAGAATCCTGTTATCATTACGCAGTTCAACATGCAGCAAACCAAAAACACGTGCAACCATACGATGACGCAAACCATCCCCCGATTCTCACGCACATATACACGCATATCCGCAGTACAGCAGCAGCAGCAGCATGAAATCGCGAGAGATATAAATTTATCCGGTGCAGCCTGAACCGCCAGGATAAAAATAACCCACGACATACAACTCCCTTTCGCTCGTTTTTCTTAGCTCTCCGTCAAGAGACAGAACGGATGTGCGACAATATAAGGTATGCATCTCGTAGCCCGAAAATAGAAGATACTCCCTCCGCATATCCGCGTTCGATTGATGAATGAGCGTCGAAAAAAAAAACACATAGCTGAATGTCGATCGACCTGTATATAATAATATACACACCGTGTAATACGTTACTTTGAGGCTAGTATATATTATACAAGCGTCTTTTATACGGAAGTAGTAGGTTTAATCGCGTGCCAGAAAAACGGGAACATCTCTCACGTGTGTAAAGCCCCGGGTTGAAAGCCTCTCCGCTAACGTTTCGTGCATTTTTTACGCCGAGATAAGACGGCGGCGGCGGCGAGAAAGCCTCTTCCATTTTCGACTTATGCCGCGCGGCATTATGCTCTCGTCAGTCATTTTTCAATTTTTCGCGTCGGGCTTTTACGAACGCCGACTCTGAGAAGAAGAAGAAGAAGAAAGGAATACTTATTCTTATTCTTCTTTTTTTTCTTGTATAAGTGATAAAGAAAGGAATGCGTCACCGGATGCGACCACCCGCACAATCATTTGCATAGTTATCTGATGCCTGTTTCCAATCACATCCGCTTCGTCTTCTTCGTCTTCGACGTTGTGTGTCTCTGTGTATATATAGAGACACTGATTTATTATCAGTTGAGACGAGAGGAGGACGATATAATCGTTGGCGACGGTGTAATCGCAGAAGCGTTTTCCGGAGACATCTTCCCAGAAAGCTCGGCTCTCGTAGTATATACCTATAACGAGATTAATTACTTCAAAAAAGGTGAAACGACGCGGCGCTGGTAGTCTTACATCGGAAATCAATGCGAGAGAGCCGCCGACCGGCGAAATTCAATTCGCCTCGAGGCCTCTCATCCAATTAAGTGCGTAACTTTGGAATATGATATCGACTGTGTACTTCTTCTTTTTTAATCTCCCCGTTGCTCTTTAAATTGATTTCAAAGATGCTGCTGGAACGTTCCCACGGATTTTGTTCTATTAAGTACCGGTGATTCATCTCAGACAAATTGTACACAACAATGAAGGTACTTACTAACCATTAAGTAAAAAATGAATATAGACGGAAAAAGTCGAGCTTTCATCAATATAATAAAAATATCGCCGAAAGAGTATACGTAATATCGTAACCATCGCGCACGCATTTGAGCGTTTGCAAACTACCGGTTATCGCACGTCCACTGCAGTGTCCGCGAACTTTCCAGACGACCTGAGCAGCAGGAGCAGGAACTTTATGAAATTTTCTCCCGCTTTTCCTCCTCTCGAGCTTTTTTAAAAAAAAACCTCGTCCGCGCACCACTTTCGCCAGTGGAATACCAATGTCCCATGATTCTGGAATTTCCAAAGCATGTCTATACATATACCTATATATGTATACATCATATATAAACAGCAGGTAACTCTAGAAGCTTTACGCTCGGCTCGGCCCATTGTCTCTCTCGCATCGTCGTCGTCGTCGTCGGCCAGTTTATCGCGTGTAACCCCAGCACACACACACTGCACTTGTCGCTCTCTTTTTCTCTTCTTCACTGGTGTTCACACTCGACCAACCTGCTGCTGCATTATTCGCGCTCGTTTGAGCTCGGATTTTACGCGCCAGCGTTGTTTACCTCTTTTTTTCCTCTCTTTCTCTCTACGAGAACGTCTTTTCGTTTAATTGTCGTGCTTTTTTTTCACTGTCCGCGAATAAAACCGGAATATACAGTAGGAGCTTTGGAAAAAAAGAAGAAAAAAAATCTGCCGTATTGGCAGTAATCCTCGTGGATATATGGTATATATACGCGTTTGCAAACTGTATATAGTGTATGTGTGTAGAGACGGGTACAACGAACCGGAATTGCGCTCGCGGAACTAGAGCAGAAACTCTACGTGTATGTGTGTGTGGAAAAGCTCGACGGCGGGGCGGGAAAAGCTCGCGACAGCGACGCTTGTTGGTCGATGCGCGGCGCGGTGGTGGCCGCTTCTGGTCAAAACCCGGAAATCTCGCCTACTGCCTCTCTCTCTCTCTCTCTCGCGAGAGCACACCGGCTATTTTAATGCGCTCGATATTTCAACGTGTGCACATGGCTGAAAACTACGACGACTGTTTCTTTCTGTGTCGAGCATTATGCTTGTTGCTGTTTATTGGAGCTGCTCTTTTTTTTCTGCCGGATATTGTTTTTCGAAAATTGCAGTTTTTGGTACTGGGGCGTAAGGTTGTACTTTGCACAAAGTAATGAATTTTTTTACTTACAACTAGGAACTTTAGACGCGCTTCGCGCGTTCTTTTTATCCTATCATATCTTTTCTCAATATACATTTTTTGAGGTTAGGAATTCATACATCTGCACAGATAGCGCGCAAACACGAACAGCCAATCAGACGACTCATAGATCTCTTTCAAGATGGAGCGATCAATTCTTTTAGATAGGATTAGAGCAATTTACTCTATAGTTATTGTTTTGCAATATTTGTGCAGGAAATATGATTGAGCGTATTATCAAAGAAATCGGTTTCTAAAGTAATACTTTACGCATGGTGTGACATTTCTTCGTTCCCACAGTCACAAAAATTCCTCAAAGTCCTGCTCTACATTCTAAGTCAGCCATTTACCCAGGGTATAGTACAAGCGCACATCGATAAAAAGTTTAATCAAGCCAGGCCATAAAGACACTTCTAGCTACGCACTTGTAAAGCACACACACATACACGAACAAGGAAAGCTTTCAAGCTGGCGTCACGTAGGGCATAGGTGTCCCGTTTTTCTCCCCTTGATTACGAACAATAATAAAATTTACTGCTAAACGCCCCCCACCCACTATATATATATATACACACACTCTTGAGTCGTATACACAGACCATTACTATAGTCGACGACGGCCGCGGCATCCAGTTACAATTCACACACGAACACGTGTTGTACACAAAGAGCCATATAACCAGCTTTCTCTCTCTCTCGTTCATAAGTGCAGTTCCGTCTCATATTTTCCCGGTGTCACACCCACCCCTCCTCTCTCTCTCTCGACTCTATACGTGACACACAGGCGCTATATTGCGCGTATAGCGCGCGCGGGCGAGTCTTTTCCTCGATTTTTAATTACATATGTTTCTCCCAGCCAGAGATAACAGTCCAGTCGATGAACTGGGCCAGGCTACTGCACAAAGTAATTTCCGGCTGTCCCGGCATTTTCAGCGACGTTTTCCATTGTGCGAACTTTGTACACGCCTGAGGGGCGTGTATATCTATATGTACCTATATATACCAGTGAGAGAGAGTAGGAGAGAAGCTAAAACTACACCGCGGACATGTGGGTCAAGGGACTAATTTCCCGTCGTCCGAGCTGCTGCTGCTGCTTTTTTGTTCTCTCTCTCTCTTGTACATACCAGGATCGTTATTATACTTTTTCACTGTAGGGATGGAAACGAGACAGGGACGATTTGATTTGAATCGGTAATGGAAAGTCTAGGGTACCTATCTATATATATGCACACTCGGTATATAAGCGATTACTGTACTGCTCTCGAACTTTGCTCTTTCCCTTGCGCGCGCTATCTGCAAAGCTAGTAGTTTCGAGTTTGCCAGACTGTGTGTGTGTGTGTGTAGATCGTGGAAGTATATCGGGCGACGACGTCCTGAAAGGAGGACGCGAATTTCCTAGGAACTATATAGCTGCAGACGAACAAGTCGTTTTATACGAATTGCCGGGGCTGTTCCGCGTATAGAGAAGGCAGCGATTCTAATCGGAAACTGATCATTCGGATGACGGATCTTAATGGTTCGGTGGTCGCTGAGCTGGATTTCTTATCTCTCCGAAGGTCGTTGCTCCAGTTTGGCTTACTCTGATCGATGGGCATTGTGTGCAGGCTTAATCTCATGAATACAATTTTTAAATTGAATTTTGAGGTTAGCTGATTGCGAGTGGAGAAAATTAGGTTAGGTCACGTGACCGAAAACGATTTTTCAAATAGCATAGTCATATCCTTTATCGTATACAGGTAAATTGGTGACGACGACAGCATAAAAGTGGTGCAGGTATTCCTTTTTGAGGTTATGTTCACCTAGTAAAGTAAAAGACGAAACTACCCATAATCGTACCTAGTTATTACTTCCACGAAGAAGTTCCAGATAGTTTCTAGGTAAGACAATAAATATATACTCTCCAAATTACACGCCACCTAGCGGTGTTTTACAAACTATGTCATGCAAATAGCATCGCGTGCAGTGCTAAAATCCATCAACCCCTGTCCTTGACCGTTCCAATAATAATATCAATTCTCCTCCTTCAAAAATCACACACACACACACATATCCAACGATTTCTTTTTCATCATATACACAACACACTTTCAACAACTCTTGCGTCGTCGATCGTCTATATATATACCAGCACCACCTTTTTCCCGACAGAACAACTGCTTCCACGACGTAAAGAAAAGTTCGGCGAGAGTCTACGACGAGGAAACGAGCGGCGTCGCGGAAAAAGAAGGGAGAAAGTAGCTGCAGCAGCAGTAGTACCGAGATAGGGGAGGAAAGAAGAAGAAGAAGAAGGTGATTGGCTACGCAGGCACATCACGTACATCCCATTTCATCCGGCGGAGCCGCGCCGAGAATCTAAATACATATATAGCCATCCGAGGAAATATCGGCTGTCGTAAAAAAAGTGCTCGGATATACTATATAGGTATCTCGCGTATCATATACTATAAAATAAAATAAAAGGAATATTTGGCGCGTACCGATAATTGGTCGAGAGGCATATACATTGAATGTTCAGACTTCCGCACGTCATTGTCATAATACATGTCTGGCACGACAATATAACTCTCGATGCTTTAATGAATTGATGGAGACGCGCTTGGATTGTGTAATGTTTTCGCGCTCATGACGCGTATAAGTCTATAATACAATTCAATCGTGATGCTAATAATATATATACACATACTCTCTGTCGACTCGATCGATACTGATTACTTTCGTCCTTTTCCCAGCAGCTCTATACTCTCGGGAATTTTTAGCAAACATAATAATATGACTTTTATAATAACCCTCAACCTACTCTCTCTCTCTCTCTCTCTCTCTCTCTCTCTCTCTCTCTCTCTCTCTCTCTCTCTCTCTTGTATACAACGTATATATAAACTAAAAGAGTCTCGACTCGAGTCACGTACGAATTAGACTCAGCTGCAGCAGTAGTGCGCCTACTATTCCGAAAATAGACTGCGACAGTCGCTTCTGCTGCTGCACATGATGTTAAAAAGTCTCTACTTGACAGCAGCATAGCTGATGCGCTTCGTAACATATAATACACCGGGTAAGCTGCTATACTATATCGTATAGACGGCATTAATACCCGTGTAATCGGGGGAAGCAGCAGCAGCAGCCGCGATATCGTCGATTATGTAATGCTCCGCTAAGTCTCTGCGTACACTATCGGCTTCTACTTACCCTTCTCATATGTTCAAACATAGACAGAAGCTCTTCTCTCCTATACCCACTACATGTGTCCATCTCCACATCATCTCTGGAAATTTAATCAGCAGAGCTAATCCTCGCGGAATTGAATTTTTCATATCGCGTATCTCTGTCTGCGTCGGAAAAGTGTTAGAAATTCGCAAAGGAAAAGCGCAGACAATGGAGTAGAAGAAAAACACACAGCTGCAGGTTTTTCTTTTTTTTTTTATCCAAAGCGCGAGTAATTAACGGAGGCTCGACGGTTCGAGCTTTTGAATAATAAAGCTGACCGGGGCGCGACGCTCGAATAATTTTCCCTCGAGGGCTGAGAAGAAGTAATCGATGCGAGTCGGACGGCTTTTAAAGCTGTATACTGTCTTGGAATGTCTTCTCGAGGAGGAATTATTTTTCGGCGCACACATCGATTTCCCAAACAATCCCCGTTGTCGCGTGTACCGGAACATTGTTTCTTTTTTTTTGTCTTTTGAAGTGAAAAATTATGTTACACCCAAGCCATGTTATCCATGTCGTGGATCCAACTTATCAATCAGGCTGATCTATTCCAAGTGCGCACTACTTGCAAGTCCAAGAATATATGTCTATACTTCTCACGTGCGACGAGGCAGTACTTTATATATGTATAATATGTATATATATTTTGTCCTGAGCGACGCCGGCAATGAAATCGTAGCTTGTCACGCAGCAGCAGCGGAGGGTCGCGATATTAATGCCGACGGTCGGGTAGGCGATAGCCGCGAGCTATGGGGAGAGAAGCCGTTTTAACGATTCCGAAGCATACCCGGACTGCTGCTGTTCTTCCGCTTCTGCTGTTGGGCTATGTATTATTTTGTTATATATAGTGGGATTGTTCCGGTTTAATTAATCACGATTTTTTAATTTTCTGTGCTTTGATTTATCGTTTTCATTTTTCTTCGCGCGTGATTTGCAGTATATACGACACGGAAGCATTCAACTGTCCGCTCTGTTATAAGAAGCTGTATTATTATTGGCTTGTAAATTTTCTTTATCATGGATAATATATTTTTGGATGAATTTTTCAAAGCGTCTTTTACCCCGGTATTCTACGGTCGTCTCTCGGTTAATTTAATGAAGCCGAGCAAGAGACTTAACTATTTCGGAGTCTGATTATGATCTTCTCGCTTCAGAAATTCACGGGGAACCGAGCAGTCGGCTTCTCTCTCTCATATAGTTATGCTTATTCCTTCCATCGAGTTGCTTCCCTTCTCTTATTCAGCAGTCCAAGATAAACCGTCTATTCGACTGGACTATAAATCCCCCAGTCTACATCTTCTTGTTGTGTCGATACCCCCAAAAGGTTCTTCACTATCTGTAACGGACGGTTAATCATTACACAGCAACTCGATCAGTTCAATTATTCAAAACTTGCCTATACACGTTTATCTTCTCTCTCAGTCTCAATCGAACACACATCCTCCCAAATCCCTCCGGACTAAATACACACACTGTCCTAATGGAAATCATTCGAGGTGTCGGTCCGTTCTATTATTGAAAGCCCACAGGAAGAAGCTCAGACTGGGATTTCACACGAGATTACCGCGGAAAAACCTTCCATCGATCGAGGAATTTTTTTTTTCATTTCGCGTAAGTGAATTCTAAAGAGATAACCGTCGACCTTTGAATCATCATCGTCGCCGGCTGCAGCAGTAGATAGTCAGAGAGTAAATTTCGTAGATTTTTCCAAGCGGCGACTTTACGCTCTCGTGGACAAATATTTTCCCTCTTTAACGAGGGGGACGGATTTGTACTTACTTTCCTGCGCGTCTCTGTCATCTGTTATTCCGGAATACCATAGGAAATCTTTTAGTAGTAGCTCTGAAAAAAAATATCCCTTTTCGACGAATCCAAATGTGTCTGTACATACGCTTGGCGGTCGTCCAAAAAACTCAGCGCGAGGGATGATATTCTCGAGGCCGACCTAAATTACAGGGCCGCGGACAAATATTTACCGCGAGCGCGACTTTTTAATAAACTTGACGGGCGCGTGCCAAATCGTTGTTGTCGAGAAAATTTTTCGTGTGTCTGCTGCGGCAGTAGAGGAGGAGGAGGAGAAAAAGTGCGCGGGAAGAGAGATAAAAGCGGTCGCTTCCCTTTCGTATTTAAATTTTTCGGGACGTGCGCGCGCCCGGCGAGAGGCAATTTTTCATTCTCATGCAGATCCCAGAGCCGACGGTGTAATTACCGGTCATGTGTGCGAAAGGGGTTGTGCGAGGATGGCCAGTTTGCGCGATTTCGATGCGTCAACTGGAAAGTTGATCGTTAAGGGGATATGTTGAAGTCAGCAGTGATTGCTTAGATTTATAAACCCTGTTAGAAAGTTAACCAGTTTTTTCTGTGGAATTATTAAAAATTAGCTGGTTTCTAGCTAAAATCTGATTGATTGACTCAAAATATACAATCATTCATGTTTATAGAAACCTACTGAATAAGTAGCTCTTTTCGCTGGTTTCTAGCTAATTTTTAGCCAGTTTTTCGATTTGAATATTTCTACCAAAGATTGATCATGAAACACAAATTTATTCAATTATTCAACCATCAAAAACTTCTCACCAAGCTCACCGTCGGCAAACTTGGCTCCAACTATTCCTTAACTCATTCGCGCGTACAATTTCACTAAAAAAAATATAATTACTCTTCATTACCCAAAGAGTATCACAGCAGTCGTTCTTCCGAGAATCTTTTCCTCGCAACTGATTCGCGAGCGACTCGTGGAAAGAAAGAAAGAAAGAAAGAAAAAAAGGAAAACAAACTTCGAAGAGTTGCAGCAGCGAATCTAACAAGGCTCCGGCTTTCGTACGAATAAAAGCTCTCTCTCTCTCTCTCCCTTCTGTACCGACTTGTAATTAAAGTCGAACTCGAATGCCGAGCACGTAAGAAAGAAGCTGCGACCGAGCAACAGAGTATAAGAGAAAAAAAAGAAACACGCACTCTTGGAGCTTTTCACTGTAGCTTTCTTGCGTGTACACTTTATTTCTCCACACGACGTTGTTGTTGTTGTTATTTAAAGTTGGTATATAATACGTATAAAAGCAGGATCGATTTTTTTTCCGCGAAAAATTCCTCCCCTACTTTGATAAGGGTAATCGCTCACAATGAATTTCACGCCGGACTAGCAGCAGGGGTGTCTCTGCAGAGATGTATCGGCAATATTTCCAGCTATATAGCCGTAAATATAAAAAGCTCGGCCGAGAGTTCATCCCTCGTATATATAGTGATTAACGACACACCTGTGCAGCAAAATTCGAAACTCCATATACTATATATATAACTACACAGATAGGGACGTCGAGGCGTTGCAGAAGCAGCAGCAGCAGCAGGAAAACTAATTGCTCGTCGGTAAACGCATTAATCGGCCGCTAATTCGGGCGCAGCCAACGGCACGATCTCTAATCAGAGTTGAACCGGAGCGTTGGCCCTTGTCAGGCCGCGCTATCAGCTGTAATAACGAATGACGGATCTTGATTGACGGCTTCCTGCGCACCACCGCCCAATTACTCGTGGCTTATATATATATATATGCTGGTATATTTTTGGTAAATATAGAATATTAAGGCCTACATGGAAAAGTTTATATATATAATGCCTTTGAACTTGCCGACGCCGGGCAGTATATACTATACAAAGAGACCGATGCTCTCGTCGGCGTTCGAGAGATAATGCCGGTATCGAGTTTGGCGCATGACTGGCGACATAAAGGCTGCTCCGCGTAATCGGAAGCCGATAATGCGCCGTAATGCAGCTAACTGGCTTATATGCGCTGCTGTGCTTCGTGTCTTAGGCTGTATAAGTAGATAAGAGTGTGATGCTGCTGCTGCTGCTTCTTCTTCTGCCCAATTGCGGCGCTGCTGTCGCGGGAAAACTGCTTACGTTGTGTGTGTGTGTGTGAGGAAGAGGAGAGCAGTTGGGGGTAAACTGATTCATGCGCGCGGGAGTTTGTCAGAGAGTGATTCACTCTTTGTGGGGATATATGGTGATGAGGTTCATAAGCTGTGGTGAGATGTGTATTTTTTTTTGGATGAGTTGTCGGTAAATCGAAAGCGATGAGGGTTATATCAACAATTGCTGTGTGTAAATTGATGAGAAAGAAACGAGTTATATTTATGAATCGTTTTCTTGGTGGAGAATTAGTCATCCTTGTTGCTTGCGATGCGTTGGACATCAAATAGAAGCGGTATCAGTATTTAAATCTCATCGTCGAAATTTGTTAAATATTCATTCATATCACAACAAAATTAATCATAAAATAGCACCTATATACACATTTAACGATATACCAAACCCCAATAATATCAAGCATAATCAGCTAATAACAGCTCGAAACTCTCCCGTAAATGGAAAATTTAATCTTCCAAAGAACACAAAATCTCCACTGACCCATGCACAAAATCAAAGAATCGCTGCACTCCATGACGCACAAAGCTCATTGTCGGCTAATCAGGATTACACACCACTGATGATAACGCTACATATACATCGCAGCAGCAGCAGCAGCATCAAAGTCCCATCATACCTATACATCATCATAGTGTATACATATATATCCCACAACGAAAGCACGTGCGTATACAGAGAGAGCCGATAGCCTGTACCACCGCAGCTATTCATTGTCCTCTATCTCGCTCACTCTAAAGTTTGATCCGGTATATGTGTGTGTGTGTGTGTGTTATGCTATCCTTTGTGCGAGCCACTCGACCGCGACGCAATTATATTCGTCGACATCGCGGGATTGACATTGAGTGTAGATATAGTAGTATTAGTATTAGTAGTAGCCTCCCTTTTCCGGCGGCAAGTTTAGGATATCGTAGTGTCCAAAGCAGCAGCAGTTAATGGAATGAATTCGGCCCTGTCTATATCGATAGCCGAAACGTCGCACCTCTGATATATTCGGATCAATTAATGGATTACCCGACAAAGCCATTAGGTACATATCGATCGCTCTCAGCGCAAGCTCCCAAGGCGAAACTTTAACTTTATATATCTATAACAGCCGAATTTACGTTCACACATACGAGAGCGATGGTATCGACAACGGATATTGAATTTTCATCGCAACGACACCGCAAGCGGCGGCCGGTCCTCTATATATACGCAACTGCGTATATAGACACTACGCACATCGATTGTTTCGCAAGAAGCGCTGTCCGCTCGTTATTTACGATCAATCGCCGAATTCAATCCAGCGTTCGCACAATACCTCGTCGTCGTCGTCCGATATATTCCCCCGACGATGGTAAATTTACCTCCTACTACATCCACTCACGCGCGCACACACATAGCCTACATGCGCAAATCGTATTATCCAAGCGAGAGAGCTTGCAAGCTCACCGGAAAAATTATATCCCTCCATAGCATCAGTATCATAAGCATTAGCTTCGAATTTACGCGTCCGAAAGTATTATCGCGCGCGCCCTATCTAGATGCCGCTCTTGCGCGTACGAAATCTCATCAAAGAGCAGAGAGCGGCGGCGGCGGCACGATAATACAGTCCTCGTCGTTTGGAAGAACCGTGTGCAAGCTCTGCACGCAGTCGAGGGGATTATACTCTCCCTCTCTCGGTTGCAGCAGCGGCATCTGGTATTGATTGAACGGGGGATGCTGTGTGTAGAGTACTACTGTCGGCCCAAGAAGGAGAAGTGTGTAGAGTACATTATATACACCGGGCCACTCTTTTTCCCCCCACGATGCTTCTTTTTCGCGACGAGCTTTAATTGGCAGGGTATACATATACACCAGCCTGATGATGCACGTCGCGCCAGTTAAATTCAACTTGTCAGTCTAACGACGCATTAGCTTGGGTATATACATGTAAAATTGCGAGCTTGCAACTCGCGCTGCTGCTTGTCAGACGCAGGAAACCACCACAGCGTTGCCATCAAGTGAAAAGTCAGCCCTATATCCATTATATACCCCTACCCCTGCTATATACACACACATATATACTGTGTATAACCTGCGATGTATACCAGCAGAGGCTGATGCTGCTGCTGCTGCGTGAGCTTGCAACAGCAACCAAGTTTGCCCCCCCCTCCTGTCTTTGTGCGTGTGCTTGCAGGGGGAGCAGCGACGCGCCGATGAGCCGGAAGAGAGGCAAAAATAACTTCAAGGGAAAGGTCGCCGGCATTTTTCAGCCCTTTCATATCTCTTGCGACGTTATATCTAATTAGAAGCTTTTCTATATACCGTAGGTGCATTACGTCACTGCGGCTGTGTGTGTGTGTGTGTGTGTGACCAGGTGTATGCATTTCACGGACCGTCGCTCGTGACGGATCGCGTTAATCAAGCTCCCCCTTCTCCGAGATCAATTACGACGCGCGAGAGCATAAGCTTTTATATAAAAAAAAGGAGAATCAAGATGAAGAAGGAAAAAAAAAGACTACGTGATCAGCATCAGGGCTAAGGAGAGAGAGTGCATTCGAGAGCGCTTCAGGAGAGAGGGTTTACACTCTCGAGGGCAAACAGCCCTAAGGGGTACGACGTCGACTAAACGCGGAGACACGCTCGGCAAACTGCGTATATATATGTACCTCCGCTATACTCTTTGATATCGTAATCGCTTTAGATATCGCGATGCTGTGTGTGTGTGTGTATACCTGTGTATATACGCTTCTCTTCTTCTTCTTCTTCTCGAAAACTGCGACGGATTTTGTTTTCAACAGCGACGTTGCCGGAGGCCGTTGACATTTCCGCTATATATATATGTATATAGTCAGCGCTTGCTCTCTCGAATAAAAATATCGATTAGTGCTGATGCAAGGATATATATGTTCCTCCAGAAGGAAGGTGCCGAAACAGAGTGCAGGAATCCCCGGCTTTATTTATTGAAGAAGAAGAAGAAGTAGGGGGTGTGTAACACAGAGAGTAGAGTGAGGGGCTTTCGCCCGCGGCAGCCCACCACCGCTTCATCCCGCATTTAAAGCCGAGGGTGAAACGAACTTTCGGCTGAGTCATCGGCTCTCTCACCCTGATGTATATACCTTATACTATCTACACGCACGTGTGTGTCTGTATAGCTATTCCGTATTTATTCTAGTTTTATTACACCAGCCCCGCCGCGTATATACAGCGCAAATTGCGATCGACTTTACCGTAACAAGTGCGCGTCCTTCTCGTCGTTATACGAAAAGCTCGTCTCTCGCGGATATTATACTAGCAAAAGCATCACTACGGAAAGTTTCGCTCTACTGCGGTATACGGCTAATCGAAATTTTTATTACGGCATTTATACGATCGGCGCATATTGTACGCGTCGTAAAGTTCGCGCGCTTTTATATAATATAATAATAATGGCACACACCGGCAGCTGCTTTATAGTATGCGCTGATGCACTTTTGCTCGATTAGACGCCGATATTAATTCCTGCAGCGCTTTCCGTGCTGATAGAGAGAATCGATGGGGGAGGAATAAGGCTCTCGAATTTCATATTCGATGGAAGAGCATTCATAAGCGGATTTTTTCTCTCGTTACTGCAGATCAGAGCAGGAGGAGGAGAGAAAGAGAGAGCAGATCGAGAGGGGCTTCCTTATACGCTGCGCTTATCGTTTATTCGCGTGTACTACTACTACTACTACTTGCGATCGATCACGTGTATATACGGCTGCGCCCCTGTATCTATGCTATAAGCTCGAGCCACGCTGTGGTAATGTTATTTCGCCGCTGCCGCTGCTGCGACAGCTGGCTGTGGGTGTGTGTAATTGGTGCGGGGGTGTGATCGATTTTTTTCTTTTTTGGTGATTGGGAAAATTTTTACGGATGAGAATTTGCAGTGTAATCAAAAATGTCGGTTATCACTTTTCTTTTCTTAGAGGAATGTATAACATTTTAGAGTAAACTTTGTGAGATATTTCTACGGCAATTCAACGATACACAGACGAGCCAAACATAACTTCCAAACCCGCACTGATACATCAGTGTCAATAATAAAGGTGATTGAAGTATTCAGACGCAGACTTCTATATCGGAAATCAAAACGTCACTCATCCATGCATTATTTTTTACAATCCACCAATAGATCCTCCATAAATCTCCAAAACGTACACATATAAAATCGACTCGCGCAAACTTCATAATCACGAATACATTAATGTTTTATTCTCCCCACAATCCGCAAAGACAACAAACAGAGAGAACGAGAACGCTCGATAAAATTTTCGCGAGAGAGAGAGAGCAAACACCGAGTATAAGCATTACGTCGCGTTATATTGACAAAGATTTCCATTCGGCTGACGCGAGAGAGAGCTAGAGCGTCAATGCGTTAAGCACAAAGCTCTCACGCTTCGCTTTTCCAATGTTTCGAGTTCAGATTAAGCGCAGCAGCAGCACGTGATTGGCACAGTCCATTTGAAAACAAGATTTTCGCGCGCGCGGCAAACATTGACTGGGAATTTCGCGACGCTGAGGGAAATCGATTTTCCGTGTACATTATGCGCCGCCCGAGAGAGAGAGAGAGAGAGAGAGAGAGAGAGAGAGAGAGAGAGACTCGATAACAGCCTTTTCACCGCTCGACTGACGCGCGTGGACGTGTATATGTAAGCTCACTGTGTATATAACGATTGAGTTAATTAACCTGAATATAAGCGCGAGAAAAAAGTATCGACTTTCTTAACTTTTTTCTCGCTCACTATTTTTTCAAAAATAAATATATACAAGCCGAGTCGACTCGGCTCGTAATGGAATCGTAGAGTGCTATACCATCCGCGAGATTGAATCTCAAGCAACGCTCTCTCTCTCTCTCTCTCTCTCTCAAGTGTACAGCCATTTTACGCGCATCGATTTTCCCGCGGACACGAGGAATATAAAAAATGACTCGATAGCCCGTTATACCTCGTATACGTGTATACGCGATACACATACCGTGTGATGTATCTTCCAACGACGCATATAAACTTGCGGTTCGGAAGAAAAACGACATAGTCGTATATATCTCCGCAAGCTGCGAAAACAGGCTTGTTTATTAGCCCAAGTGCGAGGAGGCGCGCAACAGCAAGCTCTGAAAAAGGGTTTCCGGTTATCGTGTCGTCCCTATTTCGCAGAGGACACGACGAAAGTTCGCTGTATATTATAACAGCAGCAGCAGCTCCTTGAAATAATAAGCTGTCCGACGCAGCGGCTAATTTCGTTTCGCGCGCGTATAAACTCTAGAGATTGCATTAAACATTAACACAGAGCGAGAGGAGTCGGCGTTGATTTCAACGTCGAGGAAGACAAAGTACGCAGGGGAGAGAGTATCGGCGTAAATACTGCAGGAGAGAGTACAGATTGGCAGCCAGTGAGATAACACGTATACTGGACTGACGCCAAGATTGACCGAACGACACTCTCCGATTTATTTTCTGGATGTGCGCACCAATCTCGTTTAAAGACGGATCAATTTCGAGTCCGTCTTGGTTACATAAAAAGTTCGGTGCTTTGTAAAAAGTGACTTATTATCCGCGGAAAATCGGTGTAATAAAGAGAGAGATTAATACGCGCATAAAGAAGACAAATCGCGCGCGAGCGTCAGAAAAGTATTTTCAAGTGCCGGAGAGGAATTCGACTGTCGCGTTAATTAGAGTCCGACGCTCTCCCCCTGTAATACGTGCCGGTTGACGAGCGAGCGCAACGACAGGAATGTAATTAACGCGATCGAGCTGTCCCTTATTGTACAGTATAACGATTTCGGGGACAGTATAGTTGGTCGAAGCGCCGCTAGGCGGCGCTTCAAAACCCGCTATTAAAGTAGCTCACACGAGCAAAGTGTTATATCTCACGGCTAATTGGTAGGAAAATTCCTGGAGATGAGATGAGGTAATGACGCGCGATTTCGACTGGTAATGCGTCGTGATCCGAGAAATTTTTAATCAGGACGGGAGCTTTTTATGTACCTTCTCTCTCTCTCTCGGCTATTTTAGCAAAGAGGTAGTAGAAGAAGAAGAAGAAGCTTTTATTCTCTCGGATATCGCCGGCAGCTTTCTCTCCCACGACGGAGAATTCAATTAATTTCGAGTGATCTTCGCTTCGGGATTACGTCTCCCAGAAGCGACTCTACGCCGGCGCCTCTAGCATCTGCAAATGGCGAGGATTACTCGTGTCTCTGACGCTTCTTCTTCTTCTTCTTCGAGATAATTATCAAGGTCTTATACACTAGTATCATTCCATCATCGCTGTTTTTATCGTTATACATATATACGTTAATTTCCGGTCTCCTTATCAATCGAGAGCTTTGTGTGTGTCTATCTATACGATCCCGACACTTCAAAGTAACTAACTTTGACTAGTCCTGTGTCGTGATGTGTATACACAGTCTCGCGCGAAACACGAGCGCGCCGAAATGAAGGGAAGACGCATATAGGACGTAGATAGATGGAAGTCAAAGTATGCTACTACTAGTACTATACTGCACCCTCCGACGTCGTCCCTGGGGACGAGATTGGCAGGAACCGAGGTATAGTTACTCCCCCAGGAAGGAAAGAGACCCTTCCGCTCTCCGCACTTGCCGTAAAAGTTTCTCTTATTCTTCTGCTCCACTATACTATATATACACACTTTTTTTCTCTCTTGTGTCCGAGTCGCTGATGCTCATTTTCGTGCGATTGCGCGCTGTGAGAATTATGAAGAAGAAAAAAAAAATAAAAATTCCGATAGGGGGATATATCGATCAGAAGAGAGCACCGCTTGTTTCTCTATCGAAATCGCGTGTAAAGAGCGTAATAAGAAAAAACACCGACTACGTATATAGTTGTCCCCTTCTGTGAGCGCACGTGGTTTCTATGGCGACTAGTGCACACGTGGGAGTAAAAGTTAGCTAAGCTGCGCGGGGGGATACAGCCGCGGAAGAGGAGGGAAGAGCCGGCCGGCGAAAGTCTTCTTCTTCTTCTTCTACTCGGTCCAGATCGATTTTCCTTTATACAGGCAGAGGAGATTATAGAACGTTGTGTATACACGTAGGGGTGCATGGCCCATAACGAAAGATTTATATGAGCTTTTCTGTACGAATATTTTTGTCGACTTTCCTAATAATTATCCAAAGGACGAGACAAAACAAAATTCCGACGTAGTGATCGACGACGTGTCAGAGGCAGAGAGCGAGAGTAGAGACGATCACAAAGCCGCGCCGAAAAAAAGCTCCCGCGACGCATTGTTTCGGCAAATAGGATTTTCTCCTCCGATTCTCTCTCTGTGACTCACTGTCTGTCTGTATACATATATACCTTGGAATAGACTGTCGTATTGTTCGAACTCGCATCAGACGACGCCGACATCAAAAACGAAGAAGTGTCGAGATGCTCATTATAGTCTCGTCTTCTACCGCGTTTATATATACTTGAATATACAATATTATAAAGTTAGAAAGTCCTGAGCACTCTGCGATGACACCTAATTTCCAGTGAGGAAATAACCAGTTACGCAATTAATTAACGCCCGCAACGAAGCGTTATATGGAAAATTTTGTAGTATTTCGTGTAATACACAACGGCTTCAACGAAAAGCTTTCATTCTCTTTGAAAGGGTCGATGCTGCAGCTTTTTGGAGAGAGAAAGAGCTTTATACTGCAATATCGATTGCTGTGTGTGCCGTCATTAATTAAGCCTGACAGTAGAGCTTTTGCTCTCTCTCTCTCTCTCTCTCTCTCTCTCTCTCTCTCTCTCTCTCTCTCTGCGCCGTCGTCCACTTGTATTTTTATTTCCATCGATTTTCGCTCGCGGCAAATATTTGAAGAGTAGAGAACAAGTTCGCGCAGCGAAAAAGCGCGATTAGGAGAGCAAAAGCGAAAAAAAAAGTTTAGGAACTGCCGGCTAACTTTTCCCCGCCGGTATTATACCTATAGGCATCATATCGAGTTTAGAAGCTTGCATATATTACCCATAAAGAAATGCAAATCAAGCTGTGTATAACAACAACACACTCGATTATTTTTCCGGCCAATTAAGAAAATCGCAATAATCCGACACTAATGGTCCAGGGCGTCAGCTTACTCTCTCGCGGTTATCCTTCCTTCTGAGAGTTCTCTCCTTTTAATTAACGCCGAGAGAGAGAGAGCAGCCACACGCAGTAGTAGCCTTGCTAATTCGTTGTGTCCTCTTGTGATTGCAGATGCCGCAGCAGCCGAAGATGATGCTCGAGCGAACCAACAAGCCGGAAGAAGCCGCCCACTCAAAACTTTAGACTCTGAGAGCAGCGACGTATTCCTGGGTAAGTTGATATCTCTCTCTCTCTCTCCCCTATACTTTTTTTGTTCTCTCTCCCTCGCGCTTTGCTCGACGATTGAATAAAGCCACTGTTGTTGTGGGTATAACACACAGAAGAGGAGGAGGAGGGAAGAGGCATAATTGCGTAAAAATTCTACGCTTGATTTCTCACCGCAAGAATGACGGGCAACCGAGCGAACTCGCGAGCTTGTGTACTGCAGCGATGAAAAAAAAAAAAAAAGAAAGAAAAATAAAAAGAGGGAGCTGTCTGGAATCTCGCGGCCGTGTAAACACACGTGCGGACGTTCGCACGCGAGGGGAGAGCTTTCCGCGCGCGATCACGTAAAAGGAATCCGACGGAATTTCGCATGCGCGCGGGCGAGAGATTTTTCCGAGCGGAAGGAATATGTCGCGCGCGCTCTTGCTATATGTACGATTTTTCCACGGCTTGTGTGTGATGCGGAACGTATGGAAATTTTTCTTTTTTTTTTGCGTTGTTGGTCGATGTTTCGAGGATAAATTTTTAAAGGGATATATCTGATGGGTGTACGTTGGTATTTTTAGAAGCTATTCAATTATCGGTGGATTACCGACCGTCGGTAAATGTATCTGAAAGCCTGGTAGAGTATTATATATTAGATCTAAAAATATCGTCAATTTTTGCTTAGCTGTTTTTCAACTAGAAAATTATAGTATCTCAGTCGCATTTCTGGTTAAGACTTTGTCGGTAAAATAGAGTGACTTTCCAGTACACGTATCAAAAAGCCACTAATACCAGACTAATACTTTAACCATGATAATTCGCCTATAATTAGACGACTAAATCTCCACCATAAAAACTCCCCCCACACAATCAAAACGAAGAATAAAACTCGGTACTCGAAAGCTCACATCCGCACGCGCATTACACGAATCAATAGACCGCGATCTATTACCGAATTTATCAGCTGCAGCCTCTCTCTCTCTCTCTCTCTCGCACATCTTCATCTACAAATCATACGGCCGGCCTGATATATATTCGATCGCAGAGCGCGGCCAGGCGACAAAAGGTTCGAATTTACGAGGTGCAGCAGAGCGACCGTCGCTGTAAAAAAAACGAAGGAAATTTACGAGGCACTTTAGTTTCGACCCCCTCTCTCTCTCTCTCTGTCCTATTATCTCTCTTTCGCTCACCGGTCGGCGACCACGTAATCTCGATATATAGGATCGAGTCCTGTATATAGTATTCCGAGGAAGATAAGCATCCGCGTTTGAGACTGTATATAGTATAGGGGGGGAAAGGGATTTCGGAAGTGCGAGGAAGCACGAAACAAGCTCAGAGAGGAGGGACACAAGTGCCCCCCCAATGATCCGGCAAACATTTTCTTCTTTTGCCTCCGTTTATCCTGATAGCAAGATTTATAGATAATACACTCCTTTCTCAACTTTTCCGAATGATCTACTAGTATATACACTTGTATAATTTCACCTGTCGCTGAGATAAAAATCAATCATCTTCAGCCACCCAATTAAAGCCACATACATCTCGCAGTCTCGTAAAGGAGAATAAATAGTCGAGACCCATCGTGCCAAGTGACACGCATATTACGCCTGGAGCAAAGAGAGAGAGAGAAAAAAGAAGCCCACAGCTATCTCTTGCGCGACGTTCTCCGTGTCTGCCTCGTCGTCTCGCTTTGGCTGTCAGGCCAGAGGGTGGAGAAAATACGAGCGATCGTAAATTTGGCGCGTATACTCCTGTGGGAGAGTGAGAGAGATGTGCGGGGGTGTATGTCCGTGCGAGGGATGAAAAGCAGACTGCATAAACTGACGGCGCCGCCGGGAAGAAATTTTCTCAGAGAAATGTATATATATACCTATGTATAGGTATCGCTGTTATATGGGAAAAAATCGCGGGGGAAATCTTGGGGACGCGAAAGGATTTTTTCGAATTTCTATACTGCCAGATTTGCGGATTCTTTCGGCTGAGCGTAAAATAGCGATTTCTGTTGATTGCCTCGATGACGAATCTTTTTTTTTTATATAATAAATGGAAATATCAATTAAACGAAATTAAAAAAAAAAAAAACATCTCTTTTTGCAGCAGGATGTCGATAAGCGGAAGCCTGATGGGCTACGAGAACAACAACGAGGTGGTGAGTCTTCAGCTGGGCAACGGCAGCAGTGGAGGTAAAAGCTGCAAGAAGCCGGTGATAAAAGCTCTGCCGGTGGTTACGAGCGTCAACGCGCAAGGTGTCACTTCAACGGGACCCGGTGGTATCAGCAATCTCACCGGCAATGGCAAGCATCATCTGCCCAACGGTAGATCGTCCTCGAGTAGTCGTCGTAGCAGACGACGCGACACCTGTGCACGAGGACACGTCAATAGTCTCTGGTCCGTTTGGTACGGCATCATCGCCGTTGGCTTTCAAGCTTACATCGCCGCCAGATGTACGAGAAGGTTCATCGGTAAGTAGACATATATATATATAAAAAAAAGAAATAAATTTTTTTCTATTTATAACGAGGTGTCTCTGGTTTCCACAGCGTACCTGTCTCTGCCGTGGCCAGCGGACGCGCCACCGCCGAAGATCGAGTTGCACGCCTGTCTGGCTCTAGCGGGCACTGGTGTCCTGCTACTGCCAATCCTTTTAGCCGCGGCTTGCCTCAAACTCGGCAACCTCGCCAATGACGGTATCAAACTCGGCAGGCAACTCAGCACCTGCAGCCGCGATCCTCCCACCTCGTCGCTACTCAACGCCGCCAACCCTGATACTGGTGGGTTTTTTTAACATACTTTTTTAAAGAGAGGGTCCACGACTGGCTCGACTAATAAAAGCTTATAAATCCTGATTTCTTTCGTTACAGGGGTGGCCAACAATCTCTGGAGACACGGCGGTCCAACCGCGGCTTTCGTCCACCTCTGCACGGCTATGTGCTTCCTGCTGCCGTCCTTACTCATGGAGGCTCGTCTCATCCACGCTGGATTCCTGCCAAAAGGTCAGCTTTCGAAAAAAAAAGACAAGCAACTATTCGTCCACTACTACTACTACTATTACCGGCAGCAAACATTCCAAGCGTCTCTCCATTCAACCGTGTATATACACGTAAACTATTCCTTTGTAGTGCTGCTAACGGCGCGCTCGTTAATAACGATGTCGCGCAGGCAACACTATGTCGTAATTACGCGCTAATGGCCACTCTCACGCCTGGTATTCGTGCGCATTAACCCGCAGACTAATCCGTTGAATCTCTCAATGCGCGCAGCTCTGAAACTAATACCATCGCAGAGCATTTCGACAACGCTGTTATTTTAATTAGAAGATTGTTTTAAAAAAATCATCCTTGATCGCTTCAAGTAATATTATACACGGAGAGTGTATAAACTCTCGCTCCAAGTTTTCCTTCTGCTAGTCGTAGCTGTAATTACGCCGGGATAAGCCGAGAGAGAGAGAGAGAAGTGCTTCAGCGATAACCGTCTCTTGGCAGCATTGTCGAACTGTTGAGCCGTTCTCTCCCTCTCTCTCTCCTCAAGACAGGAGTCGCAGCTGCTGCTGCAAAATTAAACAATACCGGCTCCGTCTGCTGCTGCTACTGCAGTAGTAGTTCAACAGCCTCCTCTCGGTCTAGCGGAAATTATTTTTGTTCCTCATTGTCAATTAACGAAATTAATTATTCAGACCCTTTCTCTCTCTCCTCCACGAATGCAGTTACACAGCGCATTAAAGGACCGGTAAGCAGTTTACCTTCGCTTGTTATTACTCCTCCTTCCGAGAACATTTTTTTCCTTCTCTAATCCCAGCTATTAGATATCGACCGACGGAAATAAAAATGACCAACGAATCCGATTCGACGTGTACCGCAATAAAGATGACTCAGGACCATTAGAGTTATTGGCTGCTACTATATACTCGCTGGAAGAAAGAGTAGAGATCCTCCGAGAGAGTGGTATACTCTCGCGATTTAATCAGCGGAAACACACGGTCGTCCTCTTCTCTGCATTATTTATCCAAAGCTGCGTCGTAAAAGTAGCAGCAGCAGCAGTAGCAGAGCCAAATGGAATCGCTAATTCGCACGTAGAGGTAGTTATGCGAGTAAACACGCTTAGCTCTTTAGCGCATCAGTGGAGTGGCTCAGGCTTCGGTCAGACGCGCCTCAAAGCTCTCTCGCGAGTAAATATACACGTATATAAACTCGGCGCATATATATCCAATCGGGGAAATATCAGCTCTCTTTATTAAGGAAAAAAAAACTTTTCCTTCCCTTCAATCGGACTTTCGCCAACTTGATAAACGTTTCGCCGGCGCGTAAAATTGAATCCCTCCTCCCTTTTTCATGAGGAAACTTTCAAGAGAGAGAGAGAGAGAGAGAGAGAGAGAGGCCAATGGACGAAGCCGCTGCGGCGAAGCACGAGGCTGGGTATATAGCCAATGATAACTACACGAGTTTCCACTTTAACCGCCTCTGCGGAAAAGAGAAACAGCCGCGGCTTTCGTTATATAGCCTCTCGTATAAACGTCCTCTATACTACTTGCGCGCGGGAATTGCGATTATATATATGTCAAAGTTGGAAAAGCCACTTTCAGCAGCAGCGCGAGCCTTTTTAATTTCGTCAAAGACTCGCGTATGTCGCTCGACGCGTGAAATCTCGTTCTCGAGTGTGTTGGAGAGAAGAAAATAAAAGGAGTCGACTTGCACACACTTGGCCCAGTTCTTATGTGTATAGTCTCGAGGACTGAATAACATGCTATACACACCTCCTTTGGCTAATGGAACTTCGATCGCGTGCAAGTTTCAGGATTAATTATACCTCGACACTCGTTTTATATTTATGCCTCGTCCTCTTACACGCTTAAATATTTATGGGAGGGAAAAATCTCTCGCCTCGAGTTTTTTTCATTAAAATTCAAATTTTCACATACACACACGGAGAGAGAGACAGAAAAAAAGGAAGAAGGAGACGAAGTACTCGATTAAAATTTCGTGCGGTGGAAGCATTTTCCAGCTGGCGGCGGTGTGTTTGCGCAGGGCCAAGTTCGCGTCCGTGGCCGGCGTATTGATCGGCCAGGTGTGTACGTGTACGTGCATACACAGTGTAGAGTCCTCCTCTCTTCCACCTGTAACCCGTAATCCTGCTCCGAGGAAGCGCTTACTCTTTTTCTACTCTTTTTACTGCTTCTCTCTCTGTATGTGTGTGTGTGTATATATAACAATCATCTCGAGGGTTGTAAAGTTTTTATATGTGTGTGTGTGCCTGTGTTATATAGAGAGCGACTTGAGGTGCAAGGACCTTGATTGCAGACACGGTTGGCTGCGGAATCGAGTTAGTTCCGGCGAATTAGTTTACGCAAATTGACGCGAGTTTAATCACTCGCTTTTTGTCGTGCTGCTCTTCTCTCTCTTTCTGCGTAGTATATGCATAATCCGGTTAGCCATCCACGAGAATAGTATAGTGTGTGCGCAGTAATAGAAAGAGAGAGAAAAAAAAATTACGAACTCGTCGAAGACGAAAATTGAAATTCCCGCTGAAAAGAGAATAAAAAAAAAGAAGAATCCTCACCTACGCACAATTCTAATTTACATTATCGCTCTTCTCTCGTTGTTTTTCTTCTCTTTCTCTCCTCTCGCTCTCTCTCTCTCTCTTTCCGGGCTTTTTATTACGGACGTATAAAAGCGGAGCGAAGAAAAATAAAAAAATAAACGCGTAATAGCAATAAAAGACTCGAGCTTCAAGTGTGTAGTAGTAGGTATATAGGAGGGAAAAAGATAAAGCGCGTGCGCGCGCGAGAGGCTTTAAAGCGCGCAATGGATATTTGCGGCCGCGACGCTGGCTGCCCACCGCAGACTTTCTCTCTCTCTCACTGCGATGCTGCTGCTGCTGAAAGAGATTGAAGCTATGGGAATTTCGGATTAATTACACTACTTTTATTTTTCGTTTAATACTGTCGTTGATTAAAATTCGAGGATTATTATTACATGCATGTAATATTTTTCTTCTTACTGTATAAACTACCTCTGTATACCAGATTAATTACACCGAGGGTATAAACTCGGGTCTAACTCTTACAGCATCGTAGCCCTAATATACAACGATATACTGGCCGTAGACTGAAATTAATCTTCGTATCGCTATAGCAGCCTTATCAGCTTCATTACCAGCCATTTTTCCCTTCTACCGCCGCAATTAATCGCATCTTCTACTCATACCTTCAAAGGATATTCCTAATCCGGATTAACCATCACTTTCTTTCCTTCTCTCTATCTGCATGCGGATTAAAAGCTCCGGCTAATCCCGCGACGCAATTATACATCGTCGTCGATATAAATATCGCGAAAAGCTGCTGTGAGAGAGAGAGCTTAATAGACGGGTAGAAGAAAAAGAAGCTTTTTTTCTTTCTCTCTTTTTCTCGCGAAACGTAAAAGCCGAGAAAATGCCTTTGACGCGCGAATTCGCGAGACTCAAAGAAGGCTTTCTTCTTCTGTACTTTAAGAATTTTTACTTTGTTGGAATTCTTGTATATATATCTAGCGCGTGTATATAAGCTTTGACATTCAAATGCAACGGCGGCAAAAGGCTATAATTGTGAAAAATTTTTCGGCGAAATGCAATTTCCGGAGGCTATTTTCAATCTAGTCGTTCTCGACGTGTGCGTTATAACATCAAAAGCCCGACGACGAATGCACAGTTGCGCCTGTTATTTTCGACGAGCGATTCCGGCCGTCTGTTATTTACACGAGGTTTTTTTTTGGGGAAAATAACCAACTGCTGTTGCAGCGATTTTGCAAAGGTAAACAAACGCTGCGCTTTCCCGATCCTGCTATTAGGCTGTCGTTTTGCGTAGGGGATGGTTTTGGTAATTTTTGGTAAACATTGGGAATGTAGTTCGCGTGCGTGAAAGGCTAAATGGATATGAGTTGTGTAAATACGGGCTGATTTTTAATAATTTATTCTTATGACGATTGGCGGAATGGCGGAGAGTGAGAGCTTTAAATATGTAGGTACTTTAAAGCTCAAACTCACTTTCCTTCTGCAAAGTAATATATATCTGCTAATTATTTAATTATTATATTTCAAATTTCCAGACGCCGTGTGGCGAACGGATCTCGACTGGGTAGTAGTCCACCGCGACCGTCTGGTAGTCCTGAGTTTCATGAACATCCCGGAGAACGTGAGTCTGAATCTCGCCTCAGGTCAAACACCAGGAGGCGGTTATTACACGAGTGCACAGCCCTACTCCGACGACGAGCTCGAGGATGTCCTCAACAGTACGAGTAGCTTCGACGACATCTCCACCTCGTCATCAGCCCAACCGACGAAACTCTCGACGCTCCTACAGCTGACGCCGTCCACCAGTGCATACTACTCCACCGAAGCTGCTACGTCCGACGGTACACCCTCGACCATGTCGACGAGTAAGAAACCGACGTCGAAGATGAACGCGAGGAACGTCCAGCAGAGGCTCCGGCCGAAGATAAAGAAAAACTCGGCTATAGCTAGACAACAGCAGAGACACCAGCAACAACAGAGCGGACAGGGACCTACGGCTGCAGGGTTGACTAGTGCGGGAAATATGAGCGCTTATAGTCTACCGCTTACTTTTAATAGTTTGGCGGATTTAGATCGTCCGGAGAGCCTGAATTTGGAGATTGACGAGACGAGTGAGTGATTTTTTTTTTAATTTTAACGAGAAAATTTTGTTGGGTGATTGGTTCGTTATTGATGTGTTGGTTTCGTCGTAGGTGAGGATTACGGGCCGATCACGCTCGAGTATCTGAACTACGCGATAGCTCTAGGCGTCTACTCCGTGAGATATCCTGCGGTATTTTGGGCTACCAACAAGGCGCTTGGGACGATCTTCAGCATCCAACTGGTCGCTAATTCCGCACAGAGTCTTCTGGCTTATGCCGGCATGTCGATACTTTACAAAGTGAGTTTCCTTCTTTATTTATTTATCAAACGTTACTTCGTTTTTGTTTGTCTATAAAAATAAACAATTCCGAATTCGTTGGAATATTTTAAATTGAAATGAATGACAACTCGAAACTGCGTTTTTTCTCTCAGATCCAGGTAGTGGGTCCCCTGAAGGTTCTACCTCTTCTACGTCACCGCACGGTCCCAACAACCACGAGCAGCCCAAGCGGCGTAAGCGCGCTGTCCAGCTTCTTCGGGAGCGATCGGTTCTTCCTTTTAAATCCGCACGTGACCCTCGGAATTTTCGCGCTCTCATCCCTCCTGGTGCTCTGCTCCAGTATGGTGATGTACCTGTACGCCTACGGTCGATTCGCGGGCTTCCTGAACCAGGAGCGCGAGCGCCGAGTCATCATGTCGAAGGAGGGTCGTCGCCGCTCCGAGGACATGGGCTGGACCTACATGACCCAACCGGCTGCGCTCTGTCTCTTCCTCGCCATTGGCATTTGCAGCGCGCCGCTTCTGTACGACTACACCGTTGTCTATCGAGGAAGTCTGGATGGTGCCGTGCTGGCCTGCATCGTTGGTTCGATAATGCATCTTGCGCTCTGGCTGGTACTCTGGCTGTTCCTGACTCTCAAGCGCAGGTGGACGTTCAAGCTGCGGGTTACCATTGGCAGAGCGACCGTTCGATCGGCGAGATCCGTCAAGCTGGTCACGGATGTTGATCTCGTTAACAGGAAAGACGAGGAGGACGGCAGTGGAGCTCCTTTGTTGGTTGTCGGTAACGGCAGGACCTACACGGTTGCAGAAACGAGTCCTAAGAAGGCCATTATGAGTGTCATTCAGAAGGCGGCTATGGAGCGAAAGGCTCGATCCCAAGGTTGGTACTTATATAACACTTGAATAATAAGAATTTTTTCACTGCTTTTCTTACTTATATTTTGTTTTTTATTTGTGTGCGTTCAGCTGGCAATTTGGACTCGATGGATCCCGAGTCGGCAGCCGATGGCGACGAGCAGATCTACTGGTTGAGGCCCAAGCTGAGACCGTCCCCTGTACAGTCGGGTGACGGCTCGAGCGGCGGCAACGGACAATCCAATGAAAAGGGCTGGCTCAACAAGAAGCTCAAGCAGAAAGTGACCTTCAACGACCTGCCTAGTACGTCAGGCTCGCGGTAACTACTACTTCTCCTCTTTTCTTGGTGTCGTTGTCTTTGATGTTGTGATTCTCTGCTCACTCTAGCGCTGTTTGATCACAGTTGCGTTGCTTTACATTTTTTTTTCATCTGTGTAATACCTCATTAACGCCATGACTCATGTACGCTCGCATCGAGTACACGGGATGAATGGAGATTCGAGACATCGAATTAATTTAGCTTATCGATGAATCTTCATTCATTTCTTGATACATAATAACACTAACAGATGTAAACAAGATTTCATTATTTTTTGTCGACGAAATTTTACTTTTATGTTAATCGTAGAAAAAAAATTAGTTTTATTCGTTTAAGTATGTCTAGTCTCGTTATATCTTAGTGTGAATTAGATGAAATACCACTATAGTTTTATAGTACATGTATCACCAAAATTCTTCTTACGCGAGTAACGTCACGTACACTATTATTTTTATGTAAAATATTTTTATACGAATCGTAGATCATTAGCATTAGTTTCACTAATAGAAAAAGCTTGTATTATATTACCTATACATAGATATACCTAGATGCTACTTAAGAAAATATAAAGAGTTTATAATCATCAAAAACTCGTGTCATGATTTCACCAATGTGTCCCACGAAACCCATTAGCACGCAAAATAAAAACAAACAAAATTAACTCGTGTAAATTACTGTCTGTTTACCTATGATATTGCGTCTGCGTCTCTGTGTGCGTAAGCGAAATGTCGTTTGTCGTCTCGTCGAAGAACCTGTACATATATATGCATTATCCCTCCGAATGCGAAACTCCCCGGCTAACTTTCAAGGAACATCAGTGCCATTAACATCCTCCGGCTCTTCCTTCGTCTCCTCCTTGTACGGATATGCAGCCAAATCGAATTTCGCATTCAAGTCGATTTCCAATCTCTCTCTCTCCTTACGTTTCTCCCGTGGTGTGCCATCCAAACTTATTCAATAATATTCCGTCAACCGAATCCACTTTACCAAACTTTAATTAACGAGCTTCTTTCCTAGTTTACCTTTTCTACCCGTGCTGCAAATAAATTTACATATTAACGCATACATACATAATTAACGATTAAGGCATAGACTAAGTGTTTTAATGAATTTGTACGAAATTTATTCAAACTTGTGTATCACGTGGATGTGACCTGCACGTTTCAATTTTCGGGGGCCTCTTTCGTGGCTGTTTGTGAAACTCGTTGGCGATGCTAATTTCATAACGAGTAAATCAAATCTAACTAACGACGCCTTGCTTTGATGTTTAGTCATAAAGGAAAAGCCAGACGAGGCGCCGCCGATGGCGGTCCCGAGGACGACGGGGACTACGCAACGCTACGCGAACTTCCGCTAGTGACTGCCCACGATCTTGGTGACGACACCACTTCCGAAGAAAACAAGGTGAGAGATCGATAACCAATATCTTCTACTGAAATATCTATATCGTCGTTGACAGCTGTTTTGTACACAAATTATTATAGTATCGATCAGGTCATTTTTAATTTATTGACATTTTTCAAAATTCAGTGCATTGATATATTATTGCAACGAACAATTGTTTTCTCATTTACTGATCAAGTATATTGTACAGAGAGACGCTTACTATTGTCACAGCACTTATTAGTTGTTTTTTCACTTTTTCTGGCTCTACTAGCAGTGGGGGAGATGGCTGTCGCCTCGTAGGGCCGACATTCCGAAATTCACGGATGTAAGAGAAGCACGCTTTTTGTGTTTTTGCTTCTTCTCAAGCTTTTGTGCCGTTTATTTTGCCAATTTAATAACGACTAATGCGCTTTTATCTTTTATAGATTAACGCTGGGCTATAGGTCATTAATATCGTTATGATTTCAGAGTAAACTAACATCGCATGCATTTTATTATCCTTTACTCATCTGTAGAACACATCATACATTATCAATTAATTTCCTCATTGTATCATGTCTATTTTCGTTGCGTTAACAATTCATAGTCAACGCTTAATCTAACATTCTCACCCATAGTGCAGTCTCATGAATTAACGAACATCATCTCATCGTAATCGTACATCATCGCTCTCGACTAAATTGAACGTCTCATACATAAGCGAATAACTAGCGAGTATATCGATTCTAGAGAACGACCACTAATTCGATTAATTTTGATTGCGACAGCTTCTGGAGTGTGTGAACGACGACCAGGTGACGTACTACGCCAGTGGCAACCGCGATCTGCAGCCCTCGGAAGGTGAACCCTCGCCTATGCTCAGCCCATCCGCTCTTCCCGGACCACCGGTTGCGGATGTCGGACTACCGCTGCCTCTGCCGCCGCCCACGCCGACCAACGTCGCTGTCCAGGAGTCTGTCGCCCTCGGCCACGCTGCCGCCATCATTCCGCAGGTAAATACCTTATCTGTTTAAAACGCTTTAATATTCGTTAAAACGTGACTAACGTGACGCTGTCTGGGTTTTCAGCAGCCTCGATGCCTGCGTAGAGCCGACTCCGGTATGCCGCACGAGGAGCTGACCCCGCGCTCGGACTCTTCTCACTCGCCGCCGCTCAACGGTCACTGCAGTGCCAGCAACAACAGCACGAGCAGCAACAGCGAGACTTCCTCTAGCGGTGTCCACAGTAACGCCAGCAACGCGAGCAACGCCAGCTCTCATCGTCGCGCCAACAGCGTCGAAGACCTGACGAACGAACCGCGCGAGGAGCCCAACTGGCGCAGCTGCTCCCTTCAACGGGGCACCCAACCCCCCAGTCAGATGCTCGCTCAGACCGCAACAGTCCAGCCGCAGCAGCAGCAGCAGCCGCCGCGCACGACCCTCTACAACGGTGAGCTCGCCGCTGCGGCTGTCATCCTCGAGAATCCCAACGAGGCCACCGTCGTCATCCGGCGCAAGAACTCCCGGCCCAAGCTTCAGGAACCCCCTGCCCTGAGCGAGGAGCCCTTCGGACGATCGACCAACATGCGCATGACCTCGTTCACCGAGAACAACGAGCTCCGCTCGATCCAGGCGTCCTCTGCTACGCTGCCGCACTACCCGACCCAGCCGATGGTCACCTACCCCCACTGCTCGACGATGCCCCTTCCCCACGCGTCCAGCCACGCCGCCTCGAGCAGCCTGGCCGGCTCCAGTGGCAGCTGCGGCTCCGTACAGCCCCGGCATCCAGGTGGGCCGCTAAGCGATCGCAGCTACCCCTCGTCCTCCTCCTCGTCCCTGGAAACTTACGTGTTGTATGAACGCGCAGGTAACCCAGTGGTGCTGCCGGGTCAGCAGCAGCAGCAACCGTCGGTGCCGAGCCACACGACCCTGCCGTCCCACCACAACGGGGTCAGGCTGATGCTGCACGCCGGGCCCAACCCCTTCGTCAAGCGCTTCCCCCCGGCCACGGCCGTTCAGCCATGGGGCGCCGTTCTGCCTAGTGCAAGTGGAGCTGCGGCCGTCGGGCATCATCATCATCTGCACCACACCTTCCCCCAGGCGCTGGCGCCGTCCATGAACGGCAAACTCGTCGCCCCCACGGCCCATCAGCCAAGACACTCCGATAGGGATTCGGCTAACTTCTCCATGGCCAGCAGCGGGGACAGCGACACGTGTCTGCCCCATTGACCGCTCGTCATGTCGAAATAAGTTCTATTATCTTAATATCCCCCAGTTTTTTTTTGCTTCTTTTAAAGAATCTGTACGTACGTTTCCAACCTTTCTGAATGGTTTTTTTTTTTAGATTTTTAGTTGCGTTTAACGTTCTGTTGTTATGTTGTTTGATATTTATTTGTGAGAAAGCATGCGGGTTTTTTCCCTTTTCTGATCTCTGCGAGAGAGTTGTGCAATCGAATTTCGATTTTCGTACTATATACGGTTTACGATTCGAGGCAATAAATTGTAGCCTAAAAAATACTGTATTGTATTTGAACAAAAAGAAAAAGCTTGGGAACGATGATGTTACGTCGTCGACGTATAAAGAGTTATGTTTCTCTGTATGAATGAGATTCCTCCCTGAGGAGATTTATGTTCCTGCGAAGATACCCATGCTCTCGTATATATTATATTAAAAATACATATATTCAGCTTTGAAATGAATATGGAATTTAAATCGCTCAAGGCACGAATTGGATTTCCGCGATTCACGGCACTTTCACGTAGCAATGAGAATTTGAGACTTTAAAAAAAAAATAATAATAAAACGAAGCAATTAAACTAAAAATGAAAAGACTTGCAAGAAAAAAAGAAACTAACACATATCGAGATATGCAATGAAGGAATTTACTTCCTCGCTTTTTGATCGATGATTTATTTCGAGCGAACATATCTTATATACACGTGTAAAACTTTCTCGTGAATCGAAAGGATTCTTTCTCGCAAAGAGTCGAAAAAGTGTCGATGACTCGCCGAAAGCCTTGAAAGATGAAAAACTACGCCACTGTTATTTAAGTAATCTACATAATATTTATATCGACAAGAAATGCTATACATTTATCTCTATAGTAAGAAAAAAAAAAGAAAAAATCATATGAAAATCTGAAATATTCTAATGATCGTAACGCCATCATTGTGTATCGCTCTCTTATGAAGGTTCGTGCATAGTGAAGACACGCGCGCTTTCGTTGCTTTGGAATACCTACCGTTCGTTATTGGCACGTTCCGGTAGAAGCTTTCACATTTCAAAGTAACGAAAGCTCGACGCGTCTGATAGTGAAAGTAGGATTTAAGGTTGTCGCGTCGAGGATGTTTTGTACCTATACTTGAAAATAAAAAGCTTTTTCTATATCGAAGAATAACACTGTATATTATGTTGCAATAATAACCTCTGTACATTGTCACGAGCACCATTTTAAAGGGCTTTGTTTCGAGAAAGTGTTTTATAATGTAAGAGTAATTTAATCTGTATATATAATACATATACTATGCGTCGTTATCTTTTTACCGCTTTAAGAATGTTACAATAGCTGGATTCAATTAGGCTAAGTTATTTACGGTAAAAAGGTAGCTTACCATTTCTGTGTTCTCGATTTTAAGTAAAAAAAAAATCGCTTGGCGAAAAAACTTTCGAAAAAAATTTCTTACTTCTGGTATGTTTGTAGTTCTAATGTGGTATAATTAATTGATAACTTTAGTTGAAATTTCTGTCTGTTGACGTATTATATTCATGGCTTAGTTCTTAAGTTAAGATAATTCATTCCTTCCTCAGTAGTACATTCACACTTTAAGCATCAAGCTATGACTATATCGTTAACTAGGCCACATTGAAATTTCTCAAAAGAAGCATTTAAAGATTATCTTCACTACTGAAGTGAATTACTGCCATTCGTTCGAAGCATTTGCGAACTCATTTCACGACTCGTTTTGCGTTTCTTCATTTTTATATATATTCTTTGTAAATAAAACGCACTTGTGATTGAACGCAGATGGATCGATCCTACACTGGGATGAAATGAAAGAAACAGTAAAACTTACGCTTTTACAGCCTACTCTATTATAACTATCGTGGGGTTGAAAAAGTGCTACTTTACCTATAGGCTCATACTGCATAAAAATCATATTCTGTAAACGAAAAACATCAAATCTGGCAAGTCTCAGTAGAGTATTTTACCATCAGTCGCTCATCGAGTCGGCCATCTTGGTAAACTACTGTATCGAGACCCGTGTGAGTTTTCAAAATAAATGTTAATTATATAGAAAAAAAAACAATGGCACTTTTCCGGCAACGTGTCTTTGCCGGGAAAAGGGAATAGCTCAAGTACGTTCAGTAATATTTAATATATACTCGGAGAACGACCAATAAGTAATCGCGAGCGGCAGCACGGAGCTTTATATACTCATCGAAAACGTCATGCCGATCGTACATATCAAGTATGAAGGACCAGCTCGAACGATCTCTAAGCGACAAAGTCTGAAAAAAAGTAATAAAGCAAAGTCTAGTATCGTGTATTGTAATAGGAATGCGGTGTGCGACATTCACTCGGATTATACAGAAGCTCTTAACAATAGAAAAGCTGCGTTGAATTCTGATCGATTGATCGCAGTTTTAAATAGCAGGATTATAGTCGACGCTGGGAGAGATAACATTGGCTATTTTTTTCAGATTCTAATACAATTATGAATAGAGTTCATTATTTCTAATTCCAAGTTTGGTTCAATTTTATCAATAGAGTAGAATATGATTAATTTTACACGATCGAAAATCAAACTTTTCAAGAATAAATCCAGCCAGTGTGTTTCTCCGGTGTCTTGCAAGAACCAATAGTTGTAACTCAGAAAGGAAAGTCAGGGAATTTGACCTTAAAAAGCGACAATAGAAGTGTTAAAACGCCTACCTCGGATATCGAGCGTACCTTTATCCTCATCATCTCACATCATCTCACATCATCATTAGAAATCGTACTATCCCATCAAAAATCAAACCCTTATACAAAACTGAAAAACAAGGGCTATCATACATCGACGGTATTTAACTTTTAGCAGAGTAGCGCTTTCGTCGGCAAGGCACATTAAAAACCAAGAGTAGAAAAGAAAAAATTATTAAAAAAAAGAGTTGAAAATGTCAAAAGAAAGAGCGCGCTATCTTTTTGCGGACATATTTTTTTACCGTCTGGAGTCAGCAGTTCTAATCTTTCTATTGGTCTTTAGAGAAACAAAAAAGAGTAGAAGTACTCGAGGTAGATCTCTTCATTTTCTCAAGTGAAAAAGAAACTCTTAGAGAATGCGAGAATCGCAGAGTTAGTGTAATGTCTGTTGAAAATGGGAATGGACGCTCTTCGTTACTTTGAAGTAGAGAACGTTGTAGCGTTAATGCACGTATTCGTTTTTTGTATTCGATAACAAGTTTCATTATAGACGTTCGGTTCGGTGTACTGGATTGCAATTGTGTTGTTATCAAACGAATGTAAAAATGTAAATTGTTTACTGAATTTAGCTGGGAAAAAATCTCCTTTTTTACACTTTTTTATACATTTTTATAAGTCACTAATGATATTATATGGATAATTTCAAGCAATGCGGAAGTAGAGGTGCGATTTGAAGTAACGAAAGCCGTCGATATCTGGATGAAAGGACTATTGTTCAAATTGCCTTCTGTGTTTTTCCCTAAGAAAATAGAGTAAAAGAAAACATTGTCTCATAAAACATATTTTGTCAGATTCGAGATGGAGCTGAATGTGTAGCCAGTCACGAAAAAAAAGAATAAAATAAAAATAACAGATCACTCTGCTTCGTGCGATCGCGAAAAGCAAGTCGTTACTTATATTTCACAAGGACTGTAAATAATTCATAAGAATAAACGAGTAAAAAAGCTATATGTAAGATTATTGTATAAAGACTGATTAGATTAGCCTCGGTATTTATTCGAATTTTCTCGGTTAACAAAAGCAGCACCGATGGCTCGTGTGTTACGAGAAACAAAATTTCATTCAAAGCACTTGAATGCAATAAATATCAATTTTTTATATGTTTCTATCGTTTTTTTCGGTCGTTTTGTAATCGTATTCAATTACTGAATATTGTATTTTAGTTTATGTGTATTTCAAGAATTACGTTGCGATAATGAAGATGATTTGACCGCTTGTCAATTTTTGTCGAGAATTATAACAGTAAAATAATAATATGAATCTGAAATTCAGTTAAGATTATTATGATGATATTGAATCATCTTTTCATTTAAGGCTATAAGAAGTAAATTATGGGAAAAAATCATCAATACTTTGGAGCATGAAAAGTAAAAATATAAGATAACCAGCGCAATTATAACAGAAGCGGCACTATTATTGTCACAACGTATCAATATTATTTGAGCATTGTATTAAGCCATTGAAAACTAAATGTAAACTTTGTATATTCATTTACCAAAACAATAAAATTAAATTATTCAACAACTTTATGGAAATTGTTTTTTTCCATTACGTATTGCTATATTATGTATAAAATAGAACTTAAGCTACATTAGTATATGCTCATAAACTTTTTACAAATTTAATAATTTCATAGAGTCGCCGTATAAAATTCATTTTCACGACCTTGAAGTAACTCAGCAATCACTGTAGTACCTGCTCCATCAATGATCTCACATTTTTTAATTCAGTCAGCAATTCGCTCAGTTTATCCTGCGCTATATTGATAGTTGTCTCTTTTTCCTTGTCTCCCACAGTCTTTATTTTCAGTGCCACTTTACTGAACGGAGATGTGCCTTCACTAGGTATTACTTCTATCGATGATAGTCTACTTACTGTAAAAAAATATAGTACACAATGAATTAGTGTTCATTATTTTACAAATTCATGGTATAGTAGTATAAAAAATACACTCACATCTTAGAGATTGTCCAGTTAATATAGTAGATACTTGTGCACAATTTTCAGTATGTAGCCTCGATATGACTGTACTGTGTTCTCTGGGTAGGCCTAACTGCTGCAGTTCACTGCTGAGATCAGCCGGTGAGACACTGTTTCTTGCGGATGATGTGAAGATCATCTCCAGGGCAGCTATGATTGCCTTCAACTCTCCAATTTCTTCAATAAAGGAAAAAAAGAGATTTACTTTTTATCGAAAGTGTATCAACATGAACGGAATCATTGCTTACCTAGTTTGGAATCTTGAGCGATTTTTTTAACTCTTTCCTCCTGTAAAATAGGTAAAAAAGAAATTAACAAAAATTTATATTGAATCAAAAGTAATGATCACTCACATCCATTTCCTCGTCAACAATCGACTTGACAACGATCTGACCTAGTGTTTTCATCTTGGAAGACGACTGAAAGGTGCACAAAGTTCGATTTCGGCTATGAAATATATATATAGGATACCGAGAAAAAACTTGGATGTTTACAAACCATTTGCGACAGGTTGTAGATTTCGGCGAGTAGCCAGTCTGGACAGTCGACGTCCCCGAGAAAACGGAACCGCTACAAAAGTAGTAAGTTTTTGTTGTAAATTTACTGGTAAATGAAAAACTAATATTATTTTGCTTTGCTCTTACCATTTTGATAATATATTAGTGATGAATACTCTGGTAAGCGGCTATTTATAAGTCGTTAACCTATACGTTCAGAAAACTGAGCTTTTTTATGATCAGTTATTAGTCCAACAGTTAACGCCCCCAAAAAGTATTTATATCTGATCCATTAAAACAATTAATTCCCTATAAATTTGTTATTCAGTAGCTTTTACAGCGGAGTTATTTACATCCGGAGTAGAGGTTATGTCAGCTGTCATTTTTTTTCTTTTTTTCAAAATGCGCATGCGCCGGATACTGCGCAGAACTAAGCGCGCGTAAAGCTCAAATAATTTAAAATGATATGTTATTTAATTATAAGTAGCTATAATAAGTTCTGCATTAATTTTAATTCTTTGTAAGTAAATTAAGGTTTTGGCATTTGCACTAATATTTCCGGATAATCGTAGTGATGTCTGATACAGCAGATTAATAATTTCCTTTGACTATTCAACTTTGAATCCACTCTTCTAATGATTTTCATACTGTTTAACAACCGTAAAGCATATAATTATCCTTGAAAAAAAAATTTTTTTAAATACTCAATTTGTTCGAAATCAGTCTCAATTTAGTGTTAAGATTGGGTAAAATTTGATGTAAACAATAAATACGTACTCGAGGGTATTTATCGTAAAGGAAATATGGGGCAAGCATTATGTATGTAGATAATTTTATAATAAGTATAGTTATAATAAGAGTAGGCGGTTGTTCAGAGATGTGCGTTCGAAATACGAATAAACGTATTTAATAAATTTTCTCACCTCTCGTAATATTAATTGGAATAATTAATTGCCGCCTCGACGGTCTAATTAAATTTCAAATAATAACTACACTTTATATAAATTAAGCGTCAATAACATAATAATTATACAGTCATTAAGCTTTAATGAGAATCGAGCTTTACAGAATTTACGTTCAAGGCTTCTGAGATTAAATAAAAAATTGAACTTTTTACAAAACCAGTTTATAACCTATTAACAAAAATATAACATCAAATTATATGTTAAACTCTATTGGAATATACACAAAGTTACACAAATTCTAAATAAAAATCAATGCAAATACGAAAACTTTGAAGACAATGCTTACAGAATATTGCTTTTCTAAAACTATTTCAATCTACTGGTACAGTCCTAAACAAAAGGGTCTATATATATAATAGCTTTGGCTTATTCGCACTTTGTCGACGTAATCCTCTAAACTCTATATTTGGATAAGGAAAGTTATAGGTCGCGCAAAGTCGAAAGGAAAACGAGAACATTCAAAAGACGATGTAAAATGATTTAGGTACTGTAGACACATATATTTCTCTTTTTTTTTATACAGTATACATCGATATGTGAACAGGAATAATTTTTCTTTAGTTGTTATCTGTTTGTGCATGCATCACGCGAACTGAATATAACATTGGTTTATCATTTCCGTTCTTGTAGGCTATCAAAGTTCTCGTCACCCCTTTTTCTCCATACTCTTTTTTACGCAACCTTAATTATATTTACATTGTGTGCATTAATTTAACGAAGATCTTCTCCACCAGCGCGCATATATCGTCGTTTATTCGCTGCACAAAGTGTTATCCTCGTGTCTCTTCCTCGTCGTTCTTCTTAGTCTTCGGGATGAAAATCATATAAGATTATAATATCGACTCGTGTATTTATTGACTTTTGATTTTACAGAAAAAAAAAATTTAACTTCTGGACGGTATTACCATTTGTATCATTGATTTATTATAACTGATGATGCTTGAAACAGTAATTATACGCAAATTCGAATGAGCAAACGATAAAACATTGCATCGCAGATGACGTTTCGAAATGTGACCTAAAAATCATAAACTTTATAATGCAGGTAATTTCACGTTTGAGGGCTGTTTTTATCTACTCTCCGTATAATTTCTCGCCATTAAAACTCTATAACGTTTTTTTTTTTTTTTTATCTGCAGCAGTTCGTAGCACCAACAAATATTCTTTCCTCCAACAAGTCCTCGAGACAATATCATAACGTTGCTTTACTTTATTTTTTACAAAATTATCACTCTGACAGGTACCGGAATTTTGTCAATTTTTGCCTCCATATCCGCCAAAATATAGTGTATGCAGGGAGATGTAACAAGCATATAAATATACTTTATCTATATATAATTGATCCTTTGTTTATGTAATGCAGCTTAAAAAAAGCCTCTGATGTTTCTTTCTTACTCGCCTCTCGCTGTTGATGTGCTATATATATGTTATACTTTTACCATACTTTAGTCACCGGATTGTTGCGTAAATACTCTATTTTTCTCCTTCGAACTATAATAATTTAAACAGATAACAATTCATAGTTTTATGACAATCTCTATAATAAGATAATACTCTATACCATATATCAGAACGTTTAAATTCGAACACAACGTGAATAACCGCGAGAACATCGTCAACAGAGTTAAATGTAACGCATACATTTACATATATCTTTATATACTCTTTCTTTTTATTAAAAAATAAATTATGCATCCATTTCCATAACATACCCGAAGTAGTGATACATAATTGGCACGATCAACAAACCATGTGTGTATATTTATTTCCCTTTATTTTTATACAAGAATTCAATTACTCGATAATGTGTGCGTGACGTGTCTCTATATCAATTCTGAAACTTTGGTGCCGTTGCTTCTCTCTCTTTCTATTGTCTCTCTCGTCTCGTCGTTATTAATAATAATGATGAAAACGTGTCGTACATATACATCGAGATCGATATAGGAGCAGTGAAAACATTACTTTCTATATAATTTAACTCGCCGAGTCTACAGTGTGTTTGTGTAGTGTTTAAAGAAACTTTTTTTTTCTTTTTTAAATTGATCCTCGCTTCCAGCCTCGATAAATTCCACCTCGCGATTAATACATACTCAATTCGATTCAGATATGAGCAAGTAAAAAGTCTATCATTATTACATCATGATTTTGCGTATATCTATGTGGGATATTATATAAGTTTGAATTTTGCTGTTAAAGTCTCGTTAAAATATTATACCGTATGATAAATCAGTATGTAGTTGAATATTATAGCTTCCTCGTGTGAAAAGTCATTATATTATATACACTTTGCTCATAAGTAAGTCGAATATTATGCGTTATTGAACCTCGTTATAAAAAACGTGACTAGATATTATAATACTGACATTATTTCACATAAAAACTACGCTATCGTACGTAGAGGGTACAGCTTGAACTCATTATAATAATAGCAATAATAATAATGATGATAATAGTAATAATAATACTCGTACGGTGTGTCGCGTATATGTGTATTATCCGAAAAAATTCCTTTAGGCTTATATTCTCTCAATTCGAGTGCGTGTATGTATGTTGTATATATATATATTAGGGACGTAGTTTTTTTTTTTTTTTTGCAGAGAAATCAGTATGTGATACAGACATATATTTATGATGTAGTACAACAACATCCTCGAGTCCTCGGTTCATTTGTACTTCGTTCCCTCGCGTCATATTGAGTGTGACGATGATTAAATATTTTTCATCTACTTCTCGCGCATCAATCTATTAACGTGTATATAGTATAGTAGTGGGTCCAAGATAAATGACTAAAGTATGGCATCGACGATATGAAATACACACAGTCACGTATATAAGAATGGCTACTTTTGGTTTTCATCGTGATGTGTGTGTGTGTGTTTGTGTGTAGGTGTTTAGTGTTAACATTAAGAGAAAAATATATACGACCTCGTACACCTTTCTCGTTTTCCGACATACTGTATACTTCCTCCTCCAAAACGCTTAAAATTTATATTCATTATTTATTAAATTTTTTTTTTTTTTTTCACGTATATGTGTGTTTGTGATACTTTGGTCGAATTTGACTTTTCATTGTTTGGACGACCGGTAGTCTATGGATACTCGAAACTATAATAAACGCAATTTCATTACCGACTTATTCACACGTTATCTTCTCCGATATATAAAGAGGCGATCGTGTGTAGATTCGACAGAAATTATAGTCTACGTCAACGATAAATTTCGGTATTACACAAAACTCTCCGTATTACACTACTTAGTTATCTTGTCAATTTATCGTGTAGAGTAGTAGGTTTATAAATAAAATGCCCTATTATCGTTCCGCGCAATGAAAAGCTAGATACGAGCTATTTTTGTGCTCATTTATATATTATTTTTTTCTTGTTCATCATTACACTCACATTTATAGCTGGTCAAAAATTCATATAGCTTCAATCATATCGTGAAATACAATTTACTCGAATAGTAATAACCCTAACTACGTTTATGTATATATAACGCGCCGAAGGCGAGAACCGAACGAAACACAGCAGCAGCTTTGCAATAAAGTATATAATATAAATTATGATAAAATTAACTCAGTGCGTAATAGCCCATATCGCGGTCAATATAATAGAAAAATATACACCGGATTATGCCTCCATAATATACTCTCCCTGTGTATATGTATATATATAGTACGTAATATAATCAGCTGATATAACGAAAAATAAAAAAACAACTGCAGCTTGAGTGTAAAAAACACCTGTAGATGAATCTCTGCAGGTTATATACTTATAATACATATATAAAAGCTGCACATATGGATGACGATAATAATAAGTGTGAGCTGATCGAGAATGCAAAAGGATATATAACGGTACACAGCGCAAAAAGGAAAAGCCGTGTCGGGACGGCTCGTAAAAGCTCGAGCAATAAGTACTTAATAACACACCATCATTCTTCCATAGAGAGAAGAATATGTATACCAGCTATATATATAGGATAGTATAATATATAGTGTCTGACGCGTGTGTTGACGATATATATAATGCAAAGTCGCGAGAGATCGAGAGAATGCATGATACAGACAGAAAGACTCAACTCAAGTGAATAATAATACGAAGAAGAAAGAAAAAAAAAAGAAAAATTTCTCATCGTTCGCCGTTAAGATCATATCCTCTGCGCGCACACACACCTCTTCTTCTTCGTCTTCGCCGCCCGCGGCATTATATCTTACTGCTGCTCATCCTGTCGTCCTGGAACAGAAGAGAAAGACGAGGCTGTGGGTTAATAATTTTCCACGAGACAAAATTCACTTTGCTCGGCTATCATCTCGTTATATACCTATATATAATATGAGGTGAGAGCAAGAGAGACTGTGTGTGTTTGAGAGAGGCGTCAAAGCGACGCTATTGCACGTGCGGCTAATTGCCGATTCTTATAGGTATTTACCCCCCGTCTATGTATATATACTGAGAGGATAGATTTTGCAGCGAGAAATTAGTTCCGGAGAGAGAAATGCCTACCTTACCGGTAGGTTAATTTTCTTTTCTCTTGTGTGCGCGGCGGGAAATTGCTCTTTTGAGGTTATGTAATGGATGTTCGGCAAAGTACGCTGAGAAAGGAGTTTGGTTTTTTTATTACAAAATAATATTGTCATTTTTTGCTGTGAAGTACGAATTTTGTTATGATGGGATTTTTCTTGGTTTATAGATGTAGACAAGCAGATTCTAGTCAAATTTTGAGTACTATCAAGTGGCGCGGTAGCACTCCGATGGCAAGTATAAGTCTATACTTTGCCTTCAGCATTCTTATTCTGTATATTTTAAATTTTGTATAGAAAATCCGAAAAATGGAAAACGGAATGAACGATTATCGCTCTCTTAAAAAGTATCGTTATCGTTACATGGTCTCTTTTTACGAAAATCTATCAAAAAATATAATCAACATAGAGAACTCTCTGAAGCCAAATGAAACTGTCAAAACATTTCGACTGAATCAATTTACCTCCTATATTAGCGTAAGTAACTCCTTTATGCTCATCAGTCTACCACAATATAAGAGAGCTTTTATTTAAAGCAGACAACGCGCAATAAACTGCAGCGAGTGTAGAGAAAGAGGACAAAATCACGGCCCGGAATACTGTTACGCATAATATATCTCTTCATCGCACTTAGCTCTCGTCCGAAAAGCCGAGCGGCCAAAACGCGGTTAGCGAAATCCGCAAGCATAAAGCGAATAATATAGGTATACACAGACACAAATACACGGGACACACGGGTCGAATGTAATATGCTAATAAAGCGAAACAAAGCTTTGGTGGAAAAATTCGCTGAATTGTTTGCGCTTGGCAGGTCACGTGTGTAACTATACAATAAAACAACGACGACGACGACGACAAAGGATGAAAATTGCAATAGGTGCGAAGGAGGTGAGACACACACACACACACACATACACGTATAAATATAATAAAAATTTAACGACCAACTGGAGCGTGAACGCGAATGAAAAAAGTATGAGGGGACAGGCGCTGGGAGAGAGGATTGGAAAATCCTCTCGGATTTTTCGTGAATCATTCACAGTCCGGCTGCGATATATTATAGTCGAGATTTTTCTATTAATAAACGTGCGTAGGGACAGTATATGGAGATATCCACAGAGAGAGAGAAAGGAAAATATTTGAACGAGACTCAGTCAAAGCGAGGAGAGAAAAAGAATATTGGCCTAGTAAGAGAGAATTTAACCCATTGAGAGAAGGAAGCTCGGAATAAGAATAAGACACAGCTAATACGCGGCAGCTATATATACCAGAGAGAGAGAGAGAGAGAAGAAACGAAGAAGAAGATACAGATAGCATAGCTACACTGCTGTCTGTGTGCTGGTGTGTGCTGTGCCCCAAGGGAGTCAAGACGAGATAATAGAAGCGACTGAGAGAGAGAGAGAAGGTCACGCGGTGGCGCGGGGCAGCAGTAGCAGCACACAATAGAACGCGCGTACAGCATAGTAGCGAGGGCAAAGTTTTTAGCGAAAAGTTGGGCGACGCAACGGCGCCAACGACGCGACTGACGCATATAACGCGTTGTATTATCTCTCCCTCTATATCTATCTCGTAGTTTGTTCGATTTTTCCTGTATTTACATGGACGATTCGGTGCTATATCTATATATGGCAAAACTGAGATGACTGGCTCGATTGCAAGTCAAAAATTGCTGTACGCGCTTATTATCGAATGGGGGTGTAAGGAGGTGATAATTTTTTTGTAAAAATGAAAATTGAAGATATTTTAGCTGAGGTTCGGGGAGTCACGAGAGAGATTGGTCGCATTTTCCAGTTTTGCGTGAACTGAGGAAATTTACGCGTTTTTTCAACGAAACTCAGTCTGCCGGAAAATTGGGAATTCATGTACTTTTTACATCCTTATTAAATATGGAAGTACTTCAATCTTATCGAGATGGTGACATCAGAAGATGTGTACTTATTCTCAACGAAAGAATCTGTAGAACATAAACAACTTGTAGACCCACTTTTTCGATTTTCCCCTAGAATATTCATCCCTTTTTTCAAAAAGAGAATTAAACCCAGCAGCGCGATACCTATTGTCCTACGTATACATATACCGAATCTATACATCTAGGTCGTCGAAGCAGAACGTATATATAACTATGCATAGGCGCCGAGAGGTTTTTCAATAAAACGCGATCTCGAATTTAATTCCTCCCGGCGGCAATATTCCACCCCGTGGGTGTACAATGAATCCCCGTAGAAAATTCCTCCAGCCAAAAACTCTCGCTCTACATCAGAGAGCGAGAGAGAGAGAGATGAATAGCATATCGAAAGCGCCTTAAACTGTCGGGAAATACCTCGAGAGCTTACAGGCTGCAGTATTATGTACTCCCGGGAAAATCTCGCGGACCAAAGAAGCGCACATAATACAGACACACACACACACACGGTTCCCTGATTCCGTTGTGTCGATCCGGGGATTTTTAACTCGCATCAGCAGCAGCAGCAACAACACAGAGAAAGAGAGATAAAAATAGAGGAGAAAAGCGTAGGACATATTGCAACAAAGCACACACTACTAGATGAGAGTGAGAGATAGTAGAAGAGATGATTACCTAATGCCGCAGGAGCTCGTCGTAGGGCATCCTCGGTGCCAAGCTCCACTTCTTCCCTCTTACGCCTACGAACTTGCCGCGCATCTCCCAGCGTGGATTTTTCTTGCCGCGCGTGCCGAAAAACCGGTAGGGCGACGAGCGCTTTTCGTACCTCATCCCGACTCCTGTGTTGTCGTCGTTGTCATTTTACAAAAAGATTACGTACACACTCATGGTCTACTCGTGGGGCGCATGCCTTCTTTTTTTTTCTTTCAAATATTCAAATTTGCCGGCTTACCGTAAAAGCCCGTACTCCGTTTGCCGCGCATTCCATGGAAACCCATCATCATGGGTCGCTTCTCGACGTAGCCCTCGATGTCGGCTGCTGATGGTTCCGAACGCTCGTACGCTATGCCGCCACTTTTCTTGCCTCGCATTCCCTTGAACAATCATATTTGTGTCTTTTATTAGATGTGACACTTTGTAAGTGTACGAGAGAGAAAAAATGAGGTTGAACCATTAGTGGCTTGTAGTACAAAACACAAAGACGCGGTTACTATATACGATTGTGCAGTAGGGCTAATGACGAGGGGAAAGAGAAAAAGCGCAGAGGGAGGATTGTGTGTCCTACTCCTCTGCTTTTATCTTCATTTTTATGGCTGTGTTTTCGATGCGCTCATCTCGAGACGTCGTCGTCGGTTATACGCGTGATTTATTATAGAAAAAAAGGAGAGAAAATTATATATATACTCGCGAGCGATAAAAGGGAATAAAGAATGATAAACACGTCTCTCAGCCGTACAATACAATCCTTTTCATCGAATTAAAATTCGATATTTACGAGAGGCTCTAGCTAAAGTGGATAAAGTGCGTCGCGCGCGACAACAATAATAACAAGAGCAACCGGTGCACCGACACACAAATCAAGCGCGCCCTGCAGTGTCAGAAGAAGGAGAAGAAGCAGCAGAGAATAAAGAAGAGAGCTGCTTGCGATATAAATAAGATCCTTACGTGAAAGCCAAGGAGAGCTCGTTTCTCAAGCTCGTCTAGTTCGTCGAGCTCGAGGAGGCTGCTCTTGCGTCCCCGCATGCCCTGGAAGCCCATGGGGGCACGCTTGTTCCATTCAGCGACTGCATCGGGCTCTGACTTCTTGCCCCGCATACCTTGGAAGCCCATCATCGCCCGTTTCTCAAGCTCGTCCAGAACCTGTGTGTACGTATATTTATATATATATATGTACCTAGAGATATAGTTTACACGTGCGGTGATAAATTCTACCGTCTTCTTCTTCTTCCATGTACTATATACGTATAGATACTATACTCATGTATTATTAATCGCACTTTGCTAGAATGAGATCTCGTATATATTGTCTACTGTAAAACGCCGCTCTTCATATTTTTCGCGGCCGGCGATCGTTTCTCTTGCGGGAACTGCCGTGCGCCATCTAGCGGTGACTTGTTTCGCGGTCTTTCTTATTATACTATAGAGACTTCAGACAGCTCTGTTTCTCATATCTTCTCGACTATTAATTTTTTGAGGTTAGGAATTCACGCGCGCGCGAAAACGAACATCTAATTAGAGAGTGGTGATCGTAGCTTGTCTGTCTTAGAGAAGAATTAGGCATTATTCTGATAATTCAATCGATTACAAAAATGTAGGCCTTACTGTAGTATTTTTATAAAATCAAAATACCAAAAAATTCAAAATCAATCAGCATTCGCGCCCTTTCCTCGGCCGACCAATCAGACGAC
>UCOJ01000113.1:0-202168 GCA_900474305.1 Cecidostiba fungosa | reverse complement strand
CGAAAAACTTCCGATGAAGGTGTTGTACTTTTAATTAATTTCTCTAATGACAATCCACAAAGTGTTGATGTTTCTGAGTATTTGCCAAACACTAAAGATGCTACAGTAAAAGGAGCTAGTGTAGGATCTGGTATCAAGTGGGGGTACGTCGTTCCAATAAATTTTGTCATGTACTTCCCCTATATAATAAATGTAATGACTTGATTTTTCATTTCAAAATTGCTTTTTACAGATCAACGGTGAACGTGTCGGATGTTCGATTACCACCAAAAGCTTCAATAGTTTTGACTGCACAAGCGAACGAATAAGAACTACCACTGAAAATATTTATATTCATACTGTCACTGCAATTTACAATATATTATGTATTATATAGCAAGCATTGAATAAAATTCAAAAAAGATATAAATTCTTCAACATATCAGTTTTATTACGATTTACGAACACTTGGATTATATATTACAAATTAATTGTCTTTTAATTTAATAAGCTTTTATTACACTATTCATGTTTTTTTTGTATGGATTACGTTTATTCACAGATAAAAATAAAAAAAATAATATAACAGTATTAGATATATTGAAATACGCTTCTAGGGGACATTTTGAGGAATGATGTTCAGTCTTGTTTTCATCATGAAAAACAGTACTTGGTCGTCCGCGTTATTTAATAACATTTATAAACGATTATTAAGGTGCATTTAAGAAATATATTTGTTTTATAATATTGACTGTTAAAAATATCTATTTATTTGTATTATATGTTTACTAAAAGTACTAACTTATACAAAAATATATCTTCTCCATTCGCGCAGTTTCTATACTCGACCGCTCAATATAAATTGATGGATATTCTAGAGCTCATAATGATTGCTTCGACCAATATGAATATTTTATTAAAAAAAAGCAAACCTCCTTTAATAAATGATGAACACATCTGTTATAGACACTTATTTTACTTTCTCAGAGAGAAAGTTTTGTTATTATTCAGAAGCATAAAAAAGCATTCCTTCTTGTATTGTAATATGTATAAAGCATAATTGAACCTTTTGTAAACGACAAAAGAATCTTCTATAGTATCATTTTTGCTATAATACTTACATTAAAAATGTATAAATTTTCATATGAAGAAAAATATCAATACAATTATTATTATTATTAATTATTAATGTTATCAATTAGATAAACCATCAATAATACATTTGTTTTTTATATGAACTTTTTTATACACAAAATCATTTACATTATTTTTAATTCGATTTCAATTTTTTACCTTTTTTAACGATAATATTATGCAATAAAGAATTTTCTGCCTTTTCGCACACGTTAATGCTGAAGTAAATTTTCCAGAAAATTTTTTTGCCTAGATCACGCACACTTTGAGATGACAGTGGGTAATGGATTTTATTTTTAAATTATTTTAACTGTACTCCTATATTTGTGCACAAATATTATAAAGTTATGTTCATAATACAATAGTTCACAATGTTTTTTTCTGCCATTTTCACAATATACATAAGCATTGAAATTTATACATGAAAAATGAATGTATATTATTAGTTAAACATTTGATTCGTTTAAAAATATAAATGTATATAATAATTCTTTAATTTCTTACACAAAATGCTTTAGTGTTTAATTATTTGCCACAGTCTTTTCTTCTTCTTCTTCTGCCTTTTCACTTCATTTATTAACAATTCTGCAAACAGAGCTTTGTTTCTGCATAACGACGACACCTTGCCGACGACTGCTCGAGTCGTTTTTCTTATTTTCCGCTTTGCTACTCTTGGGCGCGTTTCGTGGCGTCGATTGGCAGTTTTGAGGCTGAACCCGAGTTGGTTTTGGCTTATGTTTAACGTCGTTTCCTGAACTACAACTAACGCTACTTTTGCTTTCGTTGCTGAGCTTCAATTTCGCTAAATTATTGGTATTAACGTTGACCACGTTAACGTTGAAAATTTTAACGACGGTGTTACTTTTTGAAGACGCAGCAGGTTTTGAAGTCTTATGTGATTGCGACGACTTTCTATCATTCGAAGTCCTTTGATCTCTCGGAGTAGGCGCAGGCTTCGAAGTTCCTGCTAAAAAGTGGAGATTCTGAAGAAAAAAAAAACGGTACGTTATTAAATCACCTACTCGGAACTTTTTACAAAATCGTTTTAGTTAAGCGCAACAATTTGGTTACAGGTGTGGCATTTGCATGAGGATACGACTGGTGTCCTGTTACGACGTTCATACGTGGAACGTTAGAACAGCTGACAGGCCGGACTTGAGCGATCGGCTTACTTTTAGCTGGATGTGATCCCGCCGGCTGCGGTTTGATAACGTTCACGCTTATCTTTTTCGGCTCGAGCCAGCCTCGAACCGGAGAACGTCCATTGCGCGTCTTCGACGACATTTCTGCAATTCTTAAAGTCGTTTTTTAAATTTAATATCGCTTTAATTATATTGGTGTTGAACTCACCTGATCGAATTTCCAAAGTGAAATAATTCTCTAATATGAAGATTAAACGACCTTGAAATTATCGTTCTTATTTACAATGCATCAGCACTCTTGAAACTTTTTTCAATCGTCGTGTAATTTTAGGACTGATAATTCTTTTCACAGCCAGGCTGACTCGCGATTAATGTGACAAAAATGGCGTAGCGTCATTTCTCTGATAACGAGAGAAACAATGAGTGCATTCAACGAATTGCGCAGCGTAAGTGTATTATCGTGAATCCTCTACTTGCCACCGCCCTGGTATAGGCGCTGCCAGCTGGACACATATGTATACGAGAGCGTATATTGTATAGTGTGTATACAGAATTACAGATTTGCCTGTGGGTCAGTGTTGTGGTCATTGACGAGAAAAGAAAAGTTACCATCAGAAGTCAATTAAAAATTCAAATTTGGCGCCACAATTTGCTTATAAATAAACTATATATATTTAAATAATCCGCACATAATGCAACTTTAGAAACGTTATCAACAAAATTCATTGTTAGATCGATAGGTTATACCTATAAAAAAAATCAGGCAACGCGCCACTTTCGACTAAGTGCCAACAGCGCCATCTTCGTAACTATCCTAATAAAACTGCTGTTCTGATTGGCTGACGAGAAAGTGAGAAACCATATTCCGTAAGGGCGTTTAAACACCATACGGATGGACCCTGAATCAAGGTTTTCGTTAAGTACAAGATTTTCTACTTCTGGTCGTATTTGAACCCAGTCCTCTCGAAACAGTTGACGATTCGTTCTTGCCGTCGATTTGCGTATAACGTAAACATTACTAGACCGCGCGCAATATACCTCTTGTATACCTACAACGCTATCGTTGTAAAGTTATATATATTTTTTCTACGAATAAGCGACGAATCGAGTTTGTCGTCCCATTCTCTCTGGAAAAAAGGTATATTTGTAATCATCAGCATCGCGTGAACGCGATTTGCCTTTGTGTGCGAGATCAAGTCTCAACAAGTCTGCAGGAATTAGGAAAACAAGGTTGATGGGCAAATGTCTGTTTCGATCTATAATAGGTGACACCAGGTGACACTCGGTTAAGTAATAAACGTCGTATAAAGAGACGCTAAATTGTTTGACGAAAATCAAGGGATAAATCTTATAGTGACAAGATGCACGAGCTGACAGAAGGCGCCCTGAAGGTGAGTTTTTTTTATAGCTTCGAAAATTTCGTTGTAAATACATATATCGTTACAAATAGAAGCGTGATATATTTCCTTTGTGTCTTCAGAGTATCTTGGATGGAACAGAAATTGAAGCACCAGTTTTTCAAGTTACGGTGAGATTTTAGTTCCTAATTTTTTGATAATGTTTAATGAAGTATATTCTTAACATTTTTGTCTGTTAAAAACAGAATTACAAACTAGTCAAAACAAGTGCCAATAGTAAATACAGATTACAGATTAATGATGGACTTACAGATAGCAATTATGTTATATTGGCAAGTCAGCTGAGTCATCTTATTGAGGATAAAATTTTGTCAGAGTTTTCCATTATCAGGCTCAATACTTATGCCGTAAATATGATACGCATTGCTGATAATAGTGAAAAGTAAGTAATCGTTACCTGTGTATTATTAGTAAATATTCGTTTGTTAACGTAACTGTTGATTTTTTCCTTTTAGAAAACTTATCGCAATAATTGATTGTGAAGTTTTGGTACCTGGTCATGAAGTTGGAAGAAATTTAAAGAAGAATAATACAAAGGTTGAGGAAGCAGTTTCCATAGCAGCTTCAAGAATTTCTACCAATCAACAAATTGCTCGACCAGCACCACTACCTGGTAAAATCTGTAACTTATTTTTTATTTGAAAACTAACTCAAAATAATCATTAAATTTATAATATTTTTTTTAATAGACAATCTAGATGCCAACATAATGAATCCCCCTTCGAATGTTGAGATTCCTCTACTCACAACTCCCATAGCTGCCCTAAGTCCCTATCAAAACAGGTAAATTAGACGTCTTTGTATTGATTTATATTTACTTTATTCCATTTTTAAAAGATGTTAACATTTTTCAGGTGGATTATCAAAGCGCGTGTGACAAATAAATCCTCAATAAGAACATGGTCCAACTCTAGAGGAGAAGGAAAACTTTTCAGCATGGATTTGATAGATGAAAGTAGTGAGATTAGATGTACAGCTTTCCGGGAACTATGTGACAGATATTATGACATGATAGAAGTATGTATTTTTTGTCATATTCAGATCTACCAGCTACGAAAGAAATCTTAGAAATGAATTTTGCTTGCAGATTGACAAGGTTTACTACATTTCGAAATGTCAGTTAAAACCAGCAAATAAACAATTTAACCACTTGAAAAATGATTATGAAATGTGTCTGACATTTGATTCTCAAATATTAATTTGTAATGAAGAAACTGAGACGATTCCAACTTTACAGTTCAACTTTGTACCAATCAGTACTATTGAAGCTACACCAACAAATGAATTGATTGGTATACATAACTCATTAATTTATGTTGAAATTTCGTCTATTTTTAATTTTTATGCATTTTTATTAGATATTCTGGGAGTTGTTAAAACTTACAGTGACATACAAACTTTTACTGCAAGGACTACAGGCAACGAACTTACAAAGAGAGATATTGGAGTCGTAGATGAAAATAATGACTTAGTATGCTTGAAACTACTTATTATTTTAATTTAAAAAATCGTATTGATTTGTACAGACTAATATTTTTTTCAGATAAATGTCACACTGTGGGGTAATCTAGCACAAAATTTTAACGGTTCTGGAAATCCTGTTATTGCCATAAAAGGAGCAAAAGTCGGAGAATTCAACGGAGGGAAAAATCTTTCTATATTAGTTACGTCAATTCTTCAGTTAAATCCAGATACTCCTCAAGCACACAAGTATATATGAATTTATATATTTTTTATAATATATGCATAGTTGTGTATATCTATATTTATAAATATTTACATTGAAGTTATATATAAAATCATTTTTGTAGATTACGAGGCTGGTTCATGACTGTTGGTGCTACAACAGAATCTCGTTCTTTATCTAGGACTCTTAATGGTGGAGGCATCAACGGACCATTGCTAACTTTTAGAGAAGTTGAAGAGAATAAAATTGGACATCCAGATATGCCTAATATATTCTTTACAAAAGCTACTGTTAATCTCATAAAAGCTGAAAATGCTCTTTATAAATCTTGCCCTTCAGAAAATTGCAAAAAAAAAGTTATTGACCAAACTAATGGAATGTATAGATGTGAAAAATGTGGAAGAGATTATCCTAATTTTATTTATCGTTTACTGGTAAACGTAAGTAATGTAGCTATCAATACAAAATATAAAAATGAAAAGTTAAAGGAAGAATTTTATCTTATTCTATTCTGTTATTACAGGCAAATTTAGTAGATTGGACCGGTAATCAGTGGGTAACTGCTTTTAATGAAGAAGCAGAAATATTACTAAATGGTTCTGGCCCAGAATTAGGAGAATTGAAAGAAAAAGACCCTGATGCTTACATGGAAAGAGTAGCAGGAGCAACATTTAAAGCCTACGTATTCAAAATACGTGTGAAACAAGAAAATTTTAATGTATGTATATCATTGTTTTAATTTATAACTGGAGCAGAGCGTAATATTCAAAATATTGGTTTGCAGGATGAAACTAGATTAAAAGCAACAGTAGCTTCAGTTCAGCCTGTAAATTATAAGCTATACTTAGGACATTTATTAAGTAAAATTCAGGAGTTGGCTGTTAGTAAAATTGAAGCCACACATCAATAAAGAATTTCTATTAAAAATTATGCACTGCTGATGATAAGTGACAACATTCAAATTATGTAAGTTCATCAAAAGATTTTTTAAACAAAATAATGATAAAGCGATGACTGTTCCATATATGCATGTACTTAAGCTACATTAAGTAACCCAAATTACTGTTAGTATAATTTACGTTTGTAAACTTGTTCTAAAATTCGAATTTATTATTGTTTACACTGCAGATTCATTAAAAAGAATTTCTGAACTCTATATTGAAAAATATTCAATAAAAGCATGAGAAAAAATCTAATTGATTATTGATTCATCTATAAATGAACTTTTTTACAAGTTGAGAATTGCAAGCAATTATTTGTTATTATTTTATTAATTACAAACTTGTGATACACTGCATTCATTTATGAGATTAATTAATTAAAAAAAAATTAATTTTTAACATGAAGCATACATTAGGATTCCGTGTTTATTTTGAAAAATTTCAAATAATAGATAATAATGTAAATTTTTTAATTTTAATTTATTCATTTTAAATTTAATATCTCAGCGTGATTAGACAATGATTTTTTACTAAGTTAACAATAAATCAGTTTCCTACTTTACTGTATTCTGTACATTATAACATCAGTTATTACAAGCTGCCTCAAAAAAGGTAATTCTATCAAAATGACATATTGAAAACACACTTTGGGCTATGCATTGCTATTGTTGATGCTCAAAATCAAATAGCAGCTTTGTAAAATGTTCACTTGCATTGCTAAAATAATTTAGTCAATGCCATCGTTATCATGTTTGATCAGCTCTCTGAATTCACGAACAGCAGTGGTGTCGTGTGGTAAGAAGTAATGGTATCTGTAATCTTGTCGCTTGGCTTGTAAATCCCAGACCTTATTTTCCAATTCACGAATTTTTATAATCTGTGATTCAGTCCAGAGTACATGGAGAGTCTTTTCATAATCTTTTTGTGGATTGTTGAAGATGACACGAGCAAGGAACCTTGTGATAGGGTTCTAAAAAGAAACCGTATCAATTAATGACATTGTTACAATTTTGCATTGGTACATCAAAGTCTTGGTAGAAAACTACTCACTCTATAATATTCCCAGTACTTGGGCTCGTAACCTTCTGGGATTGGAGTAAGAGTAGCAGGTCCAACAAATACGTTGGCGCAAAAGGTGATGATGCTTAATGGTATAGCCGCTACCATGAAGTAGAAATGAACCGTGTCCTTTGTCTTGTGCCATTGCCATCTAGTTGGTTGAATGACAAAGTGGCCAGACATGGCACGAAATGGAACTTGATTGGCAACGACTGAAAATATAATGTTTGTATAAGTATATATTTCATATATATGTATATCTAATACTCTGTACATTGATAGATGGATAGATTTAGAAAAGTGCTATCAAATCAACAAGTCACATTCATCGAGAAGATAATGAACGACAGAAAATATATAGCGACATCCTTGCGTTAAAAATCAACACATCGGCTCCTCCAATCTATAAAACTAGACGTCAGCAGCCACAGTGCATCGTGGTTGCATAACGCAAACAAGCGTCGTTTCTTTGAAACTTCACGAGTGACAGTGAAAAATCAACCATCCACTAGACAAAATCCTCAAGCACGACCAACTCACCATTGTTGACAAAGCTTTTCGGCACTAAAAGCCGAGTTTTCTGCAATTTTTCACCCGCAGAACGTATCAACGTGCTCCACGCCGCCATGTTGCCAGGGCACCGACTGACGCCGATAACAACGAGAACCGATCTTGCCGACGACACTATAGACGTCGTCTGCTATACTAATACACTCTCTCCCCTCCACGGCGCGAAATTCAAATAAGTGTCTATCGCAGAATCGTAAACAAATATAGGCATACGATGATTTGCGTACGGAGGTATATACGTATAGCTATAGGTACCTACTCGCGCGCGCGCGCGCGTTGAGCTGTATATATAATATAAAAGCGATCGGGGGAAGAATATCGTTGGGTAAGATTCGCGGCCACACTCGTCGACCTTAGAAGTCGTGCCAAAAGCAGCCGCGGGAGTTTAGTCTGCTCGGGATACGTCGGGAAGTATGCAACTGCGTTCGCTGCTTCCTTGACAGCCGCCGGAGAAGTGACACGACTTTTTCAAACAGGAGGATGGATTATCATACGTGAGTATATAGTTTCGAGAGGATTTCGAGGAAATATTATATCATGTGCGGTAAACTGTTATTGTGGATATACGAAAGAGGAGATTTTCGCTTTGCAGATCGACCTGCTGTTATTGTTGTTGATGTTGTGTCGTGTGTGAATTTTAGAAGTATAATTGCTCGATTTGACGATGACGGATGTAGTGCGCCCCCGCGTTTCCGCCGATGACTTGCTGTCTGTAAGTGCGCTGTGCCTTTTTTTTTTATTTTTGTTGTTTTTTTTTTCGCGTTGCCAAATTGTCGCACGACAGCTGATTTGAGAGCCTGAAATATCTCTTGAATCGAATCTTTTCTTATACGAGTGTGCTGGTATTTCCCAGTGTGCGATTTACCAGTAATAGATTTATGAAAATATAGTGACGCTATATAAGATCGTTATATATTTTTAGCGATATCATTTTAGACTATAGTTGTATTTTGTGATCGCAGAGTATTTCGTTTATTTATAAAATCTAATTTGCTTTTATTAAGTGAGTTTTTGAATATTGCATACAAGACGAACGTGATAAAATTTGAAAAAGTTATTATTACACTGGATGAGACTTTTTTGTTGTGATTTCATGTTATTAAAACGAGAACTTTAACGATTTTCAAATTGATTGCGAGAGATTGCTTGTTAGTTTTTATTTTTATTTTTGAACGGTACATTTTGGAAATTTGTTATTAAAAACTCAAGACAGGCTAAAATAACGAATTTAAACAATCACTGCGTAATAATACAATTTTTATCATTTCGGTCACTTGAAATAAGAAAATGGCATGTCTACATATGTTCTTTTCTTTTTCTTGGGATCACTGATTTAATAGCATCAATTTAATGGCAACAAATCATGTATATGCTCGCGTAGATGTTATGTCATGTAGATTGTGTTCTACTGAGCAATTGAGTAAGTCTTACGTGCAGTACGTAACGAGCCAAGTTTCATTAAACTGAAACTTCAATTTGCTTTTGATATAATAAGGTATATTTTTACTTTATAATGTGTACTAAGACCCGTTTAAATCATAATTAATGAAAAAAAAAGTATCCAGAGAAATGTGTATAAGGTCACGTGTGTTTATAATTTCACTTAAACTAAAAAATGAAGCTTGTAAATATAAGGCTTCGCGAAACTTTTTCATTTTCTTATAAGATGTGTATTAAGAAATAATGGACGATTCGCGTTTGTGTTAGTAACGTCACCACATTCGCTTATTGGACATATTTGTGGGTTAAACGATTAATTGAACTTGTTTAACGGCTGCAAAGTATAACGGTCACTGTGTTACCCTCATCCTCGTGACAATGCAATCCTTCTGGAAACGTTTCTCTCTCACTGATCATCGGTCAGATATGAAGGTCGTCTCCACAGATTGCGCTTAACTCTTTTGCTATTTTCTTCTTTCTACAGTACACTTTTAACTGAGAATAGGTTATACCTATGATGTTCGAAAAATCTGATTAAATAATTAATTTCTAATCATATTAAAGGCGACTTTTTATTGAAAAAGATGTCTTAATCATTGTGTTCCATCTCAATCTTGTTCCATCATTCATTTAATAATTAAACGTCCGCAGTAGTTGTCTAAGAATATTCTAGTTCTCAATTCCGCAAAACTTCAACTCGCAGCCTTATATAGTAGTCGCGGCAAATAATCAAGAAAACATTTGCATCAAAGAATTAATAACTTTAACGAACGTTAACAAAGCCAGTAATTATCACGCAATGAAGCAGCGTCTTCGCAACAAAAAAGCCCGAGACAAGATCGAGTTTCGCAATTTTGTAGAAACCGTTGATTCCACTCTCTCGACAACATTAAAGCTGATGTATATATATACACACACTCGATCATCGCACAGTCTCCCGTCGCCTGATGTGCGAGTGCCTCTGCGTTGATTAAAGCGAGCGTTAACTCGGCCGAACGAGACACGAGCGTGTATATAATATATACCCTTGTACCGAAAGCAAAAAAAAAAAAAAGAGACTAACGATACGATTGCTCGTTGACACTTTTTTATGTTTACTGCTGTTTCGAAGTTTCTCGAGCTAAACGTTTAAGGGCAATGAAGAGCCTGTATATATGATTTCAGCTTCAATTTATAATTGAGTCGTCTTCATCTTATAGAGATTTTGCTTTGCAGGCTTCTGAAACTCTTGTCGATTAGGATTTTCGCAATCCCCGCTCAATAATACCACATGACCGGAGTTATTTTAAGTATGGTGTTATTAAAGTAAAATTAAGACCAAAGATTTTCCGCGAGTCGACGAGTATGTATATACGTACAACGATTTTGCCTCTGAGATTTCTAAAACACCGGTGATTAGGCTCAGCACCATAACCGAGACGTCTTTCTCTCTCTCTATTATTACGACTTATAAAAATATCGATCTCACTGCAATATATCGCGCCGCGAGCTTGGCAATTTTTCCAATTAACATTTCAGGTTAGCCTTTCCCTACTTCCACTATATATATATATCCTATATGCTAGAAAACATCTCCGAGATGTATAGCCCGCAGCCCACGATCGCTTATTGTCCCGTTGCTAACCGGAAAACACTTGGCTTTTCACAGCGGTCCAATCTTTCTTCTTCTTCTTCTTTTTTTTTATTGTTCCTCTTTTGTCGCAGCTTCTTCTCTTTCACTTACTTTGACGTCGATCGATTACATAGTGTGTGCTCGTCTCGTATGGGACAGTTTTTTTACAGGCGAAGGAGAATGTGTGATTACTCGATGCTTAAAATTTAGCTAACGATAATTTTATATCTATTAATTTTAATTGATATGTAAGTCAACAATACATAGTAACTTATTTGCTATGTCATTAATTATAGCATTATAGTTCTTGAACAATTAAAGACTTTAGTTTTAGCTTGAAATAGCAAGACGTTTTATGAAAGAAATAAGGATTGAGAAGCAACGACAATCGATATTTTAGCAGCTACTGCAGACAAACATATTGTGATAATCGATAAGGTCTCTAGACAGTTTGGACTCGTATTATAAAGAAGCGTTTGACGATGTCGTAGGTCATCTGAAATACACGTGAAATTCATTTTGCATTGTTTCATCGTGCATTGTAGTTCAAAACTGAATTATATTATTGATTTCAAAATATTCTTCATAATGATTTTTTAAATTTTATAATTTAAAACTTCTTAAACCTTTGATTGCGTAAGTACGTATTAATCCATCAATCAAATATTAAATAAAAACCTATCAGTAAAATAATTTTTTTTTTTAACAAAATAACACAATATTTCTAAAGCAAAACCACACACACACACAACTACATCGCAGAACGTTCCTCGAGTCGTCGAGTAAAAATACAAGACACCCGCAACATGTAAAAAACGAAGCTTCGCGGCTTTAATTTCGAAGCGAGAGCTGAGGGCCTGCTGAGAGTAACAAAGGGCAACGACCAATATATACTCTCGCAAGAGCTCGGCCGATTTTAGTTAAAAAAAAATTATTCGCACAACAACAACAAGTCGGTTTTCCCAACGAATCATTATTCGCAAATATCTAATCGCACACGCAATATTTGTCAAAATCATTCATCACAGCTATTCCCTCAATGACGAATACATCAATCAAAACAAGCGCTGCATTCTATTCCTCGAGATACACCTAGCAATTAAAAAAACTTTTCCCTTAAAAATGCACACCATTATAATCCCACGCACGCAAACTCCACTTACGCAATAACGCGCGCAACAAAGAGGAAATTCCCCCCACTGATGTGTGTGTGTGTGTGTGTGTCTATATATATCTATAATATACACACAAAGAAAAACTACCTCGTCGAAAACTACTTTATATAGATATATATATATATATTACATATCGACGAGGTATATGTCCATGATCTGCGCTCGAAAATTCTCGCACAGCAGTTATGTGATGCCGCAGAAAAGTCAAAGCGTGCATAGTAGTGCCTCGTTTCCAAGCAACGCAGCTGAGCCGCGCGTAAGCGAATCGAACGGAGTGTATATAGCTTATAGGCATCAGTCGCGGCTCGACCAGCGCGCAGCTAGCACCACGCAGCGAGTGAATTCCTCCCACAGGTTCACTCCTCGTGAGGGCGACGATCATCAGCTGACTGTTAGTTTCTTCTTTTTTTCCTTTTTTAAATTAAGCTTCAACAAGTATTATATACAGAATTCACGTACTTATTGTTGGGAAAACGGTGTGTCTGTCATGTGTGTGTGAGTTTTTGCGGCCTTCCAGTTTCGCAGGTAAGTTCTTTTTTTACTACTTGCAGTTATATTGTATTTATATTTTTTACGATTGTTCGTTTATATTGCGCGAAGCAGTATAGTTGTTTGTATATACTCGAGTGCGAGGCTTTGTTGAAAAATAAAGCAAAAAAAAAGAAAGAAAGAAAGAAAGAAGGATGATGATATTTTAGGCGAGAAAAAATAACAAACTGATCTGTGCGTGACTTTCTGACGAAAGAAAATTCGCGAATGAAGACACACTCTCGACGCGGCTTATCCGAGAACGATTAGCTCTGAAATAATAGACGGCGAGCTTTTGTTTGCTAATCTCGAAGCCTACACTTATGCATCTCTCGGTTATTGTAAGAGGACACCATGAAATATGGTGCGAATGATAAGCTGTAATTTATACATACGATTGATTCAATTTCTTAACGTTGTGTCTACGAATTTCGATCTAGTATTTTTCGAAAGAGTCTATAGACTATATTATAGTTTTCCATCATCAGCGGCGCGCTTCAATTTTCGTCGCGCTAATCGTGCAAACTGCTGACTCTAAAAATAAAAATTGACCTGCATCGCCTTTCGGTGTCTATAATACAGACATCCTACAAATGTATTTTTTTTCTTAGACGCTCAGTTTTTTGCAAAGAATATCGCTTAGCGAGAGCGAAAATATAAAAGTTCGAAAACGCGTCTCAGCATATAACAGATAAGCAGGTATATAGATTTTAGCGCTCTTTAAAAATAAACGCGTCCGAAAGCTTCTGGATCGACAAAGAAAATCTTACGTTCGTTCGTCAATTGGAAAGAGCTCTTTGTTGTATACACGCAGCCCTTTTCGAGGACAAAGAATCTCGGACCTGCAGAACCGGAGACAAGGGAAAAACGAGACGCGCAGAGGTTCTGTATACACAGCGCACCTGGGGGCTATAATATAGAGAAAGGCCTTAACCTTCGCTTCGCTTCTCTCACACTCTCTCTCTTTCTTTCTCTCTGCCCCTGAAAACTCGGGCTGGTATATTTGATTCTTTATTTTTCTTCGATACCTGCGCAGCTGAGATCTTTTTTCTTTTCGAAAATTTATAAATACTGGTGTGTTGCTTGATTTTTTCGCGTTGTATAGTGACGTCCACTATTTTCGACGAGAGAATCCAGTCCGTACTGGATTTGGCTTCGCGATGAGGATTCTAACCCCTTCAGTTTTGTAGCGCGTTTTAATGCAACAATGGAATAGTTAAAGACAATAAAATTACTCAAGTATACATAGACGGTTGAAAAAAGTAAAAATTTCCAGTGGAATGTATATAATGCGAGCAGTGACACGTATGACTGATATATGGTCAAGTCCACTTTGCGCAAAAGCTGCGTTATAAGCGCAATTTACAGTTAACTATAAATGTAGTCGTATGTATACGCGTAGTATCACATATACAAGCATATACACTACAGTGACGCAGCCTATAATCACTCTGCAAAACGCTTACTGCACAAATCCAGAAAAACAAATTTATGACATCAGCTCGTGCAGCTTATAACTGAAAATTTTCATGTACAGTTTCGTCTATACATCTCCGGTAAAAAAAAAATACTTTAAAAAATCGGGATTTTTCTCTTATTCAGCCAATACATCTGAAAAACAAATAATCGAAAGGAGTAATACAAATGTAGTGCATGCGCTCGCGCATCCCCAGAGAGACGACAAATTACTTCCGCAACAGTATATATAGTGACATAACGAAGAAGCGGCTCCGACGCGACAGTCGATCTTCGGACTTCGTCCGAAGCAGTCGAGTGAAGAGCCTTTACTATAATTCAAATAAGCTACAGCTTTGACAAAATATAATTCGTGTGGTAAGCTTCGAATTAATTTAATATTCCTTGTGTGGAATCCACCTCACGATCATGACACAATGTTTTCTATATCCGAAAGATGAGTTGCGAGTTTCCGCGATAGTTGTGTGTAACGATATCGTAGAAAAATAACGTTTTTTTTTTTTTCATAGTCGCGATTACACTCACAACAATAATATCACTAGCTCTGGATATAGAGAAATCCAAATAAATTGAAATCGTGCGCGTGGAATCTAGTGCCGTTGCGTGACGGTATATACTGATCAGCAGGCGTTCCTCGAATATCTTTCTCTCCGTGTCCGAATAACCCCTCGTGATTCGCTCGGAAAAAAACGTCTGACGAAAGATCACGTCGTTATCGAGTTGGATACATTTTATTTGCGACAAAGTAGAGCTTTATGACTCTGCGAATGTACTTTGCAGAAATTTGAAAAAAAAAAAAAAAAAAAAACAAGATGACAAACTCGTTACTGGGACAGTCCTCGCGGTTACGTAAGACTAGTTTGTTATTATGAAAATCGTATTGTATACTGAAATACCGATTTAAAAACGCTATGACCGAGATCATCCTAATAATAGAACACGTTCTTTTCTATACAATTTTAACAAGAAAAATGACTATTTTTTTCCTTTATACTTTCAAAGCGTGCAAATTTCAACCGGTTCGTCGGAAAATGTTTTTCGATTTATCGATCTACCGATCAGTCTGAACTTGAAGCTCGAGTACTTATATACTTATCGCTCTCTCGCGACGGACAAAAAGCGTACAAACAATGCTTTGCGCAAACGTTTATACGAATTGTGTGTGTGTGTGTGTCGACTAATCTTATGCAACTGGCTACTACTGCTTCTTTTCATTTCAGGCTGAAAAGAAACGATGGCTTCTGGACAATCGTGTCTCGCTCTAACAATAAGTTGACGAGAGGGTGTGTCGAACGATCGCAATTAATTAACTCCATCAAAGCGGCTGTGTGAGGAGTTTATAGGTTCGAGAGGAAGTTACTTCTTCTTCTTCTTCAATATGGATCCCTATTGCTTGAGGTAAGTTTATATGAGAGGACGACACGACTGGTTTATCTGTATTTGAATTAATTTGTGGAGAATAAAAATTACGTGTATTACTATGTGTGTGTTTTTATCGGAAATAATATGTCGGGGAGGAGAGAAGGATCGGTTTTCTTGTTTGAAAGGAAGGATGAATGATGATCTGTCAGCCCTTTTTTTGCTCGATCCACTTGTGGCACAATACCCCACTTTTGATGTGTAGCTTATAATTTTCTCTGGATATTGTTCACGCGTAGGTGTGCTCTTGAAATGAATCGTAGCTTGTTTTTGATTATAATTTTTATAAACGTACAAAACACTATTTCTCGTTAAATTTCTCTGAACTGCAACGAGCGTAATTTTAATATTCTGAGTTTTCGCACAAACCTTGAAGCAACTCGCATAAAACTTTCTTACCTCACTCAACGTCAGACTGGAAAATTATTCACAACAATTTGTCACCGATACTTTTCTAACGTCAAGTGAAAAAAAAAATCGAGCAATGAACGCGTGCGGAGAAAGCAGTAAAAAAAGAAACCGCAAGAAATCGTTTAACCCGATCAATAAAGCAGCGCTAATCGATAAAAGAATCGTCACACTTGGTTAAACGCTAACGAAGCGTCATATTGGCATTATATCGAGATACGCGCGTTTATTATGTCATATGTACAATGTGCAACAGTATATACATTGCGGTAGTCTCACTGACGAATTAAGTCGTATATATGTGTCGAGTCATTATCGATATCTCACGGAAGTATTAATCAGCTTATAAGCCTCGATCAACTCACTGGTCTCTGTGTACATAAGGAATGTATATAATACGTGAAACGGGAACTGGGTACACATACACGCGCTCCTAAGAAAACTCCCGGTGTGATGTATTAGAGTTGTGTGGGTCGAAAGCTCGCACCTTTTTTTTTATTGTTTCAGTAAATTGCGTCCTTTCACTTGGACTTTATTGTTCGGTAGTTATTAGGCTTTGAAGAATATTTTCTTTTACTTTGATTGGCTCTTTGGTGTGTCAATATCTCGGAATATATGTTTGCTGCTTTTTGTTCCATCTCTATTGCATTGTTTATAATATATTATACACGTAGTAAGTAAATTGAATACGTCGTACTTTGTATAGAATATTTACTTAGGGCAATAAGAAGAAAATTTTTCTTACCCTATAAACTCACGATAATCCAAAAAATATTAAACAAAGAGATTTAAAACGCATCAGTGTGAGCGCAATGACCCTCGAAATCTCTACAAATCGCCAATATATGATCAAAGTTCCACCATTTAGATTTAGATAACGAACAAAGTCACGTTCCGGCAATTTACGAGCGAATCTCTTGGCGCGATAATGATCTAGGAATTCGATTATAGTCAACTTTCGCGAATAAGTTATCTTTGTGAACCGCTATAACGAAACAAATAAATAGCCTGAATTTATAATTCGGCGTCCTCATCAAACTCACGCAGTTAGAAGGTGGTTTCCTACTAAATTTGCGTGACTGGCACGGGATCAAAGTTCTCGATTGGCGTTTTGAACTGGTCCGTGAACTATAGCGAGTGATCGTACGTACCATGATCTCATCGTTTTTTTCTCTCTCAACGAATATATGTATGATTAAAAATGAAATTAAATCATATCAGCATCAACATATAATTAATTCGTATAATATCAGACATAAAGTCTACCGCGAGATAGTCAATCAAAGCTCGTCGATACGATCATCGGGAAATACACAGAAGCTACGACTAAGCGATAACATCAACCGTCATTCCATTGCGACTGATGGACAATGATTCTGTGCGCGGGTGTGTTACGACTATATATATATATACACGTCAGTCGCTCCATCGTCTGTCTGCGGCAAACAAACGATGACGTCTATACTGCGCGCGCAGTCGTCTTTTTGAAAGCTTTTTTCTGTCCGGCTATTTTTCGCTTATACTCTCCAGCCGTCTGCAAATAAAGATTGAATGCTACACTCGTGATCTGAGCCGTTCCTCCAATCTCAATCGTCTATGTGTAAAAAACAAAATTGATTAGTGAGTCATCAGGAAACCCATCGCTGTAAAATAAACATCGAACGGCAGATAAAACGTCCGGATGATAAGTAGGCTAAAGTGTGTAAAAAGCTGTCTGGGACAGCTTTATCGCGTGTTATATAGGAGAACAAAAGTCATCCTACAGTTGTCGCTTGGTCGCCGTGCATTTCTCTGGCGGAGCTATAATAATGATATGTCTCTTCGCGAAAGGAGTGGTATAGAATCTTGAGCAATGATCTAGTGAAATTTATGACTGACGTTCATGTCGCTTCTCTTTCTCTCTGCCATTGTTGCATAAATCTATATGGAACATGATGGACTACTGACATCTTTCCATGCATATGAGATTAACTCGAAAATGTGTTAAAGAATCCATGCCTTATTTCTAATTATATGTCCCACGTGGAACAGATTAAGTTGTTTACTCAGTGGGATATTAGTGCAACTATATAAGTTGATGGTTCTTTGTTTTTTCGTGCACGAAATTCAATCACATTATATCGATGATATAATCAATTTATTGCTACTTTAAATGATTGCCTATTATACTCGTAATAGGACGGTAAAAGTCTCGAGGAAAATGCAGCTCAAGGTTTCGAGGCAATGCATTAGACTTTGATTGACTCTTTCGTTGCAAATTACGTTTATAATATTCTCCAGGGGAAGCTGGAAGAATGAGGCTCTTAAAGTAAAGCTGAAATGAAATTATCTTGGCATCACGAAGGACCTTAGTTGAAAACAAATGTTGCCGATGTAGCAGCTTTTAATTCATTGCAGGTCGTTCGGGATAACATCAAACGATTCGCATCATCATCGACGTGAAACGTGTAGTTTTTTATTCCTTGAAAGTAAAAAAAAAAAAAACACAAAGGAAAAACAAATTGATTTATTCTGCCAAAATAGATATATTGCAAAGTGATTAAGTCTTGTCAATGAATCACGAGAAATTGATTTCTCGCTCGATTATACGGGGATCGCTATTAGCCTGAGATTAAACATTGGGATTCTTCGGAAGAGTCGTTTACTCAAAATCAAGGTCAGCTGATATTGGAAAGTCATAACGATAATGAGGCCAAGTTTCGCGTGAAAATAATTTAACTTTTCTTTATGGGCTATTCTATTCGTTCAATGGAGAAACACAACTGTTCAATGATTTACTATCGACTTTACTCGCTGTAAGATAAAAATACCAAAAAGTTATGTTTTTTCTTGTACATCAATGTTACATCTTTTAGAATTATCGCGTAATAAAGCATGTAACATTACCGTAAAAGTTGGCGCAGACATTGCGGCCTAGTTTATAATTGATTACGAGCGTTATAATTGCACCTTATATGATGTGCGCTTATAGCTCGGACAGTATATAGAGACAGAAATGAGTGTCAATGTTTCTGTGCAGTCCAGCATTGACAAATATATACATCAACTGTAAGTCATAACTGTACACATGAGTCTACTTTGCACACAATGAATAGTTATTTCATCGAAATATGCGGATACGTTGTAATTCGATCTTTAAAATTCAAATATCCTACATTTCAGCATATAAAATCAATCTCATCCTGCATTATACACTCTAAATTCGATCAATTCTCAGCATATATACGTAATCCATCATCTGAACAAGGTCAGCAAAGCACACATGCCAATGTACCATACGCGATAAGCGCATTAGTCCTACCAATTGAAAGTCTCTCCATATATATATATATAAGTATATACACAGCTCGAATCACATTATCGATCAGCAAATCGTAACGCTACTGTACAACCACGGCCAGAAACATGCAGGTGTATACCTCTCGCTTTTGTGTTAAACGCGTGGATAATTGTCGTTTGGTTTTGATCGCGTCATGCAAACGACGACGAGTCCCCTCGTATTTGGTCAATTAAACGCATTGTTTCCCCAGATCGAACTCTTTCTTTTTGTTTATAATCGCAAAGGAATTACGAGTTTATATTAGGTATAATGTGTGATCGAAAAACAGTCCAAAAAGGATGCGCTAATTTTGCGAGATTATTTTCCGAGAACATCTTGTAAGGCGCACTTACGCACGTATTTGATGAAAAAAAAATAAAAAAAATGCCAACTGCTGTATAATTTTACCTTGCGATGTACACGTGCATTACACAATGATTGTTAGCCAAGAGAGAACGCCGAGCGGTGTCTTGAAGCACGAACGCTGAATTTATGCAATTATATATACTCATCCGATCGACAATTAAACGTATATTTTTTAAATCTCTTTTACCATTTTCAATCGCGACAGCTTTGTAACTCAAAGCAGCCGCCTTACATTCTGTCGTTAATGCTATGTATTGTATTTACATTCAAACCAGATGAATACGTCTTATATTATATATATATATACAGTTCGTAAAGAAAAGATTTGATTCTCTCGACATTTTTTATATACCGGCGATATTTTTCAAGATTGTCCGGCTGAGACGTCTCGTAATATTCATTTCTTTATTTCAGTGTTGAAAAAGAGGCGTCAAAAAATATAGAAGAAAACGAACGAGAGTGCTTCAAAGATGCTATCGTCTCGAGTCGTAGTCTCAACAAAGGTTACGCGGAACCATGTCGCCTTAAAACAGCTGTGCCTGAAGTAAATAATTTTGTCTCGGATTTTATTTTATTTTTCCTGACAAAAATCATATAATTTTTTTTTCTTCTCTATTGATAGATTGCCGCTTGCATCATCGCAGCGACATTTCACATCGCCGTAGGCCTCAGCATGGCTTATTCGGCGATTCTCGTTCCAAACCTGGAAAAAGATGACGCCGAGGTGCACGCGACGAAATCTGAAACATCCTGGATCGGTGAGTTATTACTTCTGAGAAGCGAATTAAATTTTTTATATTTACGTTTCTGAAAAAAAAAAGAGATATAACTGGAAACTGTAGCGACCTTCATTAGAGATAAAAATGACTGAGGAGATGGTTGGTGAAATATGGATAACGGATATGGTACATGTAATAGGTATACTTATTGATTTATCTGTCGATCCATGGGAAGAAAGAAGTAATTGGCATTACAGCTGTTATTATGTTGCGTTTTGTCCTCGCAAAATAGAGTTATACTTGAATTTTCGTTTTTAAAATTGCAATTGCTGATATCCTGATTTTTATTTTTTACTTTTTAACTTCTCGCTTATTATTTGCAGTCTGCGTGTGTTTAAGTCGGAATAATTGCTTGATTGTATAGTCTTTATTTTTATCTTGTCTTTTCTTTTATATACTATTATTTTCTGGTCCAGTATATAGTCAAACATAAAATTTATACATTTTTGTAATACTTTGAAATAAGAGTTTGAAGACTATAGCGTCGGTGAATATGACAGGATAAAAATGTAAAAATAGTAGGTACATAAGCGAAGCGTGATAATGTATTATTTGTTCTTTCACTGTCGGATTTCGCCTTGACCTGTAATGTATCGTTCAAGTTGTGCTACCAATGATTCTGTTTTATTTAAAATTTTTTAAAATTAATTATTATGCATATTCCTAAGGATAGACAGAAAATTTTTTAAACATCCGTGTGTCTGACCTGACGCGACTATTTCCACTCATCTCAAATAATTGAAATTCCACTAATCATAAAACTACAAAAAAAATAAACCACTAAACTCCACAGCCAGCATAGTGGTGATAACAGCCCCGGTCGGCGCGTTGATCGGCGGCTTCATCATGGAGGCATTCGGCAGGCTCCGCTGCCTCCAATTTGGAGCCCTCCCTTGTGTGATCGGATGGATCCTCATAGCTGTCGCCCAGAACGTCCCTACGATCCTCGTCGGACGTCTGCTAGCCGGACTGTCAGTAGCTTTGGCCACTTCTCCAGCTATAGTCTACATCACCGAAGTAGCTCGACCTGAGCTTCGAGGCTCACTAATCTCCTTTGGTCCAACTCTCGCTTCGTTCGGTATGGTTCTGTCGTATCTGAAAGGTGCACTTCTACCCTGGCGTCTGGTCGCTTGGCTGAGTATCGCCTATGGACTCGTACCGGTACTGCTGGTCCAGTTTATCATTCCTGAATCACCTGTTTGGCTTGTATCCAAGGGGCGATACGAAGAGGCACGAGCTGCTTTACAGTGGTATGTAGATAACGATTTACAAGAATCTTTTGGTGCTTTTTATTTGATAGTTTGCAAACGCGATGCTTATCTCGCTGTACTGATAATTCGCTTGGTTATAGTGTGCAAATGATTGATACGCATACAGTTACAAAGTCGAGCGTTTACAGAGTAACCTTGCGGGAAAGGACTTTCGATCGTTTTTTTTTCGAGGCTGTGCGTATAATATGGGGTTTTTTATAGAGGGCAATATAAGAGACGTCGTTTAATCTGACGATACTTTTACGAGATGATTTGTGGAGCTAATCCGTTGCGTCAGACTGTTATAACCCGTTTTTGCAGCTCAAGACGTTATACTTCACTGAACTTATAATTATCGTACCTTTGGTGATTAAATACATAGTTGCCTGAAGTGGATTAAAAGCTACCTATCGATATCAATATGATTTTAAATATTCATATAATACCTTGTCTTGTACAATTTACTACACGATTCGTTTAGAAGCAATCATTCCTACGAATCAACTGAAATAAAAAAAATGTATTATTAACAACAAAAAATCTCTATAATCCTCCAGGTTATACAAATCCGAAGCAGACGTAGGCAAAGTATCAGCCGCAGAGGCAGCCTTCACGACGATAATGAAGGAGAACGAGATCAAGCTTAGCGAACAGCGTCGAAGCAAGCACGGCGGTGCCGTCCAAAAGCTTCGAGCTTTGCTTCGGCCAACCGGCTGGAAGCCGATGCTGATCCTCTTCCTGTTCTTCCTCTTCCAACAGTTCTCCGGTATCTACATCACTCTCTTCTACGCTGTCACATGGTTCGAGGAAGTCGGCGCAGGTTTCAATCCTTATGTCGCCTCGATACTCGTCGGACTCACACGGTTTTTCTGTTCGATGGTCAATACTTGGCTGTTGAGGCGGTTCCGAAGGAGGATACTGTGTATCGTGTCGTCCCTTGGAATGGCTGTGTGCATGACGGTGTCTGGATACTTCACGATGAGGATTAATGATGGTGATAAGACTGGCAATTGGGTGAGTTGTTTGAGGACTTTTGTGTTGTTGGTTTTGTGCTTTTATATACTTGCTGGTTATAGATACAAAATAATCCAAGAGCTTTTTTTCTATTTATTAAATGTAAATAATCGATAATGCATGAAACTGTATAGTTATAAACTTAAGAAGTAAACATAGAATACGAATTTTCAGTATTTAAAATCTAAAAGAGATTTGATAAATTAAAGATTGAGAAGTTATTATCAAATCCAATTTAGCGTGTGAATATTTAAAGATTTTCATACTATAGATCAACAGATCTATAACGAAAAACGTGAAAATGTGATTTTAGGTACCAGTCGCCTGTCTGCTGCTATACGTGTGCACGTCGATGGTAGGAATGTTGACAATTCCGTGGACGATGACGGCCGAGCTTTTCCCAACAGAAATCCGAGGCATGGCTCATTCCATCAGCTATTCCATCGCCAATATACTCATGTTCGCAGCCGTCCAAAGCTACAGAAATTTAACAGACTTCCTAGGAGGCAAGTTTCATTTTACACTACAACAAAACTTCTGAACAAAGTACAAACATAAGAAACACCATCATTATAAGTAAAAATTCAAAACGATCAGGTTCGCACGCGATCCAATGGTTCTTCGCTGGTGTTTCGGTCGGCGCGTCGGTGTTCGTCTGGCTGCTGCTGCCGGAAACTCACGGTAAGAAGCTCTCCGAGATCGAAGAATATTTCCACAACAACTTCCTGGCCTGTGGTGCCGAGGCCAAGGCCAAAAGACGCCGAGCCAAACGTCGTGCCGAACAGAAAGCTCAGGCTGCGGCTCTCCAGCCGCTTAATTCGCCGAAAACTGCTCAGACCGTTTGAACTTTATCGTCCATCATCTAACTCGTATTTTCTCTATTGTTTCTGTTATTCCCGAGCTATACGAGCGCTGCTGCATACATACACGTGTCGGCTCTTTATAAATAGTCGTTTTGCAATTTTAGATGTGCTTGCCAATGTAAGATATGTTGTACACCGAGGGCTTTTTTTTATTAGTAATTTTGTGATTTGAATCGAATGAACGAAACGATTTGTATATTATTACTCAGGGAATGCATGGAGTTCACACGGTTATGGAAAAAATAATGTTGTTTTGACGACGTTGCAGTATAGCAAGTTTTTTTTCTGCTGATACAGCTTTTCGTGAACGCATTTGAAATTGTAAAACGACTGCGTCTATAAAAAGAGTGCACGTGAAAAAAATGTTGTGGATATCATATTTTATAATAACTTATGATATAGATTCACGATTTTTTGTCCGAAGTCGTTCCTCTTTGTGTGCCATACGAAATTATAAAAGAATGTCGATGTATGAGTGTAAAACAATGCCAAGTAAACGATATACCAAAAAAGAGGTAATTAAAGATATTTGTAAATTTGTAGGCTTTTCAAAGTAATTGTCATCAGGAATCAAACATTTTTCTATATACCTTCATGTGTACTACAAAAAAAAACGAAGCTCGAAGTATATTGCACGACAATCTATTTTATATCATATTTTGTCGAAGTAAATAGTGTCAACTAAATAATATTTGTTGTTGTAAGAAAGTTCTATCTATACACATTCTGCAAGAGTTTTAATCTATATCATCAGTTAGTAGATAATATGATAGAGTAAAATAGTATTTTATATCGATATCTTCAATGTATTTTTACTCGCCTTTTTCATGTAATCTCGCGATTCGTGAAAAACTCCAGATGAGATTCATCGAGTCATTCATTGTCGAGATATTACTTCATAATATATTACGTTATTAGCCAATTTTATTATATTATTAAGAGTTACGCGTTTGATTTTATTACTTTATTACGTATACATGGGAACGAGTCTATGTTTTATAAAACGCAAGGAAGGAGCCTGTGACCGAAATCATGAGTCGTCTTGTACTTAGGCGCATAGGGTACTTGTTTTTATGAAAAAAAAAGAACTGTGATGATACGAAAACTCGAGGACTGTTGTTATCGTGCGATGTGATTTGATTGTTCCTGATGAAATTCGAGCGTAATGTCGTTATTTTTATAAACGATTTTTTTTACATAGAGAACCAAAATTTTTGTACGTTTACTTGAATGCGAGCATACAAAGCGTATTTTTTATAATTCATTTAATTACAGTTTACTACTTATCGTCTTTTACGATCACAAATTTTTAATACTGATATGTATTTAATGTGTAAAATTTACTTTTAAGACATGTTAAGACGATCAAATATAGGATAATCATGTATAATAATTCCTCTCGGTATTTCTGTGACAAAAAGTGCTACATTTTCAAAAAATTTTACACGAACAAGGCTTCTTATTAAAAATAATAGTATTACAGTAGTCTAATACATCTTTTAAGTTATGATAGCAAATTTTATGTCTATTCGCACATAATAAGCATCGATAAAAATCTCTTCATTGGTGCATCATTTTAATGTTATTCTAATTATATAAGACATGTCGATATAACGTACAATAGTTATATATAAAAAAAAATTGAAAATTTAGGAAATTTTCCGATTATATATTGTAGTTATTATATACTCAGAGAATGTCATTAATTTTTTATTATTATTATTGGATAAATAAAAAATGCTGATTAAGCGAAACGAATAATCAAACTTACATTTTACGTCCAAAAACAAAAAATTTTAATAAAAAATAAAACGAATAAAAATCACAATTCATATTCTGCATGTTATCGTCGCACGTCTTAGTAGAATAAGAAATCACTGTCTTCACCTTATTTTTTATTTATAAAAATGATAGTACTGCAAATCGTCTTATTTGCAACTACTTTCTGTGCTTAAACAAAAAATAGTGATCATGAATTAAACTTTTTTTTAATTGTTTTGTATACATATAACTATTATATAGAGAAAAAACGCGACTGAACCGTAAATCACAGCTTTGTCGCAGTACTTTAATTTATTATTTCAAGTTGGCAATTACAATAACAATACAGTTATACATTATTCATCGTCGTAGTGGCCGATGCGCTCCATCGTATTAAACCATTTAGCGTGAAAAAATTCTGCAGATCTCATACTCTTTTTTTGTCTTTCGTTTCCCATCACACACTCTCATTTTATCCTCCTCTTTTATAAAGTTTTATTACATTCACTTTTGTTATTTTCATGTTTATTTAAAAGAACGTTGCTCGTTTTAGTGGCGCTTAATTTCCTTCATTTTAATTTCTCCTGCTTTACACGAAGAAGAAAGGAGGCAGTCAAAGTTTCATCGTTAACTCTTATCACCGTGAAACCTTTTTATTATTATTAATTTTGTCACTATGTGACCGTTAAAATTCTTTAGATAACACGAATTGCGTGTTATTACGTAGGTAGGTATATATAAGCAAGCATTAAAACAATTTAACAAATTTTTACGAAGACATCAATAAAAATCGCTACAGTTGCGACTCAATTATACGTGTCCTTATATAAAATTATTCATCTTTTATCTTTCTTAACGAAATTTTAGATACTTTTCAGGCTTGATTCCAAATAACTGTTACAGCGAGTAGCATATATTACTAATACTTCATATATTTGATTTCGAAAAATAATTTTTTGTTTTTTGCAAGAAAATATAATTTTGCTACCTATTTTTCAATGGAGAATTCTGTTCGAATTAATATAAGTATTAGCACTATATGTGACAATTCGCGTGGAATAACAATACTAACATTTTTTTGTTTCAGTTTTATCAAAATATTTGAATAGTGACGTTTGGACATTAATGAAAAAATGTATTTTCAACAATAAAATACAAACGGTCTTATTCATATTTGAAAACTTTTGGTACGAGATGATCTTTACATCTACAATAATTTTTCATAAGGACATGACAATAAATTTCGGCACGAAGCTTTTATAAAGCACAAACCAGTATATATTGTAAAAGAAAAATGAAAAAAATTCATTATGTTCGAAGGATAAATCGAAAACTGTATCAAAATAAGCAAGGATCTTGGGAATTGGTAACTTTCAGAAAGCAAATTAATTTTGTGAACACGTTTTGTTACTATTATCGCAATAGTTAATATTATTATTAGAAATAGGTAGCTTGAAGTATCAATAAAATTGGGCACCTACAATACAAAATAGGTACGCTTGTACCGATGTAAGCTTCCATCGTATCATTTTTTACATAACGCACATCAACCCTTAAGCAACGTTGTCGAATTGCCGTGATATATAAAACTGCGTTATCCCGTTAATGTTGTTTTTATGACGTATATTTACATAAGTAAATAAGGATAATTTATTTTACTTAACAATTATTAATCTCGCAAATAAAAGAGGCAAAAATAAATGATCGAGTATTGTCAGCAAAAGAATATTATATATTTTACATGTAAGTATATTAAATTTTAATTTTCAAAATATAAAACCCTATATTGTGATGACTGACACAGATACATGATCAATGTATATTTATAGATATTTATTTTTATTGTTATTAAATATTATTTATATTTTGCACATTAAAATTTCAGGATATAAGCCTTTATTTCATAATAAAATCGAGTAAAAGGATTTACATTTAATATAGGTCAACGGAAATAAAGAGAATAAAAAAAGACTTTTCAAGATTAAATATATACATAAAACACTATATTAGAGAAAAAGACAAAGCAGATGTATCTCACAGTAATTCGACAGGTCGGTATTCTTATGATTAATTTTCGTATTTTTGAACTTCGCTGTCTAAGGGTTAAGGTTAATAATATATCATACCAATAATAGTGCTCAAAAACTTAACAAAACAAGCATTCATAAACGATTGCATTGCAAAATGTGACGGCTCTTAATGCACTTATCCAAGACAGCCGCATTATTGCGGTAAAAAGAATTATTCGAATGTTAATACTATATTAGCGCAAGTCCTACAATTACTTATAATAATCTGTATATATATACACGGTTGGTACACGCTGAGACTATTTTCGAGCCGTCATGAAGAAACTAGAATCGGGACAAGGAAAACGGGGCACTGTTTTCGAGAAACCTGAAAATTCTAAAAATTTCTGTTTAACGAATATTTCTTGAGAAAAAATTTAAAATATACATTAAACGTAAGAAAATCAACTAAATGATTTGTTTGTCGTTGTACAGAAGATTGACAGAATGCGAATTTAAAAGACACACTTGGTAAACCTCTGGCGTGAGCATTTCAAAAGTATTTTTGCTTGACTGTTTACATTTTTGAAAGTCCGACATTTTTGGCACTTACATGTTTAGCACGCGAAGGATTTATAATTTTCATTTTCTCATCTGGAAAAATTCACATCTTTAAAATTTGTGTGCAAAAAAAACCTTAAATGTAAATGTATTTTCCTGTAAAATTTTTATATAAAAAAATACTATTGAAAGTGACAATACTGTAAAGCCCCTTATACTACAAACTATATAAAAATGGATGAACGTCACTCGTAGCCGTTTTTATGCAGACAAGAAAAAAAGGCAATGGCACGAAGGAATAGTTTCAATGAAAATTATGAATTAAATTTGATTCAGTATCAATTCGTGTGCAATTGGCAATTATACGAGTCACTAAAACGAACTAGTCATTACTTTTATTCAAAATCTCACTCATTCTATCGTTTGTCGCGCAATTTTTCTCTCCCCTTTGCCTCATACCCGATCTCTTCAAGAAAACAAAAGCTCTGATCTGTTCTCCGTGTCTCTTGCGTCTTGTGCGTCCTTCAGGATTCTTGACTAGCACATACAAATCTACATATTATGCTTCACATTGCCTGTTTCTTTCTCCAAAATATCAAGCGCTCCCATACACGTTGGGTAATTATAAAATTACCGAGTGTAGCAATTCATTGTCATTCTGAACTTACAATCTGTAAATAAAGAAATAAAAAAGAGGGGAGGGATATCGATGCAGCGTATTGAGCCAGAATCTCTCCAGCTGGAAGTCAATGTTCACTGTATAATTAAATGTGTAAATGTATGTGTGTGTGTGTGTATGAGTGTAAGTCTCGCATGTACTGTGGGCAGGAAAAGCCCTAGACGATTATGCACTGTTAACGAATAACTTTGATCGATCGATACCTTTCGCCAACTGATGCATCAAGCACACTTAATGTCAATTTTCAAGAATACGTCTGTTAAAATTTACATTTGGATAGCTCTATATACTCTGCTTTTTTTTGTCAATTATTCTTAAGACATTTCAGAAAAATATTAAGTAGCATTCCTCGTTTTAAAAGTTTATTATATCTTATATCTTTTTAATAATTCTTTTGTTTATAAAGAAATTGTACCTGTCTCGTTACGTCATCGGCATATCTGCAGTGCGACAAGTTTATTTTTCTCTGTTATTGCTCACAGTGCTATACACTAAAAAGCACCGATCGACCAGCGTTAAAGAGCCGAAGCAAGTGCGCTTATAACGGTGTTTTACACGAAAACGTCCATCAAAGTATATACACAGTAGTTCAAGAGATAAACGAATATTAAGCAAATCCGATCACGAGAGGATAATCATCGCAGAGAGTAGGCTTAAAAACGTTCTCTAAACTTTCGTCCTTCTCTTTCTTCTGCGCCACATCCCCGCCCTCGGCGTTGCCAGCAGAGCCTAGTACAACGTATCGACAGTCCATCATCATCTTTTGTACTTAGTATAAAGAAAAGTCAAAGTCACGCCTCGGGATCAGGGCTCGGACTTGCTGAGAAATTGAAAGAGCAATCGCTCATGCCTCGCTGTAAGGCGGGCGAATCTCTTCATAATTGCAATCCTGAGTGTCGCGGCGGTGGTGGTGCTGCCACCGGCGCTGGCAGCCGTCGCCGGTTAATTCTTATTGCTATTACTACGAGGGCTTGCCGGCTGGCTCGTGGCTTGCTGTGCTCGCTGAATGTAAATGTTGAGCAATTTGAGCTTACTGCCATACAGAGAACTCAGATGGGGTTTGAGTGCCTCCTCGCCGACAGCCGCATGTATCGCCACCATGCAAAATACCGCGCTCTTGCGCACTGTCGATTCAGCGTCATCGTAGGCCTGAAATTCGATGAGCTTATATCAGACTTAGCATACTTGTGCATTATTAGCTTATATCTACTTGTTATTATATTTTTCTCTTTAAAGCGCTCCAATGTCTCAAAAAGAACTTATTGTTAACTGTTACCTTTATAAGACCTGGCATAACTTTTGAAAGATGTGGTTCTATCGCCTCCCGACCATAGTGCTCCACTACTTTGTGAAGCATTTTAATTGCACCCATGTTTTGTGGGAATGGCTCCGTGGTCATCATAGACGAAGCAAATTGAATCGTTTGTTCAGGTGGCAAAATTACGGCTACAGTAGCTGCGCACTTCTCAGCCATTCTGAGCACCTATAAAAATTATTAAAGAACAGCTTGTTAGTTTATAATATACCATAATCAGACAATGGATGCTTGCAACTACTATGATCTCTACGCAATGCAGTTTATTTTAAAGCCATCTAAGCATTTTATAAATAAAATACATTTTAAACTCATATTGTACACATGCACTTAAGATAACAGTAAAGTATATATGCAAATTACTGCCAGTAATTCATGCAAAAGAATAAAACACAAAAATTAAAATGCTTCGCTCATAAATTAAGGAAAAATTAAAGGTTAAAGTTGCATCGTGCTTTCCAAATTACTATCACTAAGAGTAGAAAGATATCGTTTCTTGGTTGTTGAACACAAATATTAAACATCGAAATTTGTGAATTCTTCAGATATGTTTGAAGAAATTGAAACCTACTTTTTTTCGAAATGATGAAAATAGATGAATCGAAATAAAAGCGCAACACAAAGAAACAACACCTAATATACCTCAGGATATTTTACCGTGGTTCTACCGCTGTTACTGCTGCTGCTACTCGCATCAGACTTTTGATCATCAAATTTGTGAGCTCTTATCACTTTTAGAACTAACAGCTCTGCGTAATTAGAGAAACTTTCTGCTAATTCAGGGCACTTTAACATATCTATGAGAGACTGAAGCACTTCAATCTGCATCTCTTTATTTTCGCTGGCCAAACTTCCAATTAACGTTTTTAATAGTCTTCTGTAAAGTGATAAAATATTACCAATAAGTACCAATTTATTTGAAAGCAAAAAAAAATTGATTGCAGAAAAACAAGAACTTACTTGAAATGCTGCTTTATATAAAGAGCATCTCCTTCGCGAACGTATTGTTGGAATTCTTGTAACGCAGCAACTTTTTCCGTAATTTGCGATTCTTCCGCTTGTAGAATCTTCAATGTGTTATCAAGAACTTCTGGCCCTCTTATTGAATCGGGCGAGGAGCCATGCGTTTTATATCCGTTATTCTCTTGAGGTAGTATAAGGTCACCGGCGATAGTGTCATTCGAACCATTGACTGCCACGTTGGTAACGGTCTTGCCGCGCTGTGTAGGCGATGAAACCGAAGAAGAACGTCCCTAATAATGTGACATGCGATTAAATTAACATAAAAGTAAAGGGATTAAATGTACTTATAATTAAGAAACGCAACGTACCGAGTTTGATAGTGTAAGACCTTCCAGTCTCTCTTCGACATCAGCCATATTACTAATACCACTGTCTTTGCTGGTAGTCGCTCTTTCCAGCCGCTCAAACCCGTAATTTTGAATTTCCGCCGTTGTACGACGTAAAGATCTGAAAACCCATTTTGAAATTAGTAGTATCATGCTTAGATAACGTGTATAGTTTTTAAGTAAAATACGCTTCATGATCTTACTTGTAAACTTCTTCGGGGTTCAAGCTATCATCCGCGCCTTCGTTTTCTACTCTTAATTTAGTACGCGCTGGTGAGTTCGGAACTCTGGGCGGAGGCGTTCCAGGAGAGGCTGGTGTACTCGTAGCCGAAGATCTTTTCAAGTGACTTTGAATGAGTGGGAGTGCAGCTTCCTAAAACATCAAATTCATCATTAATACACTTGTGATTCAAATGCTTTTAACGAAAAAATTATAATCTAAACAGCTCTGTACCTGATAATACTTTGGCAGTTCTGAAAGTATCATTGTAAATTGTGATGGATTTAAATTATAAAGAGCAATCACAGCATTCTGGGCATGTCTCCTGACATCTTGACTTTTAACATCGTTTGTCCAGTCTAACAGCCTAGCGAGCCCTGGGCCCGCAGAACTATTCAAAGCGGACGGTTCAGCAGTCTCAGCAATTTGAGTTATAAATGTCAAAGTTGCTACTTTAACGCGGGAATTTGGCGTTTGAGTGGGATTCGTTAAAAATCGCATTACGCATGGCAATAGTTGCTCGCCTGTAAAGCACTCTCTGACACCTTCCAACGTTTTGTGAATTTTCGTCTGAATTGATCCAAGTAAATCCGTTCCCAATTTGTTGAGGAGTCGAGTACACAACACATAGAGCCAATCGCCAAGATCTTCACAGTGAGTTTGAATCAAATCATTCAAAGTATCGAGGAACAAACTAAAGACTTTAGTATGCGAATCCATGAACATCTTTGCAAAAATATCAGTAATTTTACGCAGCTCTGTTGCGCTCAATGTGAATCCACTAGCGAGATAATGCTGCAGGCCTAGCAAACCCTCTTTGCGATCAGCCCAGTGCTTGTGTCCACAATTTTCGATAATCTCCTTAATATCCTACACAAGCAAAGAATTATTAGTTTATGATTTCATGTGGATGCGTGTATAAACTGTGATCAAAGTTTTTACAACCATTGCATAGCAAATAGACAGTGTAATAAAGTTTATTAAAGTGAAAACAAATAAATCAGGTAAAAAAATAGTGTTCATTTGCATTTTCTTGGAAGAATTTGGATTTAAAAAAAATTAAATAGTAATACATCATACAAGTTTGTGATTTGCATGCTAAAGGATTTGACAACAGTTAAATTTATTGTAAATTAGATAAAATATGTACATGTTTCAAATGAGTTGAGAGAAAAATATAAATATGCGTATTGAAACGAAACCATGATCTCGTTTAAAATTAAAATTGAAATGAAGATAATGTCACTTTCTTTTTAATTAAGTCAGTACAAAGAACATTTAGCAATCAAAGAAAATTAGGAATTATGCGTAAAACAAACAAACCTTTGGGATTGACTGATCCCATACATCTCGATACAATCTTTGCTGGGAGCCACTCCACGAAAATGACTAACAGGTTCAACAAGATCAGAACACGATGTTTCATAAAGGACAGGCATGTCCAATTAGTCCAAATGAAATAAACAGGCAGCAACAAAAATCAAAAAGGAACCAAACATATGTTAGCTACAGTTTTTAGAAGACTGTGTAAATAAAGGCACAATTGATTGTGAAGTTTAAAACTTTAACTTTAGAATTTTAGGAACCATTAAAGTATATTATTAATTTTAAGGTACACTTGATGCAAAATTGATGTATAAATAACATACATAAAGTATTCAGATCACAAGTATTTTATAAAGTCATGGTCAATCAAAAAAGAAAACCAAGGATAATTATTATTGTAAAAACAAACTCAAAAATAAGAATTCGGATTATGTGTTTTTGAGAGAATGTAATTTGTGATTGAACAATACGTAAATGTTTGTGTGATTTTGCGATTGAATTATTATTGAAATAGTTATAGAAAAGATACTTACATCACTCGGTCTACGAAAGCTGTCGTGACTGCGTTCGGAACAAATGCTGCTGGTTTCACTGTCATCGCTATGATCCCCTTTACCTTTTGGTGTTCTGGTATAACTATCAATACTGTCGAATGTAAGAGCATCAGCTAATGCAGATTCAGCTTCGCGCGATTGCTGTAGCATCTTTTGAGCCATGACAGGTCGAGATGGAGGTCTATCCGTTGGTGACATGTGTAAATTCCTACTCCTGTTGATTGAATTACAATAAATTTATGTTGCTTCTCTGTCAAAGGTTATCTATAAAGAAAGTGTATACATACCTCATTTTACTTCCAAAACTGTTTCTGTCATATCCAAATCGCTGCGGACTAGGTTCGCGACTGTTTCCTGAGCTTCGCATTCCATGATCCAATATTTTCGGTCTTGGAGATTCGCCGTCTCTATTGTACGTTGCATAGCTCAACCTAGACGAAGGTGAACCAGATCTACTGCTAGCTGCAAATTCAAAATTGATGTTTGTCATTGTTAAAATTGTACAATGTTAGGTAAAAATCTAAAAAATTATTAGGAGACTTACGTTGAGATTGTGATACTCCAGAAACGCGAGTCCTAGTTCGTGCAATTCTTTCGGGACTGGCCATAGAACTAGATTCTGGCGATTTGTTTGGTCGAGCTGTTAAATAAAAAGTTAAAACATTATAAAATATATCTTTTTAACGATGAATTACACGACATCGAAAATAACACAGAGCAATCAACGCAGCGATACCTTGTCTGCTTGGTTGACCACCATGATCATTATCTTTGCAGCATAAAACAAATTTGGAAAACTTGGTTAGCATTGTTAGTAGCTTTTACAGAAAAAGAATATAGAAAATGCTTACGAAGGGTAGCCTTCTGTCGATTCATGTACGCATACTTCATTCTCGCTTTGGCTCTTTGAGCAGCTTGGAGATCTATGGCACTTGTTGATCTTACTCCAGGGGATACGCGACCTTAAAATAAAGTCATTGGATTAATAAAAATTTCTTGACGACGATGCTAACATACATCAACTTCAAAGTTTACATACAATATGTTAATGTACGAAATTAATACGAGCAAAATATGTAATATTACTAAAAATATATACGAAGACTAAAATTACATGGAATCAATGATTATTCAATCGAAAATAATACTAATAAATGTAGTTGTCTAGTTATGACGATAACGTAATGTATATTAATTGTATTTTATGGTGTGAATGAAAAGTAGTTAATGTCGATAAACGCTAAATTAAATTACTCATTAAATATCACGTATAAGGGTGTGCTGTCTTAACAAAAATAAATCACAACATGAATTGTTACGAAACTGTGCATATTACAGAGAGTCTTAATTGTCTGAGAATCTAGGAAACTATAAAACGTGCAAGTGTCAGCGTTACTTTCGAGTGTTGGGAACTGACATATGTATTATATTTGAAAAAAATCAAATAATGGGAAAACTTCTAAACAATTATAAGAATTACAGTGATTGTCAGTAGGTCTTTGAAGAATCGGAATCCCAGATTGGCGATAAGATCGTGGCAAGGACGGAGTGCGTCTGAGCGGGCCGTGAGGTTGGCCCTGAGTATGATGCAAGTTTTCCGTACTACCTTCGTACGCGTAATGCAATGTCAAGTCACATAAAGCAGCATGGAAAAGAAAGCCAAATATTTACCGTCCGTTGACTCGTCAACTTTTCTTACTGCTATCGAAATCTTCGACAGCACGCTCGACTTTACGTCACTTAACATTCAACAACCCGCATATTCCCGTAACGATCATAATGACGATGATGAAGATGAATAATGCACCTTTGATTGATTTCCGCAAATATCGTCGACGATACTAACCTGTGGCACTCATGGCAGGTCTAGGGGCGCGTGGACTAGTATTCGATTTCGACACGGCGTTCAAGCTGTTAATGCTGCCGCTGTTGCTCAGAGACATCAGTGCACGTTTATAAGTCGCATCAAGACTGTTGAGCAAGGCCTCAGCATTTTCCGGGAAGTGCTCTTTGAATGCCCAGTAAGATCTGCAAATTAACATAAAATCATTTTAGCCGCGTCCTCGACAACTGCATCAGCGCACAAATCACATATCAAGAAAGCTTACTTCCTGGCGAAAGCCCTAGCCTCGGAATCCGAGTCGGCCATCCCCTTCTTTATCGCGTCCTGAAGAATATTCACGTGCTTCTGCAATATTGCCGTCTGCCAGGACTGTAGAATCAAGTGCAGATATTCGCAGGTCGCTCGGCGTATGTCTTTACTCTTGTTGTTCAGAGATGCCACGATAATTGGCACGTAGCGGCTGCTGTGGGTGTTCTGCAGTATGAAACGCACCGCCACTGCACCAGCTGTCGCCACGACCTTTTTGAAACAAAAAAAAGCAGAAAAAAAAACAATGACGAAGATCCAGGAGACTTATTAGCGATGCCGGGCAGTATGCCAGTCGTGAGATTTTAATTTGCCGGAGATGAATCGGCGCTCACCTTGGCACTGTTTTGGATGAGGTTCATTAACGTCGGCAAAACGGTCTCGCCGAAACTGGCGAACTTGTTCTTGAGCTGGAGACTTAGATAGGCGACAGTGATGCAGACCTCGCGAACCACCTGCGAGCGCAGATCAGCGCAGGCCGTCTCGAACGGCCGCTGAAGATCCTTCAGACATACCGGGAATATGTCGTAGTTCATTCCGCCGGCTATTATTATCCCTCGCAGTTTTTTCATCTGTGTGGAGAATAAGAATAATATACGTCATGGATCTTCTATCTCGCTTGCGATTTAGCTTGAACGTTATGGTATGCAAATGAGCGAAATTCCAATTGAAAAACTAACGTCGCCGGCGATGTGTGTCAAGATAAACGTCGAAATTTATTATAAAAATAAAACTCTGTGCGAGTAACATAACACAAGCATGTGCATCGAGAGTTAGTTTCTTCCCGACAATTGATGGTGAGTAAACGGCCATTTGAATTCCACACTCATTTACGTACGGACTCTTCCTTCGATTACGAAAGCAAAATACATACGCTGTCCGTCCTCTGTTTCCAGTCTTTCTTGTCGTCGCCGATGATGTCCTTAATCGCCTTCATTTGCTCCTCGAGATCCTTGCTGGAGAACAGCTTCACCTGTGGCACGTCCTCAAACGCCGTGAGGAAGGTTTCCTCGTCCACTGCACCAGCTTGACCTATTACAAATTTCGCAATTAATTCGTTGTACGTTTTTTCGCTGCGCTGAGTATCTTTATTTTCTTCAGTTTTTTGTGATTTATTAAAAAGCAATTAGCAGCCATTCAGACATTTATAGAGTATGCAATACCTGAACAGCGCGTTAATGATTCATGTATATACTTGAATTGATTCAATAAATATGATTTGAAAAATTGATTTTGTTTAAATGACTCTTATGTAATGGTTATACCGCAGTTTCTTACATCGAATAAGCAGTGCAACGTTTCTCCACACCCTGTTTGTTTATTACAAAAATGACGTGTAAGCGTGTAAGCAAGTCAACATGTAAACATTAAGGAAATTGTAGGGACATAAAGCTCAGTGTATATGTATTGTATATATTCCTTTCTTTGAAAAATATATACATATTAACTATACTGTATTTCATCGTATACCGTTTAGCATAACCATAAATTGAACGCTTTAGCCGTCTCTGCAAGTCGAAACATTTTACCAAGAAAGAACAGCAGCTGTTCTTATTTGCGTCAAACGTGCGCGGCATTCCGAATGAAAATCGCCAAACTTTATATCCCATAAAGGCAAAAACTTAAAAAAAAATCATCGCACATGGTTGTTAAAGTGGCATGAACAATGGTGTCGCCATTACATAAGAGCATATAAATCATGTACAACTGAAACACGAGTCGAAAGGCAAAAATGTCAGTTTAGATACCTGATGATGCAGACTTAAAGGACGGATTTCGTTTGACGGAAGGCACCCTTGTGACTGTCGCTGGATTACCAAATTGAGCTGTCATGCAAGTGAACGGTTAGCAAGCTTATAACGGTGAAAGGTTAACGTGCGACAGTATGTATAGACACACGTGTGCGTCCACGACATAATATAATGCTGCTGCAGCTGCAGTGCTCTGATGTGTGTACTTTTAATGTATATGTATATTTCTTATTTGTTATGGCGTGCTCGATTTTTTGCATGTGGGGGTGTGCGGCTGTTGTTCGTGCTCAGCGTTCGAGATGAATTAACATCTCGAGAGCGTTATGCAATTGCCAAAGGAATATTGGACGGAAAATTATTAAGCTGAGAGAGACTTTCTCTCTGCGAAGCTGCTCGTCGACGCGGCCAAGCTCGAAAGCTTCCTAATTTTTGTTTAAAGGATTTTACGACAATGAAAAGCAATTGTAATTTGCGTGAAAGAAAGCGTGAACAATTTTGACGAAAAATTTATTAGAGATAACTGTTGGTGCGTTGAGAAAAAAAGAATCTTGTCGTTTTTAATATGAATTTAATTTGATAGTAAAAAATGCTACTTGAATTTTTCTAATATATATTGATTTTTTGTAAAAATTTATATAATAATGGTTAAATAATAGATATTTCTCATGCAAAATACTAACTAATATGGGTGCTAAGCTTTAAGACCTTTTAATCTATATGAACACAGTTTTATTGTGATAAGGGATTTTACAAAAATGTCTATTTTTACTGATACACTATACAATTCTTTTTAAAACTGTACATATCGTTAATAAAAATTCAGCAATTTTAAAATTAAATTATAGGTGTGTAGCTATACATATATTTTAATAAAACTCAGCATATTTGCAAATCATGCTCGCGTCAAAAGTTTCCTCTCAAACTAAAAAATCAATATACGATTTATGTATAATATAATAATAATGTACAGCTAACTATAGGTATCTGCGCGTGAAAAATTGTATATGTAAGTAAAAAGAAAAAAGTTGTTTGTGAGAAGGTGGAGAGTGTATACCTTGAGGTACGGGTGGCGCCTTTGCCGGTCCGAACTGGCTCTTCTTCTGCAGCAGACTCGGCATCCTTTTGACCGGTGCCGATTTTATCTGTACACAATATGCAAACCATTGCCGTTTAATACACAAGGAGAACTCGTAATTCATCCTTTACTTTATTGCGTTATGATATTTTTTTGTCAAAGTTTGAACCTTCATTTAATAATGAAAGTTCAGTAATAGTAAGACATTGATTTACTCACCGCTCTGTCCGGTTCGTCCAGATCTTTTCCAACTGTAACAGAAAAGAATGAAAAGCCATTAGTTCACATATGCCAGACATTATCTTTATTACATTTGAATAGTAGAGAACACTGGTTTCTTACATAAAGAGAATCTGACCTAAAGATTATACATTTAAATTTACTATACCCATTGAATAACTCAAGAGTCAACAAGTTCCAAAAAAAAAGACGATATACCCTCGACATCACGTAAACACGTCATTACCATTTGTAACCCGTTAACCCAACGACTTTCGTCCATTACAAGTATACGATCGAATCACCAAAAAAAAAAAAAAAAAAAAAAAAACCAATCACCCACTGCGCATACAGAACACCAATCGTTCCAATACCTAAATCGGGGTAGAGCCAAGGTGGCTTGTGGATATCGCAGTGGCATCCACGTGCCCTTGCACCCGGGTGTTTAACGATGTTGTCCCATTGGAGTATCCAGCTGCTACTTGCATCCCACAGTTTTTTGTCGATGCTCGGATACTTGACGAGGCCACGGTGAGCACACCGATGACCATTCGCTACGATCACGTCCGAGTCCGTCATTCTGCTGCTGCTTCTTTTTTATCACAGGCTGTCGACGCGACTCTTTCTCTCACGCTTCTCTTAGCGCTGCATTCATTTTTTGCGCTTGGTTTATTGTCGGGATGCTTGTTTTCACGGCTCGTAGAAATTTATATGCTTTATTTTTATAGTAATAAAGGCTGCGCTTGTTTTGATTTACTTATCACGATCTAAGTATCTTCTTATCACAAGTAGAAATCTGTTGCTTTATCATGATAAAGTGTTTTTCAAAGTATATAGTCTATACTTTTGTAGAATATCACAGCACAGGTAAGTTTTGTGTGAAATTTTCCGATTTCATCATCATCTTCTCGTTTGCATGCAATAATCCTCTATTTTTAATAGAGACGTCCTCTTTGAGGTACGTTTTGGTGGCCTGGAGAGAGGAAATTAAGTTATTCGTACAGTCGGATGGGCATGAGTGAGGAAAGACTGTTTTCTTTTGTAATTCACAGGCTCGTTTTATAACGGAAATTTCGCTGCTTCAAAGAAAGACACAATCGCTTAATTCGCTTGGAAAGATTTTTCAATTTATAAAATGCGAAGAAAAAATTAATTTTACTGTCTTATCGTAAAGCTTGCTTGGAATTCTAACATTTACAATAATTCCAATATGTAAACTAAAGAAACATTAGATAAAGCTCTATCGTTACAGAATTATTTAAATTACTCTGAAAGCACTTAACGGTACGGCCTCTAAGTGATCCAAGATACGTATATCCCATGAATCTCAAATAAACATATAGAGAGACTGTTTTACAAACTGTACACGAAATTATAATGCAACGATATATCAAGCAGCGAAATTTCCCTATTCAGAACGATATGGTCACAAGAAGAGTATATAAATAAGCATATAACATCCCGATCGCGCGGGCGGCAGTGAAAGCGATTCCACGGCTGTTTGTTCTTTCCTGGGAGGCACCTGAGGTGTTTAATTAAGCAGCTCTTCCAACAAAAAAGAGCGTATATTCTCCTCCCTCCCCCGTCACCTGATCTTCGATGAATAATTCAAGCGAGAGCCCGTTACGCACATATTTTATTTCGACGAGAAATTCGGACTGCAGCTCTAACGAGATTATTCCTCTTTTTTTTTCTTCGTATGTGTAAGCATACGTTCACCCACTTCACACAATGAAATAAACATCGAGTGTGAAACTCCGTGAGATGGCCATTTTTGGAGGAGGTCTGACGGCGAAATTTCGACTACTTATCAGACGTGCCGATAAAAAAGGAGAGAGGCCCAGTTACATTTTTACGTCGATTTTTATTTACGGCGGCTTTATTAAAAAGGTACTTTCGGCATACTTGTATTGCGTAATATGGTTATGGGATATATTATAAGGATGATGAATTAATGATGTATCGAGACGTATATTGCGGTATAAAGATTCCAGTGCTCCGAGTTGGAGAAGGAAGATATTTATCGATAATTAATTTTATCGATAAATTTCACGAGTACTTAGTCAGAGGACGATTTATTGCGTTAGGTTATAAATAAAATGTTGCCAACCTAAATATTTTCAAGTTTTTCCGATGCAGAAGACAATTATTTCTTCTTTTTGCATTATGTATATATTGCAGGCGTATGTTGCACTGTTAAGATTCTTCAGATAACTTATACAATGACATAAATTACTCAACCAGGTCACAGACAAGACTTTTGTTTTTATTTACAATTCTTCTGAACTATATACAAGAGATTAATACAAGTTTTTGAGCCATAGAAAAAAAAATATTATTTATTCTTAGTATATGCACTCATATTTATTTTAAATTACTTTATCACGAAGCAAACCGTTCAAGGTAAAAACGAGGCATTAAAAAAGTTTATCGAAAAACAAGTCCACGCTCGAAGAGCCTCAAAGGAATAACATCTGCCAAAATTAGCGGACGAAAATAGAAAACTAACGAAAAAGGCTTTTCTGCTCGGTAATTATACCAATTACAGCAGAGACAAAAAAAACACAAGAAAATAATAAGACCTCCTCCGTCTTCAATCTATTCCTTTTTGGGAGAAGTAACATCCCAACGACGCGTCATCAGCTTATATACACGACAAATAACGAGAGCGAAGAACAATTATTTCGTTTTCCAAAGGCCAACGTGCGTACATTCCCAAGAATTCACCCCTTTTTTCTAGCTCTCCAAGTCCATGACGAAATCGATGTGTAATTACACTGCGTAACCGCAGTGGAATACCTCACACACATGCTTCGTTTGCCTAAGAGTCGCGGATCATCGCAAAGCATAAATCATAAAAAAAACGTTCTCTCTAGCTCTCAGAGGAAAGAAGTCCCAAAAGAAAAACATCCGCACCAGAAGAAAAAAAAAAGAATAATACACCATCAGCAGCCAGAAGGCAAGTCCAACGTATTCCTCCTTTTAACCCATTACCGCGCCTCTATCCCGCTTTGCATATATAACTCTCCTCGAGCCGGCTCTTCGTATTTTTATCGGCGTCGCGGCCCCTTGTATTGGCTCGAAGCTAGATTGCCATCTTATCGATGTTTGCGTGCGCCGCTGTAGCGGGCCGACGTCGTTGCATTGTGTGAGCTGCCGCCGTTTACTTACAACTTCGTCGACTGCTGCAGTTCCGAGAGAAGCTTCTTTTTTTCGCCACCCGCACGGCAGTCGTTCGATTTTATATGCAGATTGTTTTGCGAGAAAATGAAGGTGCTGCGGTGAGGTGTTGAGAGGATTGAATGAATTTAGCGATTTTATGGCTTTTTACCTTGCAGCCCTTTCTTTACTCATAATACTGGTACAAATACGATTATTTCAAATATGTGTAAAATTGAAAACTAAATTAAACAATTTTCACTTCAACCTCTCATCGCGTTTTTTTTTTTTTTTACTCTCGTAAAGGTAACACAAAGAGGGACGCAAGTTTATTCGATGCACATAACGCGCGTGCATGCACAGAAAGCGAGAAGTGAGCGGGGGATCTGGAAGAAAGAGAGAGAGAAAATTGAGGTTGCGGGCAAAGTTGCGCAAAATCTAGCGCCTAGACATATATATTTTGAAATCTAAGTGCACTCGCCGACTTTTATCAAGGATCCCTTGTGTGCACTGTTGCGAGTTGTATCCGAGCACATTATGTATTTCGACTCCAAAGCCACATTACAGTCTGTAATATTGACGTTACCGAGAAATCCACGTTCCGCGTAATTGTTAAATGCTAAGAGGCTATACTCAATTGTAAATATTTAAATCTCTCTCTCTCTGGGTTACAGACTAGAATATTTATTTCTATACAAAAGGACGGAAAGTCAGAATCAGCAGCTTGTTTACACACACAGCCTCGGCGTGGAAGAAATCATTAAGGATTCAAGCAACGAAACTCGTTGCGCGACTCCCGAAAAACCCGACATCATCTCTCGTATACCGTAAAACAAGGCGAATGTTTTCCTGGTAAACCCCGGCGTCCTATTCTTTTTCCTCTCTACACTAAAATCAAAAGCAAAAGGATTTCTTTCTCGCGTAATAAACGCCGGTAATGGCATACAGAAGCATAATAACGCGCCGCGTGCTGCACAAAGGCCGTACACACGCGCTCCTTTACGCGAGGCTCTAGACTGGCAATTTTAGGATCGATAAAAAAAGCCTCGACTCCAGTGTGTATAGGGAGTACCTATATATATATACACACGCCGTCGAGCAGACGACGTTATAAGTCAGTATATAAGAGCCGATTTGAATTGACCTATACGTATATTCATTGCAAAAAGAGTCATTTGCTTTCGACGCGTATATTATCGTAGACTGTCAAATTACACGCTTATTTGCGCGCATAAATTTGCATAAACACTGCGAGCGGGTGTAAAAACGGGATGGATCTATCGGAATACAGTATATTGCATATAGAAGGAAGCGAAGATATCGATGCGCGTGTGAGAAACCGGTGCGAATAAATAATCAATCACGAGCTAATCACTCATCCTAGGCTCGTAAGTATTATATACAAGACAAAAACAATAGACGCGCTTCTGCGTTAGAAATAGCGCGCACCTTGAAAGCGAAATAATCCTTCAGTTGAGAGTAAGAAAAAAACAATAAAAAAAATCGCGTTACGCGAACTGTGCGCAAACAGAATATAGTGAGGACAGTATTATATTCACGTGACACAAGCGCGCGAGAGATGACAACACAACATAACCGCCAATTTCTCTCTGATGCCGCGCGGCGAATGATATTTTCGAAAAACACGTAAGTAAACAAAGGCGGGTGTGTCCGAAGGTATAAGTAGGTATCTCTTGTTGCCTCGTCTGCAGCGGTGTTTTGAAACACGAGGATTCGGAAAAAATCCGTTTGTTCCTAAAGCACGTGATTTTCCTGACAATAATCGCTCATTTGGATGACGAAGGTAGTAGTTATACAAAGCCGCGTGAAATCGCCATCACGATTTTTCACACTTCATTAAAATCTGAATGAGCGATTATTTAACGCGATAATCTCATAAGTCATCGTCACACACAAGAAAGAACAAACAGCATCATCTTCCATCACTACGTTATAAATTCGGCGAAGAACAATAATCGCACATATAGAACATCACAACAACAAACGGAGAAATGGCGGACGCTTCACTGCACACTTCCAGGAAGAAGACACGATGAGAGAAAAAACACACTATACTGATGTATATATGCACACCTGACACGTACTACATACGCGCGCGCACACACCGGATTTCCAATTTCCGTTTCCGGCCGGCTACTTCTTCGCGACGCGTCCAACTTTTCGTGTATACCGCATTAGCAGGTATATATTGTATATATATACAGCTGCGGATCCGCGAGCGCGGCAAGTCGCTCGGCCGGTCTATACTGGAGTGTGCCGCGGCGACTCTAGCGCTACTCGGAATCGCTCTCGGATGTATCGCGAGGGGGGGAGGAGGCGATCGCACGCCGTCTGCTGTATGCTCGCTACACTATATAGCTATTACGGCTATAGGTACTTGTAGGTGGCTATATACACTTCTCGGTGCGATATGGGGGGCAGGGTCCCCCCTGTTGTGGAGTGACACTATAATACGTGACGTAATGGAGGAGGAAATTCGAGAATCCGAGAAGGGCTGGTGTTTCTTATTCTCGATTTCGCGCGAAAATCAAGATGTTTGGAATTTCGTGTTGTTGCGAGAAAGACGTGTGTACACGAGTTATGTAAAGGGATTTTTCTTATTCCTGATGTTTCCCGGGCTTATACGAGTTTTTAATTGCGCGCTTAACGTCGCGAACGTCGATTCATGCGGTGAAATTACACGATGTTGTTGAGTTGATACATATACTGGATCATGTCGACTTTTTTTCGTTTTTAGTTTGACGTATGTACCTATATATAAGAATATATTCGTTCAATAAGCGTGAAAAATTATCAAATAAGGAAACAGGTTTCGGAAGAATAGAGCACGATTGGAGTAGCAACTGACAATATTTTTTTGCAGGAGTTGTTGAGGTTGCGAGCGTGAATTGATGGATAGTTTTCATTTCACACACCAACACAATGCAATTCTTCTCCCCAACAATATCAAAAAAAGTTTTATCAGACAAACTTTTTACAGTTTGTATTTACTTGACGAACACGTGCGTTACTTTTTCACGTATACTTTAACCTTTTTGTTATATCTACGTATAAGTTTGGCACTCGAGCCAAGTGCAACTTCAGCCAAACAAGAAAAAATTTAAAATCCCGCCACTAAGAGCAAGACGGACAACGTTATTTATGCCTCTCTTCGTGTATTTTTCACTTTTTTTTTAAACAACTCGAGTATATGTCTCTGCATCCTGCAGAAAGATGAAAAAAATATTCTTTTTCTCTCCATTTGCATTCAAAGGTATTCTTTTGTACAGAAAACTTCATCGCCATTAGGTAATGAAAATCTCGAAAAGAAATACAATCCTTCCATTTTTCAATTCCAGAATAAGTATAGTGTATGTACTTTATCGAAAAGTTTACTCAAACTCTTATAGATATGATTTACGTTCACGCGTTAAAGGGTGAAGTATTGCGTAAATATTATGTTTACCAAAGTAAAATACATTTTTACAGAAACAACAGCTCTAACAAATATAGTCTCGCTATAACACACAAAATATTCCCAAGCGCGAGACATATACATTTGCATGAAAATGAATCGTGTACATACCCATAAATCAAGTGCGAGACGGTGCACACATTAACACGAGTTTTTCCTCGTGTCGTATAGCAAAGTTACACCGTCAGAAAATAATCTACGATTTACTCCCTTTGCCTAATAAATTGCCAGTCGCAAAATAATTCTATGCAGTCATGTCGTTCCGCCGTTATGTAACAATAAGCGCTTACGCTATATTATTTTCAATCTATACAACAGGAAATTGTAAAAAAAAGCAAACGGCCGCTATGACTACTTGACACTCGCGAAGGAAAACACGACGAGTGAAAAAGCGACTCATGAACGTGTGCGAGAGATGAATCTCGCGTGTGTACGTTTTTACGACTCGCAGTGTTTGCGCGCTTCATTTACTGGTAAGTACTTATACTTTGGACGTTCTTTTTTTAACCTAAATCAAGATTCGCCAAGGCTTACGAGTGTGTATTGCTTACTTATTCAAGTAGCGAACAAGACCCTTGGCTGATAAAGATTCTTGTGCATATTTTTAAAGAAAGCGAATTGAGTATATAAGATTATGAAAAGATATACTTCGACGCGAAATGAACGAAAGGTCCACACGTGAGCGATGCAGGATGTATAAGGACATGGTTTGATTGGCACGACTCAGATGTACATACAAGAAACTCGCCGAAAAAGGGATACCACCAATAAGGTATGAGTTATCTCTTTTCGGTCGCTCGTCCCTGATAATCGTTATCTCGTTCCACTATCAGCCTTGTTCTTTGCCAGAAAATACTCGAGGAAGCTCGGGGCCACGTTCCAATTTTTGGACGCGTTTATTACATCACGATGGACTATATAATTCTTTTGTCAATACAAATTTTCATTGTTGTACCTTTTTTATCAGCTAGTCGCGGCGTAAGCTAATTTTTTGTTATCATCTTTATAAGCTTGAACAAAACACAGTGGCGTAACGTTTTCTTACTTTATGGACTTTTCAAAAATTCGTATATATATATAAGAGCCTTATAAATCGAGTACATCAAACGGGGACATGCAGCTCGCATTGAAATAATAATACCCATATAGCCGTTTATCGCTCATCGTACAGATCATAATTGTGCAGCGCATAATGGGCGCCTGTGAAAGATCGCAGAATTCTATATTCCGGGAAAGCGAAGTAAAAAATCCGCTTTCATATACAAAACTTCTTATTCCACCATTATTTTTAGAAAGTTTGTTAAATAGAATTTGAAAAAAGAACACGTTTAAGGGCGGACACCGTGTCAACCTTGAATCGAAAGTGGAACAGTCGCGACAAATTCGCAGAGATACGTTACGATCAACGTCGCATTGAATTAAGGAGAGATTTACGCGCGACAGTGAGTTTTTGCGGTCGCCCCACGATTTCCAATAACAGAGGGGACACAGTTCGAAAAAAGCTTGTCTTTGAAGATGCAGTGCCGACGAGCAAATAGTGACACTACAGACTAGGAAGTGAAAAACCGGCGTAGACGCATATGCTGAATGAAAGAAAATTTATTGCTACCTGGAATTGCGGCTGATTCGAGCTAAACGAGCGCGAGAAATCGGCTACAACGGATGCGCAATGATTTGCGAATATAATAAATAGTCAAGTTTTTGCGAATCATTGTATAAGCTTTAAGCTTGCGAAACGGTCATTTGGGTTATATATAGTGATGTGATGTTGGTTATTTCTGAAAAATTTTGTAATAAAAGTTGTGGGGTGTCAATTTTTAATTTGTCGAAGTCTATAAGGTTGCACTGCTGCTGTTTGAATGAGTCGGAATGAATGAGGTACAGTGTGTACGTATATTTCTTGGAATATCGAATCTGCATAAAATTGAGAAAGGCACGTATAAACTTGCCTTTATTTTACGAGTTTATATGAATAAGATTGTTACTTCAGTTGTTGAGAATTAAGATTTTGCAGTGATTAATTTATAAAATAGATATGCAAAAAATGGGAAAGTCTGAAATGAAATGTAAAACGAAGGTTTCACCGTGAAAAATAAAACACCAAAATTATTGCGCAGCAGCTTACAAATCAAGAACAGGTATTTTAATATACACGCTTTGATGGATGACAATAATTTGTACACTTCAGCAAGTTCTGTTTGAAAAAAACATCACTTGTAAATATTCATTCTATACTTTACGTGACACATACAGTTTTCGAAATGAAAATAACTCCTTTAATCAAAGAACCTCACTAAAAAAACCAAGGAGAAGCACTTCGAAGTGGCCTAAAATTCTGAGCAAGTTTTTTAACGAGAAAAAAAGGAAACTGTCGCTGAAAGTAAACAATGAAGTGAGCGATCAGTGTCGCCGGCTCTCTAATACACACCGGCAGAGAAACTAAGCCTCTCGGCCGTGAGTCAGCTGCAACGATTTGCAATTGAAAATCGCGGGCGAAACTCGCTTATTAGGCAGCAAGTGTAAAACGACGCATAAGAAAGCGCAGCGGCTACTTACGTATGCCCGCGAGGAAGAAAAGCTGAGTATATAGAGATAGTTCTTCTGCGTCTCGAACTTGCTTTATGAGATAGAAATTGTGTGCAAGGGAGTATAGATTTATTCGCACGTGTGCGCCGAACCTATTTATTCTGATGTATTATAAGCAGAAGTTCATGTCTCATCAATTTTTAGATAATATGCAAATTATTTTTTCGCAAACAACATCGAATCGCTCTAAAGGCAAATACAGCGTAAAATGGATATTGCATGTCCGCCTCGAAGTGCTGGCGTGGATTTCTGGTGGTCGTCGTATCATGAAGATAATACATAAAGCCACGAGTTTCGAGGCGAACTTTCCGATCTTGATATATTGCGTTCACTCAGCAGCGCTCTCGAGGTACTTAATCCGTCCGAGAAACGCCTTATTAAATTTACGAAAAATCCGTAAGCACTTGGCGAAGCTAGTTTCTTTTTTTTCGCCTCCTCTCTCGTGCCCGACTTAATGCGCTTTGCCATTTTTTCAGATCGCTTATCGGCATTACTTTTAACGTGCCTTTTTCACTGGCGATGCCGATTTTTATTGATTTTAACTTTGCTCGAATCAAGCTTGTTTACTCGTCGTGTTATTTATCTATTATTATTTTTTTATTATTTAACGGTTCAACAGTTATATCAAGGTAAAAGCAAAGAAAGTAGTTACTTGACATTCTAAAAGTCACAGAGTAGTCATAAATATATTCAACGTATGTACGTCTAAAAAGTATTCAAGCGTATCTTGAAGGTGATTCGCAATATCAAAATAAAATAGCACAAAGTAGAATGCATAAAAACGATTTTATATTCACTTAATGCGCTACGTTAATGCCAGATTTTCAGATTTTGACGTTGATTTTCTTGAAATTAATCATTCTTGTCATTTATTATATGTTTAATGTTAAAAAATAAAATGTTTCCCAACACTACTGATACCATGAAGTTTAATTTATAGTTTTTTCTTACGCAGATTTTAAAGCTTCAAAATTACGAGTAATGAAACTTTGCTAAACATCTATTGCCACTAAATGCAGCTACCTTCGCACAATAATTTTTCTTTCTTACGTAAAACAGTAAAAAATGTATAGATTCCACGACGAAAACAGTCATGCTAAAAAGTGTTTTTATGGTTTTATTTCTCAACTCATCAATATACGCAACAGCACGCTACTCTTCTTATGTCATTAATAACTTTAAATTTTAAAACTTGCTTTAAAAAGCATACGAACCTCGTCTTCAAGACTATTTACAAACAAAAATATATAAAACAAATACAACTTGCTCCTCTGCACAAGCCATTCCAAATGTAAATGTAAACGATATCGATAAATTTAAGTCCCGGAAAAAAATTAACGACGTCGCGCATCGATGTAGCTGTACACATCGAAAGAAAGTATCCTCTTCCCCGGCAACAGAAATTAAATTGATAGCGACACTTCTGGAGGATCGTGGACTCAAATGAGTAGCTATATTTCACAAGGAGCGAGAAGATAGTCGGGCTTCGGAAACAAAATAACAGTATTTTCAAGCCTGAAAAGGAAACTCTGTCTATTCCGTATACGAGAATTGAGATATCCTAATGACGCGCACAACGTGACACCTAACCTCTAATTAGACGACAAGCCAGTGCTGCCAGCAAATGCAAACTAACCATAATAAAAGAAAAAATACCGTATTCAATCTCATCCTACTACTCCTCACATCTTCATAATAATCAAGAAACTTCACTACACACACGGCTTAGCCCCTAATGTAACTTCAAGCCTGATTATGAAATTATCTTTCTCTGATATACCGCACGGCAGCATATACCCATCTCTCTTTTCTCCATACGCATGAATAAACGGAAAGTCGGGTATAAGCAGAAAGTCCGGGGATTCCCCGGAGCAAAGAAGGCGGAATCGCTCGCATTAGCCGACTCTAATCAATGGAGCAGCGGTGAAACTCGCTGAAAGCGGGTCAATTTTGCAAAAGCCGCTTGGCCGAGTGCAGTCATCATCGACTTTTCGAAACTACTGCTTGTTACGTTGGGTTATAGTCGCGCAGATGATTCGGGTGAGAGGATAAAATCCAGGGAATTCGATTGCGCGAATGATTAAGTGTTTAGCTGAAGAATGTTAATTCGTCGTACGACTGCATGTCTGAGATATATCGTGTGTGCTTTTGGCTTTGATGCCATGAGAAAATCGGACTGTAACCTATCTTGGAATTATAAGAAATTTTATGCAATAAAAGTGACAACGTAAATTCTAGTCTGGCTGGATGCCTGTTTTAAACTTTTTAAAAACTTTTTTAAATGTTTTAGTGGCGCTTTAAACTTTTTTAGTGTTGTTGTGTCGCTCAGCAGAAGCATTTTATAGCTCTTGCTCAATTCAAGCCAGAATCACGTAAACGTATACTAGTTTGCCTGCATATGCATATGCACTGTTCTTAAAAACAGTGTACGATAAGCAATTTAACGACAAAAGGGTACAGCGAAGTATCGAAAATTACCCACTTTCGTTTTGCTCCACATGGGAAAATGCTATACCACACTGAGCATTAGGTTGTGTTTTTATTCTTCTGAATAGTCAAATTAGTACAGCTGTTGGGGCAACTAAATATTTGAGTGCAAATTAAATGTAACTATATAACTTACGCAGGCGTAAAAAATTTTCATGGAAACTATAAATCAACTCTCAACAATAAAGTATCAGTTTAAATAAGTGTAAAAGTCACACACGTTTATCTCAAAGCCATTTTCCAGTTTGTATAATGAACAATGGGCTCGATGGAAACAATGGTCGTGCAAAATGCAAAACCAAAAATCCACTTCCTGAGGTTACAGCACACAGAAATGATCCCTAAATGGAATCGATGTTAACTTTACGTTTTAAAATTATTTAACACTCGCAGTTTTTAAGACCTTTGAACTACCTCACCAATACAGTCTATAATGGGTCCATATCCTACTCTCCATAGTTGCATAACGTCTTTACGGATTAGCGGCGCAAACTTATTTACCGGGATAAACCGCTTATGCTGTACTTCTCTTTTTCTTCGCGCTTTCTTATATAGGAGCTTATCTCATTTCGCTTATTTACCTTACGGTTTTTGATGTGCAAAGAACCGGCAGGTTCAAGTTAGTCAGAAGGTGCTTTAATACGCCTAGTTTTGCGGGGACTTTATGAAGATCGTTATCAGCCATTTCGATCGTATCTTCATGCATAGTTTTGTTGGTTCATGAATGTTTGTTGGTCGGTATATCGGAAACATTAATTTCGAGGGAATTATAGGAGCTGTCGACGCGGACTTGTGAATTAAATTCCGGCGAGTTTAACAATCTTTTTATTACAACTGATATTATTGCTTCATTTCCTCACTGACTGAGATAAGACTACTGCATCGTAAAACGCGAGGCTTTTTGTGAAGTACTTCGCAAGATTCCAAATTTAATTAGTGGTTTATCAGACTTCCTATATACCATGACTATAATGTGAAACGTATATAAAATCACAATTAATGGATCAACGCAAGAAATCAAGATTAGCCCGCAATCATTATGAAAACGGCTTGATCCCAGGCTGTGCAGATATCGATCACTCTAAGTCGACAATTCACGTCCAATTTTTCAACTCACGCGAACACAAAGCAAGAAAAAACTTAAAAACTGACATTTCACGCTGCATCTCACGCTGCGCCAGTCGAAGTCAACAGCACCGCCGTCAATTACACGTAATAGGTGAATGTGTAGATACACCTCTATTCAAGATAAAGCACACCAGACATAATCATATATACAGAGAGAAAGAGAGAGAACCTTCGCCACGTAGTGTAACTCGTATAATTACAGACAACGCATATACAGAGCAACGACACAGCTATCGTCGCGAAAGATGAAGTAGCTGCAAGATCGTTTCTCGCGATTGCTTCCAAGAATTTCGTTCCATAGACCTTCGCGTGTAAAAGTGTAGATATATTATATTATACCTTCGCTCGCATTTGAATACGAGAGGAAAAAGTTCACGACTTCATGAGACTTTGTACCAATTAACTCGCATAGTGGAAAAAGGCAAAGTAGCTCCCGCGAGACAATATAAAACGGCTGAAATCTCTCAGACTCCTTTGAACTTTCACACCAAATCTCTGATGTTAACATTGTCTACTTTGGCGAGAAAGCTGAGCTAGAAAAAAGTCACATGACAAGCATGTATAACCCAATAACACGATATATGCCACACGTGCCTATATATAACATATTCCGCAAAACAAAAAGTCGCCCGAAGGCAGTCAACGTGCGATCCAAGCAGTGGTGGTGGTGGTGGTGGTCGCGAAAGATAAGAGTCGTGAACAATAGCTCGAGCGATGAAACGACGGAATGCCGACGTGTGCTGTAGAGGAGAACGTCGTTGAAGAGCTCGAGAGTCCTACCCTCTTGGGAATTTCGAATTGTCATTCCCAGACCGGTGTCATCCGATTGAGGGGCTTTTTTGCGTGTTTCTATGATGGAATTCTAGGATTGGTTGACGGAGACTTTGTAACGAGAGACGACAGCCTGTATTGTCTTGATTTTGTGACACCGAAGATGATTGTCTTATAATTCGTATTGATGATACTGCAGTTTACAATTTTTTAATATTAGGGTAATTCTCGTGTCACCAAAGTTTCCGAGAAAAACTCACGATGAATTATTAACGAAATCGCAGTTCACCTATACTCAAATTGCACGATTCTCGAGAGTAATTCAAGCAATAATGTCTCTGAGCGCGATACAGCTTTTAAACTTGTCCGCCGCGGAGTAAGACATTATATCCACTTTGTGGAATTCTCCGGTAGTTAGCGATTCTCTGTAGAATTCTTCGTAAGTTTATGCGAAAGAAACAAGTATATCGGGTCGCATTAGAGATCTCTATACTACGAGTTAATTATGTCATGCTCGAATAAATGCATTTCCGATGAAATTGTATTATACCATTTTCTTCAAACTTTCCTGTGCTGGATTATAGAATAGACCGTGTTGTGAAGGTTGAAAACAGCTTCTTTTTTTTCGAAAAACTCGATATAGCTGCAGAGAGCCTGTAAAAGGAAGTCCACTAAATTCTCCTTGACTTGGAAGGCTTCTTCTTCTTCTTCTTGGGCTGCGAAATTGTGTGCAGACGCAAAAGCAAAGTATCCGGACTTGTATGGCATTAAGCCAGAGAAGGTATATGGTGAACTTTTCAAATATGCATGGTACACATACACACACACAGTGCAGTAAACGTCTCTTCTGTTCATGACGGATTTATGCGGATCCACTTTTGCGAATAGCTACTGGCATCTCTTTCCGTAAATCATCGATAGATTCTCAAAGGAATTTTCTAGCGGTGATGAGGAAAATAACTTGGTTACTACTATATTCGTGTTAAATGCTTTATCAATTGAACTTTATTATTTTCTCACGTCCAATAACCTCTATTTCCTTCTCTTTGCCCCAGTCTCTCAACTATAATAGTTTCTTTATATATAAATATCTCCATTATTAATTCATCTCTCGCCGAACTACTGCGGCTGTGCATTTCCGTCTCTCGGTTATCCCGCGCGCGACACAGTGTGTATATATATAGAGATAGACGCCCTTTCACTTTTCGCGCTGCACACGTGCGCGCCTCGAGAGAGTATATAGCGAGAGACTTGCCTCGGCTTCCCATACAGTATATATCTAAGTCCCCGCGAGCAAATAATATATATAGAGAAGAAAAGAGCGGCGCGGAAAGCGAGAGCAGATGGACCGAGTAGATATATATTCGCGAGAGCGAGAGAAGGAGAGTGAAGGGCGTCACACGCTCTCTCGCGAGGAACGTGTTGTTGTCGCGGAATGGCTCCTCGTTAATGTCGCGCAGCCTGAAGAAAGCTATTGTTTGCGTTTGTTCTATGTGTGTTATCTAACGATACGACGCGGCGTTTGAGATATTTGAAAAATAAATAAATTTTACAGCTGATCGTTATATTTTCGGCGATACTTTTACTTAAGGAATTACAAAAACTATAACTTTTTTCATTAGAGACCACCAGTCTGTGTATTACACATCTACGAGTGTCCCACGTATGCTACTTTGTCACATGCACATCGCAGGCAATATCCATTTTCTCCTCCCGAGCTTTTTTTCGTATTAAGCTGTGTGTTCCATTGAAAGAGGCCGCTTTTTACACGATCACAGAGTCGTCACGATAACTCGTGATGCTCTTTTACGGCTCTCGACGATGGACATGACTTAATTTTTCATAGCGACGACTACTCTGAGGTCAACCACGCGACAGAGTCGCGTGTGTGACTATAGAGTCTCGACGTTTTGGTATCTGGAAATTTATTAGAGATATATGTAATTCGAGGGAGGTATGTTATGGAAAGGAAACATCTGAGACGTGATCCTTCCATTAGGATTGTTATACCGGCTGGGAAGATACTTCTGGAACAATGACGATTCCGTGTATGTGTGATATCGTGCGGCTGAGTAGATTTTATGAGCTTTCGGTTTTTAATTCTCTCGGAGGATCAAATTTCTATATATAGCTGATATTTATGAGCTTCACGTTTTTGCAGGTATCAGTAGGTTTGATCTTCCGGCATGAACTCTCGGCGTGTCTCGAGATAAAAATTGCTTATTCAAATTATAGTTTGCAATAAAAAAAATTCTTAATTTACATGTAAAATACGATCGACAAATTGCCTTCTTCACATTTGATTTCAAAATCTTATACACCTCATCTCACCGTTGATATTTCGTAAGCTTCGTAACGTTTCATCAGGTAAACAAGAAAATTATGTCAATTATCTCATTAGATAATAATTCTCAGCTTCTCTCTCTCTCTCTCGTAATTTAAATAATTTTCTGTAAAGTCCGCGGGAACTAATCAATCACGGAAAATCCTTCAAATCAGCCTAATTGAATCGGAGTCTAAGCCGCGGGTATATATCCGCAGGAAACATAAAATATCCATTCAATTAACGATCCCCACCATCACTAAAACCTTAATAAACAACTTTCTTCGTATACATATATATAACCAAGAAATGTAAGTTTATATATACATATCACCATAAAATCAGCAGCCTTCGCAGTATAGCGTCTCGTCGTGCGGCAACGCGTGCGATATTTCGAGTTCTATTAATATCACACACTCGCCGCGTTATTTCTCGGGTAATAACGCAACGAGTGCAATGCAGCCGAGCCCACATGTCTCAATAACCCAACGGACGGTTGCATCTTCGATATAATAATATACAGTGTTCTATAATTGCAGTGCTTGAAAAAAAAAACGCGACATCACGTTCAAGGAGGTCCAGTCACCTCTAATTATTTTTTTTTTTTTTTCGAGGTGATCTGTGGGTTATATATATGTATGTATTACGAGCGGCTCAATCTAGTTCGCGCAAGAGAGGTCGAGCGGGATATAAATCACGGATTCGTCGGTTAATTGGAGAATTCTTTGAGTGTACACCGCGCGTTTTGCGCTTCGGGCACTTTTCGGGATTTGAATTTCTGGACGAGTAGGACGAGCCGGTTTTTGTTTGGCGCGTGTATCTTTTTTTGTAAACTTTTGTGAATTGCACGATGTTTTTATTGTATCGCGTTCCTCTTTTACTATAAATGAATTTTGAAACTTATGATTCACGTAATAGACGAAAAAAATTGTGTGAACTCGATTAATGATTATGATATATGAAATAGACGAATTCACACGAATAACCTCGTAAAAGTCGTTACTCAGCTGTGTCATAGAAATAAACCAATCGGTCTCACAAAATAATCATTCCTAATATACTTCACAAAAAAAACCGCTCCTATCTGACAGAAGAGATTACTCCAGTGAGCATACCATACAACTACGATTGAAATTCTCACATACAATACTTTCTCGGTTGTCCGCGAGCGAAATAACCAGACCACAAACGTTGCAGGCAGAAGGAGAACAAACGATCCGGGAAATCGTTTGAAAACGCCTAAACAGATTTCCATGCGTATAAATATCACGACGCGGGCGAAAAATGACTTCCTCCTCTCCGCGAAAGCAAGCGCTCACGGGGGGCCGTTGTTCACTTTCACGCACACAGTGTGTGTGTGCATAGCTCGCAGGTGTAATCTAGCAAAAATACCTTATTCTTGCAAGAGATTTTTTTTTTCTCGAGCGAGCTTGATCGCGGAATCACGCTTTTATGGCGTACAGTCTTTGGCATAAGTGTATATATAAGTGTTATCTAAACGATAATTTAATATATACTTGACTCTATGATATCGAAAGAATTTCTAGCATAGATTCAATGGAAGCATGTTTTGTTTTGTCGAAGCAAAAACACATCCGTAACAAAAATATTTTAGATTCTAAAGCACAAAACACGTATCGTTAAAACAGACTCGACATAATTCTATTTATCAATTTCCACCTCGTGATAGATTAAGCCCCATGACTTACAACGACCACAGAGACCATCAGACCAGTATAGATCCTTGTCGTATAGACTGTACAAGCGCTGCAGCGGAACAATCTTAATAAGCACGTAGCATTACACGCCGTCCTCTGGAAGGTCTCTCTCTCTCTCTCTGTCCGTCGTGAATTTATATACGCACATGGCCCCCCGGGGCTAATACTTCCCGGCATCAGCCTACGATTTCCAGCGATTCAACGCAGCACATACATTTTCCCCGGACTCTATACTCTCGGTGACATAATAACCGGCTAGCTCTCGCATATTGAAATGTGTTTCGCGCTCTTTCATTCATCCTTCGATATATAACGACAAGAACCACTGCTGCAGCAGCAGCAGCAGCAGCGGAAAGAGACGCGCATAAATTAAACCGCAATTATACACACGGTATACACATACTATATATAATAGACAAGACGAATTAAGAGGCCGCAGGCGAAAAGTCGTGGGAGGGTGTAGCCGTTTGCTTTTTTCTTCTCGTTTAAATGTTAATGAGGTGAACTTTACGCTGGTTGAAAATATCTCTCACGTGTGTATGTGTGTGTGCGCGGGATATTTAAATTCACTAGTATACTTTATGGCGCATTCAGTTTTCGGCGGCGTGACTTTATATATACAGGTGAGGTGAGTTAGTGAATGAACGTATAATATATATGAAACGTGGGTTACACGGATTTCGCACAAAAAGTATACTAATCGACGCGGTGTTTTATTATATGTGTATATAGCGTCAGGCACAACTGGAGTGTGAAAAATAAATATACGTGGAATTCGCTGTAATGAGCTGTGGTTTCGTAATCGATATAAGCGATCGTTTCCTATAGATACTACGACGTTATGAGCTGATTAAAATTTACGAGGCGCGCGAATACTCGCGGAGCGTCGTAAAGTGTCTCGAGTTTGAGAAAAATTCGACAATAGAGTGAAATATATAGCTTCGGCTAGACAATAACTTAATATCATGCCTCTCGGGCTATTCATTCCGGAGTGTCCCAAAGAATTCGATACTTGGAAACACACGTCCTCTTGTCATCGATCGCGACTGCGTTGCTTGTATTGCTGCTGCGTAAGATACGAGATATTTCAGTACTGAGAAAGATCGATTTTCGCGAAATCTTATAGAAATGGATTGTATTTCGCGTCAAGTGCGAAAACACGTGTATTGGTGTTTTTTTTTTGTAAGGAGTTTGTACGTGGATTTGAAACTAAATGCAGTAACTATTGCGTAAGATTAACATTATATTAATCAATCAATAATCATTAAACTACTTTCTAATAAACCTAAAGGCAACAACCATATATAGAGTAATATTCCACCTCATCTGCATATAACGCTTAGCAGCAGCAATTTCCGTAAAAGTAGGCAACCGCCAATCCACGCCTCTCGATCCGTTAAAAAAAATCCATCTAATATAAATCTCCCACAAACATTATATACAGCTCAACGTTATACTCCATAACCTCATCGACTTTCCCCAGAGTAGAGGAGGACGTTCTCATACTGCAGCAGCATCTCGTCTCGTCGTCGTATCAGCTTACACAAGAAAGTATCCTCGCGCGACCGAATTTTTTCTCGAAAGCATCAGTATATGTATATATAAGCGAGAGCCAACGTGAAACTAGAAAGGATCGTAGTATATAAGAAGAAGGAAGAAGACGAATCTCGACGATATAATTACGCCGATCATTATCGGGTACTGTCACGCTCTCCCACAGCCGTTTCCGTCGCGCCCTATAGCTTCTATAACGAGTCACGAGAGTTGATAGATCTCAAAGCGCCGATTATTATTATTATTGCAGTCGCGCGTGTATAATGTCGATATGCATTATGAGAGGTTATACGCGGGTGTATATGTATGTATAATAATGCAAGCTCGCGACACTCCTCTCGTTCTGGAATTGCTGCTGCGTTATTTGCGGCTGCAGCTTCTTTTTGTCATTGATGCTGCGGATGATTTGCGGCTTTGGTAATTAGAGGATGAGGTTATCGTGAAAGAGGCTTGGTTGTACTTCGTGCGGTGCTATTATTGTTTTTCTATATGTATATAGTATGGCTGGTTAGGCTTCTTTGATGAGGCTTTATTTGAAATTTTATTTCTCATTGTGGTGTCACGATTCTACATTTAATGTCCTATAAATACTTCTTATATATATGTTATTGGTGTGTATCTCGTGGAATCGTACAATTCAGAAGAGACGAATTACGCAACGCCCGATAATTAAAAGGCAGTAAGTCCGAAGCTCTCATCAGACTCGCATAAATAATTTAAAATCCAATCCGCGAAGCCTCGAGAGCTTAATTACAAACCGATCGAAAGTAAACGCCGTCTATTAATTAACGGAAGCCACTGATCGCGCATTTCAAGTGATAAACGACGACGCTCGTCTCTCATTACATAAATTCGAAATTTCATCTCAGATTATATATATATATACATACATAAAGAAGCGCATAGCTCTTATCTCTCGAAAATCATCTATACACGGCATCGACCCACGCACGCGGATTCCGAGGTGATTTATCGGCGTGACCCCTTCGTTGGCGCGCTATACTCTCATAAACGCGAGCTGCTTTGCAGTTGTGGTAAAAGGCCTTTCTTCCTCTCGCGTGTGCACAAAGACTGGCTCGAGAGACAAATGGACATGAGTCGTCGTCGCCACACGTTGCGCAAAGAGTCTTGGGATTTATATCGTATGCAGTTCCATTGCTCGGCTAGACGACGCACATACACGTGCGCGTTGGACCCTTTTAGAGAGAGAGAGAGAGAGAGAGAAGTATATATATGTAGTTGGTCGGATTTATCGACTATTGTTCGTCGATGATACTCGATCGGCAGAGCAAAATGCGCCCGATGCGGTAATAAAGTAGAGCGAGTACTGCGAGCGGTAAATGTCAGTCTAATTATTGTTGACTTCCTCTTGGTATTGGTGTACGAGAGGCTCTGATTTTCCAAGGAAGTAATTTTGTGTCTGTACATTGTGGTAGTAATAAGATTTTTTGCCGAAAGTACTTATTACGTGAAATTCATATTAATCCAAAGTTATTTCTGTAATATTGTATAAAAAAAAGCTTACTGTACACAACAATACGGTAACTCATTCGTCCTACATTCTGAATTTCCCTATTTCCCATCCTCGATACCCTCCTCTCTCTAATTCTAATACGACACAACATTTCCAAAGCAAACACTGCACACACTCCGACCGTAAGTCCATAATAAGTAGGTAACACGCCACTGTACATCGATAAATCTTTCGCAATCCTACTCGTAAAAAAAATTCATATAAATACAGTAGCTCGCAACAAGACACGTGTAGCCAGCGAGACAAGAGATCCATAATCTCGAAAGGCAGCAGACACAGCATCCGAGCGCATCTTTGCATGGAAAACAATGCAACGCCGAGCCGTGTCTTTCTTATACATACTTTCTACTCCGCTGTATACATCGAGAAGATCGAGACTCGCGAAATTCGCCGAGAGAGATCGATTCTGCACTGGTGGTATATAGCTCGCGAATAATCGCATTACCGCGAGCGAGTAATAGCTTGTGGATCTATAAACCTTATGAGAGCGTGATTCATCGCGCTTGCTGTACGTATTTTCTCTTTATTTTCCTCCGGTTTTTGTGTCCACTTTGGGATTGATTTATCGAGCGTTCGACTAATTAGGAACGTCATATTTTTCTAGTTCAAGTCAACGGGACAGTGTTCGAGGAGTTGCTACTCTTATTATAGTCGACTTGGTCGATTCTCGTTTTGAGTAATTTTAAGGAACGTATAAGTAGTGTTTGCCTATAAGCGGGCAAGATCGAGATTAGTTTGAAAAGTTGACCTTTAGAGCAGACTTTTTGTTCTAGATGAAAAGTTACACCCGCGAGGTTACACCTTGATCCACATGGACAAGTTTAGTAGGACTTTGTACGTTCTAGATGAAACGTGTTTCGAGCGGCCTTTTCTTCTTTAATTGCGCGTAAATTGTCTTCTGCGAATGTATTCGTGGTGCTAGGTGTCACATCGTCTATAATTTATTTATTGCGAAAAGAGACAAGATTTTGAAAATTTATTTACACATTTTTATGGCTTAGCAGGACAAGGAACTTGTTATAAATAAGAAGAGTTTTCCGACTTATCTCCAGCACCGATAGTGTGCACAATTTTCAATGATACACTATTACTAAACTATTTTTAACACCTACTGCCACCGCAGTAGATCTATAATCTTCATAATTCAATAACCAACTTGTGATTGAATATCAAAGCGGAATAGAGACACTTTAGACCAACCACAAGTGCAAAGTATTATCCCAAGAATGTTGCCTATTGATAGAATCGAACTTAATAACGGTAATAAAAAAAAAAATAACATCACGGATATTAGTAAGTACAGGAAAAACGTCATAAGGAATGAATATGTAAATTAGCCTTTGCAAGGCAAATATGAAGTAACGCAAACGCAAAAGGAAGCTAATCTGTAGAGAAAATCAGATTATCTGCCAATAGAATGTTGCATAGCGTCATGGTATATGAACGTGGAGCTAATAATCAAGAATCGGATTAAAAATTTACAGCAAATATTTTTTATCCACCACTAATTCATTAATATTTAATGAAATGAATCTATTATTGTCAAGTAAAAATCATATATAAACTGAATAAAGTCTTTTGAAAAAAAGGTTATTCAAACGCAGTTTGCGTTTATCCGTGGTATTAACACATCTGACTCAGATTTCAAAATATACTTAAAAAAAAAAAAAAAAAAAAAAAACAATCCAAGTCTATCTTCAGCACGCTTTAAAACGTCAGCCGAGTATTGGAAAAAAGCTATACAGTTCCCAAGAGACGATACAGTCATCGCACACGTCAGCAGCAGTAACATTTTTGGCCGTCACCGCGACGCATGCACGTTCCCATAGTCACCTAATACTCGGCCAAGTTCAGCAGACCGTCGCGGAAGACGTCGACGTGCCCCGTTAGAGTGTCTGTACGTCCAGATGAAACTCAAGCGCCGCAGGGATATGTCGTATCGAACACGCAGCTTGCACCCCGACGTTACATAAATCCTCTAGGTCGACGCTGATGCAGGCTCTCGCCTCTGCACGCACGCACCTATAACACCTGACACTTTGACCTTATGCCAGCGGCGACTTTTATACATGTATACCACGAGTCTTGTTTTCATTATGTAAAGGATTCCGCCGTGTGAGAGAGACAGCTTCGATCTATCAAACTGTCACGGAGTGACGACGATCGTAAAATTGCGCTTCAGAGATGCTGCAGCGGATGAATCGTATAGGTATCTGTGTCGAGAGAGTAGCTCGGATCGCACTTTGGTATGCGGAGCTTGTTTGAAGTGTAACGACTTGTTAACTGCTAGATTTGATTTGACGATTATTAATGTATATTCGTCTGCGCAGGTACGCCGATGTCGTGCTTGAATTTCGATTCATTAATTTTTGTCGTTGTAACAGTCGCTGGTTTTTGTATTGTAGATTCTTGATGGATATACGATTTATTGCCATTACTGCCTTTGTATCTTGAGAATAACGTAAAAAGACATTAATTGAGCTATGAGTATTTTAAAAATACGTTGCGCATGGCTTATCGTTGGTCTGACCAAACGCGTCTTCTTCTACTTATTTTGAGAGTCATTTCAAAGTTGCCATTTTAGGTTTTAAAAATATAACCGCATATAACTAGTTCGCATGTATAACAACCAAGTTATTTTGTTTAATAATATCAAATAATATTTCACATTTTAGAAAATATAATCTAAACTTGAATTTGATTTGATTAATTTAACGATGACAAAGAACAATTCTTTCAAAATGTTCAACTAGAAATAATTACATTTTGTTTCGAGCAAACCTTTAAATAATCAAGGCATCAAAATAAACTATCACCAAGATCGTCTTGTATAAAAATACAGTTAGATTCGTCAAAAATAAAAAATTCTCTTCTTCGACAAAACCAGTGTTCCCATTATAGATTCTTATTATGCGCATATAAATGTTAAAAGAGGGGGACGTGGTGAATCAGGCTAAATCATCCGCTTCCATCGAGCGGAACTATGTGCTCGATGGAAGTAGGTATAAGTCTGACCGCAACAAGGTGCGGACTTTCGCTACACGAGGGCAGCACGATCCACGATCCAAGGATAAATATCGATAAAACAGTCGCAGAGACTACGGGGAACTATATACGGCCTGAATAATAACAACAAGAGAGGTACGAAGGCTTGTGCTTGTAAACTCACCGTCGGCAGACCTCGCTTGCGGTAGCATGTCCCCAGCGGCTCTCAGCTGATCGAACTTCTCAAGTAATAACGCTAATCTGTAACAGATGGATGATAAATTAGATGTGCGTATATTAGTGAGTGTGCATAAGAGCCCTCTTTATTATTTTTATTAAATAATATTTAAAAAAATTTTAAAACATGAAAATTATAAGCAAACACTAAATGAAAATGTTTAAATTTTTTAAAAAGAAAAGTATCGCGTTTTTCAGAGTAACAGCTTTTAATATATTCGCATATAAAATTGGCTTTTCAGTCTCCACACGACACATGAATAATATAAACTCGATGCATGCATTACGAAAAATAATGCATTTATGCATAAGAATCCGATTGTATCGGAGAAAAGAGGGACTCGGCCAAAATTTTGAAAGATGCATGTAAATAAATGTAAATGTATCTTGTAATACATTAATAGGATCTCCTGGAGCGAGAGATAGACAACCTTGGCAGTTCATTAATCTTGTATACTCACTTGGCTTGAGGTACGTTGAGCTTCTTTTGCAGATCAACCCGCAATCTATCGCCCACGTGCCTGTAGATGTCCGTTAAGGTGTTCATTGCAGTTTCTCGTACTTTTTCCGTGGGATCCGATAGCAACTTGACGATGATCGGTGTTACTCCAGAAAGTGCCATCTCGTCTGCACCGTGCCTAATTTACAAAAATAATATCGTGCTTATTATACATATTACTTGCACATTTGCAGTTATCTCAATCTTCAAAAATACTGCGACTAAATTCTACGAAGAATAAAAATTAAAAAAGACTTACTCGTGTAACGTAGTTGTGAGAAGAATAAGCGCTTCCTCCCTTAATTTCGCATTCTTATGAGAAAACGCCGGCTGCAGCTTGTCGAGTAAATTCTGAGGTGACATGCTGCCTTTCTCCATAATCTTCAGGAGCAAAAGCTGTGCCTTTTCTCTCGTTGTATCTTTGTTGTCACCTACGTTTAAAAATAAAACACATTATTAACCAAACAATAACGATCTTATGAAATAACCTATAACGAATTCATATAAATAAAACATATGAACGATAATTTAAACGATAATCAAATTCCACGATTTCAAGTTATTTAAAAATATTATATATTCTACTATACTAACATATCTTTATAGGTATAGATATATGATTTTATTTAAAAAAAACTCTGTACATACTTATATGGCTTGAATTGAATCAACAAGATGCTTTTATATAATCAACAAAAAAAAGTGATTGACAATATCGTGAACAGAGACACAAATATTTACTGCAAGCACATTCAATCTGGCTTCAACAACAGAGACGCTATTAATTTTCAGTATCGGTTAAATCGATGTCTGCTCAGCTAACGAGCTTACAGCAATATACTTCCGGATGTATACTGTATACACACCCTTCGTTACTAGTAGAGCAAAAACGCGCGAAAGAAAATTCGCGCGAGGTCTCTTGTCATCCCACTATATGCATATATACATACACACACATATATGCATGACTGGATCAACGACTCGAGTGTCGAGGGCGCCAATAAGGAAAGCCGATACTTACCTAACCTGTCTATCGTAGGTTGTATAATCGTAGAAATGTATGGTCGGAAATCGTGACCCATCCGATCGGCCAAGTACGTGAGCGCATCCAGGCCATTCTGGACGACCTGAAACAGGAGCAATTATACCGACGAATTAGCAAATGGGATGTATGTATTATCATGTGTAAAGTGGTATATGTATTATCGGTATGACAAAAGTCGATTTCGTCGTTCTTACGATCGGAGAAGCGATTGGATTTCTTTAACCAGGCTGATGGTGCAGGATTTTAATAAAGAGGTATATAGCGGCGTGAAATTGAGGTCTTACGCTCGATTTATTTAACGGCGAGAGTCGAGCCTTGCTGGTTTAGAGGATCTAACGGCTGGATTTCACGAGTCGACTTTGGTGCTTTGAGAAGCCTAGCTTTCGATCGATTTGTTTCAGTAAAATGTATACCAATCAATGTATAATAGAAAAGTATTTAAAAAAATCATCAGTTAGTAAAGATGATATACATCATTAATCTTGCATGTGTGTATATAAATTATAAAAATACACAGAATTCAACTCTTTTATAATTTATCGCTCGAATCTTGTTAGCTCTACCAAATATACTCCTATCTAACCATATATAAATCTCTCGGATTATGAATAAATTCAACACTTTCATCGAACACATCAAGATACATGACGGATTATATTATCGCGAATGAATGCGCATACAGCGTGAAACATGAATGGCAAACAACTCTCCGCGTAAAAATAAACACGATTATAGCGGAAACTGCGTGAACTTTATCTTCATTCCCACACGCTTATAGCTGCTGCAGCGATGTAAAATTGAATGTCTCAGAGCATGTGTTTTATAAATAGAGCGAACTAAAAGTATATAACAAAGTGACCAACTGCAAAGAGTGTGTTCAATCATATCAGAGAAGAAATGCAAAATAAGCGGAATATCGATATAAAGACACAAAGCTGATCAAACAGTTTTTCATGCGCTCGCAACGTGGCGAATAATGAATAAGATCGAAAGTCCGAGAAGACAGAGAGGAAGCATCAGTATATAGCGTAACTAATTGACTAGGTCCAAAGTCGCCATATACTGTTTACCCGGACGACGTTGATAGATCGTTTAATGGACTCGAGAAAGAGAGAGAGAGAGTGCTTTCATTAAACCTGAAGATTTTCTTCACTCCTACACTTTCGCCCCCTTTCAGACGCAATTATAATTTCGTCTGCTGCTGGCCCGAGACACCGAGTGTGTACTCGTCATAATTGCTGCAGCGTATATAAACTCTCAAGAGTAGAAGCCAAAGGCTTGTCTTTCTGTACACTGCTGATGCTCTCTCTCCGAGAGCTAATTTGACTCTATACTCAACCGCGCCGGCCGGTACCGAGTTATTTGTATATCCGCGGCGATTCTCGACTTTGTGAATCTGTATCTACTATTCGTTTGCGTAGGTGTGTGTCTATTTGGGTAACCGGTAGAAGGAAATACATCGTTTTGGAGGTACTATTTTAAAATGAAGGAAGTTATTCAAGGCGAAATGAAAGTATTTCGCGCGTTATTTTGAAAAAGAAAAAAAAAATTGAAGGCAGCAAAAGACCTCGATTCCAATATGGCTCTGATTGAGAAATCGTATTAGTTGAAGCAACGATCGAGAACGGCTTGGTTGCTATGGCTGCATCGCCAGACGCTGCACCCCAAAGAATTTTCAGTTGACTGAATTTCCGGGTCAGATCGATACTAAACGCCGAAGCAAGTATTATTATTACTCTTTAATTTCTATATCGATTGTTCAACAGTTGCGATCTGGTTTTTAGTGTATTTAAATTTGTTTATGGTTTTCAATAATTTTTTCGTATAAATGTGTCACGATGCGACTATTGCTTCACAAAACTACAATTCTTTGGGAGAATTGAAAAATTTTAATTTGACTCTAAAACAATTAAGAGCTATTATAAAAAAAACAGTTCTAAAAATAGCAAGCAAAAAAAAAAATCAATTCCCTCAACAATTAAAAAAAATCCTTCAACAACCCGACACCGCGGCAAGATAAAAATCTGCACACAGGTATATATATATAATATTCGTTCTAAAATACACACTACATATAGCCCTCGTCGCAAGTCTCGCCTCTCTCAGCGAAGGAAGTAAGGGCAAAAGTGCAATTTATCCACCGCGCAAGAAACGCAAGCAGCAGCACGAAGCTCTCCTGAATGATATTCGCGCGCTTGCGTTTAACGAGCGCCTGTGCACATGCACGTGAACCTATTTTAGCGTCGCTCTCTCTCTCTCTCCTCTCTTTTTTCGCGTGTCGCGTCATCGTCGTCGTCCTTTTTTTGCGGAACGAAGCTCCTGACCCGCGCTATTTCGAATTAGAAATCCGCAACTGGAATAAGTCGAGTTTGAAGCTTCCAGGATTAGAAGTCTTTGCTTGTGAAAAATGTCTCTTCGGATATGAGTTTTCACGTCGTTGGTATATATAGCTGCTGTCGAGCCGTCCGAGAAAGACGAGCGTAAATCAAGAGGCGAAACTGGTTTTCCATACGGCGAGATGTGTGTGTGTGTGTATTGACAGTAGGTAAAATAAAGAATTTTATTGTCAGAAGTGACGTAAGTGTAGCTCCGGCCGATACCATATTTGCGCGGCGGCTCGCCGGTATATATCGTTGACGTGAAAAATTAAGTTCACTGGGTTATGCACGATGAATTTCAAATAACTTTTTGTCATTTGCTGCACGAGAGCCCTGACCTTTTAGGTTTTGCGAGATATGTATATATAATTGTATTATATACTCGTGGGTGTGTAGAAAGTTGTCTGTGTCTTTGTTTATGTTTACGTTAAAATCAGCTTATAAATTGGTTAAAAGTGTTTTTAACTGACAAAATGAGATGAAAAGTTTTTTGGATGAAATTTAAAGTCGAGAATGAGCACAAGTCTCTTTTAAAAAGTTTAAGTGGGCGAGTCATCGATGAGAGAGTATATATGAGAGTAACGCGGTAGCGGACAAACTGTCGTATAACGATATTTAGCGGCGACGAAAAAAGAAAGAATTACTTCACGCAACTGCGAGAGGAGGAAAGAAAACAATTATATTACCCAACTTGGAAACGCGCATCATTACTGCGTGAAAAACGACGCGTGTCATCTCGATTATTTTACTTTTTAACTTGATAGAAGTGCATAATTAATTTTTTTATTTTTAAAACTACTTTTCAAAAACTCATATGAAATACCGTATACGTGTTTTTTTATCATCTTGCAATTAGACAGAAAAAAGAGAGATACTAAATTTCGCACATTAGTCAAGGTTGAGGAGTTCCCTCGCTTTTAAAAAATCCAGCACTTTTGCTCGTTCTCCAAGAGAACAATCGAAGCTTTGTTTGGTCTAAATTACGAGTTTTATACTCTAACAAACGAAATTTCTGGAAGCAATATAAAGTAACGATAAGACGACGAATAAAAGCTTCACTTATCAAAAGTCCTATAAATATACACTATACGGCTATATTGCACAATGCGTCATACTCTCGAAAAGTATATAACAAGAACAATAACAAAGACACGCAGCTATATATTACGTCTGAGCGTTGAAATAATCCAGTCGATAATTCATAATAACCCAAAAGAAAGCGCGTCAAGTACACTCTCTCGCAAAATTTTCGTCAACCCATCGATCGCGTCTTCTCGTCGACACAAAGCACGAGTATAGACTGTAAACAGACATCGCGTATATACTTATAAGTAGTTCAACGAATGCATCACAGAAAAGAAGGCCTATATAGAGGTATAGGTATCTGGCACGTATGCGCGTGTGTGGGTGCGCGCCGCGATATCTGGCCTTACTTGTCAAAGCCGGAGCTGCTGCTGCTATATAACGTTCTTTCTTTCTCCGTCTCTCGTATAAGCGTATGATTATATATATACGTGAGGGACAGAGAGATATGTATATACCGGCGCACAGCTGACCGGCGAGTGGTGTATGTACATGAGACGGCTGTTATATCACCTGCGTTTCGACTGTGTTTTCTATGTACCTTATAATGTCTTTGTTTCGCACCCCCTGTACTTGTAGCCGTTAAGGATTTTCGAGTGAGAATCGAGCTGTTCGCTACTCATCTCCGGGGAAATTGTAGAATCGTCATATTGCGAGCTGACTTTTTCGTGTTTTATGCCGAGAGATTGTATAGTTGGGACGTTAATGGGACGATTGGGATTTGTAGTATATTTTATATAGATTGTGTTTGACAAAGATTCTATAATAGTGGATTGTTATTCTATACTAGTGCTACTTATAACGTGAGATTTATTAATATTTTAAAAGCTTCTTCTTATTTTAATTAAAAAATTATTTGTATTTCCTATAATACAGTAAGAAATTGTACCGTAGTAAAAATGCTTTCAGCACTATATGCTATAATCTCAAAAGCAAAAACGGTGTATTTATACAGCTGGACGAAAATGTTCAGTGAAGTTTATTTCAGCTGTATCTGCTCATCATTATTTTAACAGCGAATCAAGTGTTTGCTTTCCGCATATGAATGAACACCTGAAAATTCACTCATTGCAAAAGAATTTCGAGTGCGTACAAGTGAAAAACTACAATATTTAATCAAGAGAAGACTATAATGATTGAAATTTATCAAAAAATGTTCGACCTTCCAAGCAAACCCACTTCATTTTCCACATTTATAATTCCTCCAAAAACTTAACGCCTAAAAAAAAAACATTCATCCGGTGACTCCTTTATACAAGTCTCGAATCGCAAACACGTTGTGTTCTCCGCTCCATACTCCGCATCTCCGAATCCGCAAGCGTGAGCGCAAGAATTCAAAACTGAAAAACAAAACAAGCCATCATGCGTCAGCTGCGCTTCTTCTTCGAGTCACGAATTCAGCAGTATAGCGAAGGGACCTTTCGGGAAAACCGTGGGCCGTTTCTCGAAGGCAACGGCACTTTCGCCTCTTCTTCTCTCTCATCCTTCTGTTTTATGCATGTACTTTCACCTTTTTTAGCAGCAGCTATTGCCATTATTTCGCGAGTAGACTCTCATATCGCAATCACAGAAATAGATCTGATGATGTGCTCTTGTCTTTCGTCTGTGTGATAGAAAGCTATGCGTAATACGAAGCCTCGAATTTTTTTCGCTGCGTAAGGAAGGAATTTCTCGTTGCGGTCGATGTGCAGACCGTATCATGTACTGACAGGTGCTCCTTTTTTTCTGGAGCAAAGTCCTTAGAGTCAACGACTGGGAAAACTACTTACGATATTTTTTACGAGACGTTGAGTTTTAGCTAACTTTAAATCTGGAACGACACTTTTGGATTGAGATGTTTTGGTCATGCTATCGACTCTCGTGATTGATATATATATATACATACATACAGTCTCTTGAGAGGTAAGATAAATCGACTCGATGCTAATTATAGATAATTACCGATTCAAACATAATGGAATAGAGATAAGACTGCGAAAAAATTAGCAGCGAAAGATGAAGGATAAGCTCAGCTTGCTTTGTAGAGCAGAAGCAATGTGTGAGTGTGCGTATGTGTGTGGGAGTGACGAAATGATCTCTAGGATTATTTACAGTTGAGACAATCATAACATCTGACATCTGATAAGAGTGCTGTGACTCAAAATTCTTAATCCATAGATAAAATTTGGCTCTTGCGCATCTTCTTGAAATCATAACATGTCAGGAGTGTAAATGAATTCGTGTAGGCGATCGTCCTTGACATGGATGATATTGAATTAACTCGATCTTGCATAAACTGATACAATCAAGATGTCGTGGGAGTTGTTATTTATTTTACTTTATAAATTGAACGATAAAGGAGCTAAGTTGAAGTACAATCACCTTTGAAACTTGGCTTTGAAGTAGACAGGGTGACTAGGAGGCAAGAGTCATGACACAAGAAGAAGAAGAAGAAGCAGAAAGGTAACAAGAATGATAAAAAAACAGTCTTGCTAAATATAGCGGTGAACGGTCAAGCGTAACGCTGAACAGCACTGCGTATGTCTCTCTATGTACTTGTACATTCACGTGTCTAGCATGTATGTCTTGAATATGAGAGTTCAAAACTTCATGAATAATGTAGAAACCTTCCCAATTCTAATTACTACTGTCACCTAACACTGCTATGCAAAGTATCCAAAATAGTTTTTTATTCTGTATATTCGAGATTTTCTATAATGCTAATGAAATTTTACACAAACAATAAATAAATTTTTTTTATCACTGTAAACTGTATACATGACAAAAGCATAAAGATTGTTTTGTTTATGAAGCAATTAAGATGTATCTTTGTTACAATCTTAATCACGTGGCAAATTACAAAACAGAGCAAAGTATGGTTAATATTTTGAGGGGAGTCAGCCGAGTCACCCCAATGTACCAGATACGGCGTTGACATACATGGTGTGAAAGTTTTTTTCAACCTTATTTGATCATTACGTACACTAACTGGTTCTTGCAGGAAGACAAACTCTAAATGTCCAGGACAAGTGTGCTGTGTATTTTTTTTTTATCACTTTCACTTTTAAAGACAAAATTCTGCCAAGCTAAACTGAATCAATGATGATGAAATTCTAAAATACGCACGAGCCAAGGTTCACACAGATATGACGCGTATAAATAACCTCTTATGGTCGTGCAGGGAGGTAGTTGAATTCATAATTTGGGGTCACTTGATGAACCATGCTGTTTATTGACCTACCCCTCTAAGGTCTCTGCAAGAGAAAGAGAGACAGAGAGCTTATTGAATTAAGCTGATTAACCAGTGGCAAATTGATGGTCCTCAGTTATCATTAGCATCGAGGGGCAAGAGACAAGGAAAACAAAAACAGGATTTTCAGAGAGAGAGAGGAAGCATTATGAATTTGAGAACTGCTGCAGGTGAGCAAAGCAGTAAAGTGTCAGCGTGGGCAAAGTAGGCCAGTATAAGTTAACGAGTCTCACCTTGGGATTGCTGCTGTTGAGCCAGGGCACAAGATTATCGATGAAGAGGCCAATGTCCTGGCACTCGATGCTCTTGAACGGATCAGCCAGGTAGTTGAGTAACAAAAGTCCGACCTGGAGCTTCTTCTTTATGTCTGTGGTCGAGAGGAGCGACATAAAGCCGTCCATGTCTCTTGGATTCACTGCCATGTTCAAGACTCTGTGGTCCGGCTTCAGGCCGCCGCATGAAAGCCGGAGGATGGAAAGCGGTGCCGCGGACTCGTCGCCGTCGCACAAACTTGACACTCGCGCACACGCACAGCACACACTCGATCAGTCGCAGCCGTACGAACGAGAGAAAAGGAGAAAGAGAGAGAGAGAGAGGACACACGCGCGCGCGGCCCGATGATCCCGCCTCAGCCGTTGCCCAGAAGTCTCATCGTCGTCGGCTTATATTAGATGCTCTGCTCCGCTTTCCTCACACTTTTACATACACCTGCGCGCACACACTATCTACAAAATAAGGCCCCAACTATGGGTATACCCGGCGCACTCGAGTCCCGGAGACTACTACTCCTCTCGCACACGACTGGCGAGAAGTCGTCGTCGCGGACGACTCGCCTTGTACAGCGTTTATTCCTTTCTCACTCTAATAGGGAATCCTTTGATCCTCCTCTCAGCGATTCACCCACGAGTTCGCGCACGGAGTACATACAACCAACTATAGTTTAGTCTCTCCTCTTTTTTTTTCACGACTCGTCCTCGTCGTCGTCGTCGTCGTCGCTCGACCGTTCAAACGCGGTGCTGCTACTGTTGCTGGACACACCGTACACGCGTCGCCATTTTGGCTTTCGCGCGCTCTCTCTCTCTCGCGCTCGCTCGCTCGCGCCCTGCTTCCAAAGTCAGTATACTAGCGAGGTTATGGACGACTCGCGATTGGCCGTTACAGAGGAATACCTGCCAATGACGAGCTTGGCTTTCCGTCGCGATTTTCGGCTGCTGCGGACTTACTAAGGTACACTTTCGCGAACGTTTTGTTGATGCAACAGTGACGACGATTTTTACGTGGGCTTTTTCTCGAGGCTCTTTTCGACTATAATATACCTATACGTATACTTTTTTTGTGATGGTGAGCGTTGTGATTTGATTATTGGAAATGGAGTCGAGGTTTCATTTGCTCCGGATGACGAAACCTAATGAAATTCGAATTGTATTATTATATAGGAGAGGATGCAAATGTACTTATATGTAGATATAGCGAGGATGCTCGAGTGACAGGATTTACTTTTTTGGATTTGTATCATACTGCGAGGGCGATTTAAGTGTATTATACGTACGATAGATGCAAAGTAGTTTCATTTAATTTTGGAGCAAAATAGTGGTACTTATTTTTTATAGCAAATTGTTAGATAAATTAGACTAATCGATCCAATTCAAAGTCAATACTATATGATTCCAAAGTGTTGTTGCGACTGCAATGATCAACAATAACATAAAAAAGAGTTGAAAAACCAAACAATTGAAACTTTGAAAAGCCTGCAATTATATACACACATTGTCATTAGACTAACGTAACAATAATAAGCGACGAGCGCATCCACTTAAACCCCCATTAAACTAGCTTAAAAGGGCAATCGGCTTTTATTGCCGAGGAAAATTGTAATTTATATTTATACACGTTTATGCTTATATGGGGCCCATCATCGCAGAGGCGTGTGTCGTGATTATTAGTGTAGTAAAATTGGCAACAGCGCTAATCGGCAGCCCGAATGGTGCGGCGGCGGCGCCCAAAAATAAAAACGCCGGCACTCTTGAATATAAAAAAAAAATTTACTCGCACTGTAATTTCTGTGCTATTCTGTTCTCCGTCGCCCGTCGGTACACAATATTGACATTATTCTCTACACTTTTACCCGGCGTATAAGTTTTTTCTATTAAAAAAAAATTGAGCCACCAGCAGAGCTCCACATAACCTCAACACCGTGTACTGGAAGTTCTGTTATCAGTGACTGCGCGATAAAAATAGAGAGAGCGGAGCGAAGTATAATATCGTGAACGCCGAGTGCGTGCATGCGGTTCAGTCTTGAGTAAGTAGGATGTCAGGCCGAAGCTTCCTGAGTCGTTTACGCAGCTTTAACCGAAGGAGCTCCAGCTCGTCAAGTAATGATGGGACTGGTTTGAGGGCGTCCAGGAGACGAGTCGTCGTCACAGGAATTGGGATTGTGTCGCCGCTTGGAGTCGGTACCAGGCATTCCTGGAAGGCACTGCTCAAAGGCAAGTGCGGAGTCGTGAAGCTCGATGGTCCGGATTACGAGAAGCTTCCTTGCAGAGTTGGTGGGTTCTTATTTTTTTTATTGCTTCTAAGTATGATAATTGTTACATTTTTTTTTATAAAATTAAATAGAGAAGTCGTTTTCAATAATTTAGTAAGATGCCATCTTAATAATATTTTGCTATCTGAGTTCAATGTTCTTGATCATTTGTTCGCTTGCGTTCTCTAGGAAACGTAAATTAAGATAATGGCTCTAAAATTAGTCATCCGATTAATTTATACAAATGAGTTGTGAAATAAAAAGCACTTGAAGTGGAGCGCAATCAAAATACATATTTTCATTTATCTACCTCGAATATAATCACTTTTTTTGTTACATAATCTTTCCAAAAATAAGTGTTTGATATTGATTCAAAATGTATATGTCTGTTACACATATATTGATAATAGTTAAAAAAAAAGAAAAACATTTTGCTTACTCATTTCAGCTGCTGTAGTACCAAAGGGAGACGGCCCACATGAATTGGACTTGAAGACAAGATTCACAACAAGTGAATTGCGAACAATGTGTCCAGCTACTGCATACGCATTAATTGCTGCTGAAGAAGCTCTTACAGATGCTAATTGGAAGCCGAAAGATGAGGATGACAAAAGAGACACTGGTGTTGCTGTTGGTATAGGAATGATTGACTTGGTGGATGTATGCACGACGTATGAGCAGTTAAAAAAAGGATACTCCAAAGTTAGTCCATACTTTGTCCCAAGAATACTTCCCAATATGGCTGCTGGGCAAATAAGTATTAAATATGGATTTAGAGGTCCTAATCATTCGGTATCAACTGCATGTGCCACAGGAGCTCATGCCATTGGTAATTGAACAAATAATTAAATTTATATGACATAGATTGAATCTAGCATTACATTCAAATTGAAATTATTTTAGGTGATGCTTCACGATTCGTTCGAGGTGGAGAAACGAGCGTCATGTTATGCGGTGGAGCTGAAGCATGCATCAGTCCACTGGCTATTGCCGCGTTTTGTCGATTACGAGCTTTGAGTACAGCAAAAAACGATTTCCCACACGAAGCCTCCAGGCCATTCGACAAAGACAGAGATGGTTTTGTTATGGGCGAAGGATCTGCCATTTTAGTATTAGAGGAGCTCAACCATGCACTGGAAAGAAACGCAAAAATTTACGCAGAAGTTTTGGGTTACGGTCTATCCGGTGACGCAGTTCATCTAACAGCTCCGACTGAAGACGGAACTGGCGCACTTCTTGCCATGGATCGGGCCCTAAAAGATGCTGGCACTGACACGAGCGAAATAACTTATGTTAATGCACATGCGACGTCAACACCTCTCGGCGATGCCATAGAATTACGTGCTATAGAATCATTATTTGGTGAACACAGCAAAAATGTAACTGTGTCGAGTACAAAAGGAGCTCATGGGCATTTGCTTGGAGCAGCTGGTAATCTTGAAGCTGCTTTTACGATTCTCGCATTGCAAGAAAAAGTCATCCCTCCGACGATTAATTTACATAATATTGACGGTGAAACGAATTTGAAATTCGTACCTAATAGTAAACAAAAATGGTCTGTTAATGCGAGACGTGTCGCGTTGAAAAATGCATTTGGATTTGGCGGAACTAATGCATCTCTATGCTTGGCAGAGTATACTGACTGAAGAAATTTTATCGAAGTCTTATAAACAGAACTATGGCTGGCAGAGAGCACTTTATAAAAAGTTTATTAAACTTCTCGTTATTGTAAATATATTGTATTTTCAGAAACTTTTTGTACATAAACATGTAGATATATTCCTATATATTATATACCATTACATTTTTTTTGTTATTTAAAAAAAGCATATAATTGTTGAAATGCAGGAGATGTAAAAATTTAAATTTATATTGGAATGCAACGTTTATTTTATATTAAATCTTTGATAAAGATAAATTGTATCATTCATTACAATCGCAACGTATCTTTATATGTGCTTAATTACATCATGGACAGTAAACTGCCCGACAAAGCGCCAATGATTCATTAGAAATATAAATCTTTATTCTTTAACGGGTTGTCCTCACAGTCCACATATTTTATACAATAGGTACACACTTTTAACAATAGATATAAACTTGTTTTTCAATCCATGAATATTGTATCAAATTAACATTAGCATTGATTTCAAGAAAGTTTACAACAGTAAATAGTATAAAAGTAGTCTCTTGAAATCAGGCTACAGCAATAATTTACATGTAGTTGAATCTTCATCTGTCATATGCGATTAGTAAACCGGTTTAATATAAAAAAAATGTATCTATCAAATGTACTGTGCATGTTTGATAGTTCAATCGTAAATGTTCTTTCTCCAAGTTATAATTCAATTTATGAACTTTAATACTGGAAGACATGCATTTACTATTTAATTATTGAAAAATTTTTGTTGTGATACAAATGCGTAGATTTGAAAATCCACATTCTCATTGATATTAATCTTTGATGCATATAAATATATTTATCAAATGAACTGACAGTACTATACATGAATTATTACAAAATATCAATAGGCTTTTGTACAATCTATTAATTTTGTGGACTGTGAGAATTAACAATTTCATCCAAAAAAATTTTATTGTACATGATTATTAGTATTTTTTTGTTCGTATTAAAATCGACGTAGAAAAAAGAACACTTTGTTCAACAATACCTAATGGAAATCATCAGCGAGGAATGGTGAAGGGTTTGTGATGGCTGCATAACGCTGCAAAACGCTTTTTAAGCGTTTGACGTAGTTCTTGACGTTTTTCAGTGACCTGGCACATGCGGGACTTAAATTCTAATACTTCTTCCACAGGAATATAACTACAATCTTCATCTTCAGATAAACAAGAATCCTGAAAAACAAAGAATATATTCTTTAAAATACAGGTATAAACTTTTTACGTTTATTGTGGAAAATGCCATAGAATAAGGCAACTTCTTGAAACTATATTAGTATTTCTGAGTTCATATATTCATTACTAAAAAATATTTGATTTTTCTTCTCGATAATTGTTAAAGATCATAAATTTAATACATCATCATTTAATATTGTAATATTACTTTAAAAATTCTTATTGCTGTAACAAACGTTTACAACAATAAGTTTTAGACTAGCTTATTGTTGACCTACATATAACTTGAATTTAGATAAAGCTAATTGATTTACTATTTTTTTTCCATCATTGCAAAACAAAAAATTTATTAATATATAAATAATGAAGACTATTTTTGGATTATTCCAGCAATTAAAAGTAACTGATTATCGATTTTTAAAACTTGTAAGTTATATGTTGAAAAAAACGTACCTCCAACATCTGTGACAATGTTAGTCCTCCACCATGTTCTCTTAATACACTGAGACTTGAATCCGAGTGAAGTAATTTTTCTGTAGATTTAACCTCTGGACAGTCACCTACGTGGTTACAGCAGCTATCACTGCACGCTACCTCAGATCCTTCAGGTGTACTTGGTAAAGATGAGCTACTGACATTGTGTTCTGATGAATACCCATAATCTTGTGAGGAGTGCTCACTAGAAGATCGGCAGTTTCTATTTACAACTTTGGTATTAAGGCGCTTCTTAACTTCTATCCACATTGTGTATCGTTTGTTTGTATCCATAAGCGCATCCATCAAATGCTCGGAAGAAGGTGGATTTGTGCATTCTTCATTGTTATGCCATTCATTGCCATTGTTGCTGTTTTCCGTTTTGCACGTTTCAGACGGCTTTGCCGATTGATCTACACTTTTATTCACTGTCTTGTCAACTTTTTCACGTTTCCCACTCTTTTTTGTACTACTACTAGCTGACTTATTCTCATTCTTCTTCTTTTTATTATTCTTTTCCTTTTTGCTTGATGGTGCAGGTTGAGACTGAGACTTGGATTGTACTTGATTGGAATTCTCCTTCTTCGTACAATCTGGACAATTGCAAGTTAGTGACCCTTTGTTGTTTGGATCTACCATCTGTAATTCAGAAAATCTAAGTAAATCACGAAATAAAATAATAAAATATGTCAGAAGAACAATCAATTTACCTTGTGGTGGTCAATAGTTTGTGCAACTGGCTCAATTACTGGCTGTGGAGGTAGTATAATGGTGTCTTCATTAACCTCTTTTGCTTCTTCTTGTGGACACTAATTCATAAAAAAAGTTTTATTAGAAAACAATTCAGCTGATCAGTAAATCAATTCTTTTCAAAATATCTTACTTCGCAATTGTTATCCTTTTCTTCTTCACACTCTGTCTCTTTTTCTTCAGCTTCAGAACGACGTTCCTTCTTCTTTTTCCTTTTAAGCCTCAATTTTTCTCGTCGTTGTTGCTTAGCAACTTCTTCCCGTTTGAACTCCTTATAAAGAACTTCTAATTGCGTTATACCTGTTTTGTATTCCACAGCCATCTGGAAATATTCAGCAATGATTTAATATAATTTTGGAAATATACATCATTGTTGATTAAGCATATATTTGAAGGGTATGTACTTGAAAACTCCTGGCAATAGTATCAACAGCAACAGCAGCTAATACTTTAACTATAATTTCTTCTTCTTTAAGGCGTCGGTAAACACGGTTCAACCGTTCAGCTACACATATACCAAGGCACGTAAGAACTTCTTCTTGAGCAATTTCTAATGTTTTTGCATGCCGTTCTCTGATTTAAAATAAAAATATGTTAAAGTTAAATCTAGCTTCAATACTTTTTTGATTAGTGAAAATGACTCATTGAAATTAAATTACCTTCCCATGAGTTCTGGCTGTGCTCGTCCAATAATTGAACTAATGTATTCAGTGTTCACTGGTAGATGAACATGACCTCCTGTACAGCGCTTTATATTAGCGTACAAAGAACTAACATAACCTTTTTCCTTTGTTGGATCATTTTCAGATGTTAATAAAGATGAGGCCAGGAGTACTTTAGTACGACATTCGGAGCAAAATCTGCAAGTAAGAAATATTTATTGCCAACATATTCCTGAGATGTATAAAAATTATAATTGTTGTATTTTTTACAGGAAAATACATACTTGTGTTTACGCAGGTATGTATCTAGAGTAGCATCTAAAGTGTCTGCATCTATAAAGGTGATTTCTCTTAGACATTCACGTTCCATGCAGTCCCAAACTTCTTTCCAAGCATTTGGGGGAGGTCTCATGCGTTGTACTTCTAGTGAGTGCAATGTGCACCTGCGAGATTTTTTGTTGCGTGGTTGTTGCTCTACTAGATCATTCAATCTCGTGCTATAATAATAGTTGTAACATTTTATTAGCATAATTTAGGCCTTCTTATAATAGTGTTGATTGGTATAATTATCTAAATAGATTAACTAAACTAAACAAATCTATATGATAAAATACACTTAAATATTGCACCTATTTTAAATTGCAATTATTATACAGATTTTCGTTTAATGTCAATTTTTATTTCATTTCAATTCAACATTTACTGTTACAATGATGCATATGTTCATTTAATTTGTGAATGATTCATAAGACTTAGAAAATACAGGTTAGCATTTCTAGCATATAGCTGGAGGTCAACATGGTTCTTTTAACTTCCATGAAGAATAAAATGTGTAAGAGATAATAGTAATCATCTTTTTTAGTAGATTCTTATGAAAAATTATTTGTAAAAGTTAAATAAATATCATAACTTAGTTATGAATTATATTGTCAAAGGACTGGAACAGTAAATAAAAGAAGCTTATATTTTTACCTATTATTAATTGTACAAGGAATACATTAAAAAAGTTTTCTTACCTATGTCCTTGTAATAATGTGCATAATCTTTGAGGTGACTGAATAACTTCTTCCTTTATACCAACCATGCCATTCACTGTTATAATTAATGGATCTAATGCTGGAAGACCGTGTAGATTACTCAAGTCATAAAATAATCTTTCCACGCTACAAAAAGAAAAAAGAACAACTTAACAAAATGAAAATTTTGTTACTCATGATGCAATAGAATCAAAGCTCAAACCTTCTTCTACAACCTATGCACGGAACATTTCGATCCAGTGCGTTAAACATCTCTTTGCAAGTAACATCAAAAGACACCATCCTCTCCTCAATTGTGAGCAGATTCAATTTTTTGCAAAATTCATCTAACTGTTTGCCTTGAACCAGTGGACTCTCTCGCAGAGCTTTGAGTCCAGTTATATCCATGACCATCTAAAAATTCCAAATGAACAAAGCATGTTATCGGCGAGTTCAATTCTCGACATAAAAAAATTCTCTCAACTATATAAGCATTGTTGGCATTCGATTTCAAGAGCATTCTTCAAGTATAATATAATATACAGTCGCGAGTGAAAGAAACGAAATAACCGCTTGCGTTGCGCTCGAAAAAAAAAAAAATGCAAACGTCAGTTATATGTACAAGAGTATAGCATATAGGTGTATGTATACGAAAGCAGCTCAAAGTAATCAAAGCAAACGTTCGACTTTCTAAGCGCTGCAGGAAAGAAAAACAGGAACAGTATTATACTGCATATATATCCAAGAGCGAAAGAAAAACAAACACAACACCGTTTGCTGGCAATGGCAAACAATAGATCCGCTCTCGCGGAAGGCCCTGAAAAAAACGAAGTCATATTCACGCCGCAGCGACGACTCCTGGAAAAGGGCGATTCGTAGCTTTGATAAGTGAGCGTGTACAGTAATATCGAGAGCATAGAGAAAAAACAGTTTGTCGAAGCAAGTGAGTGTATGCTCGAGAGAAAGAGAGAGAGAGAGAGAGAGAGAGAGAAAAAGGTGTGCCAACGAGGCGCTCTTAGACACTCTCCATCTCTCTCTCTCTCTTTCGTTCTATTCGCACGCCGAGGCCTCGTCGTTCCCCGTGGACGACACTGCGTCGATTTAAGGTTAAGTCCGTGGGAACATCGTCGCGGGAGTCGCGCAGTAGGGCCTTACGTAAGGCTCTAGGGGTTCAGGGCAGCTGACAATATCCTAACCTCCAGGGGCAACCTTGCCTATATATGTCTCTCTCACTCTTTAGGATGAAGAGCAAGAGGGAGCGCATCGGGACTGTAGATGAGAAAATTCTCGATTATATATAGGAACGAGACTCACCGAGAGGTTCTCGTCGACGATCAGAGGCATCTGCTTCTCCTTGAGGGCGGCCGGATGATAGCCCTGCCACATATTCACAAGCCTCGCCATCCTGTAGCGAGTCTTCACTATCTCTATCTCTCTCTCTCACTCTCTTTGATGTGTGTCCTTTCGCCGACTGGCTAAGCTATTAGACTATACGTTTTACTGGCCTACTCGAAGCCAAGCGTTCTCCTGGTGAAACTCGTCGAGTGTTATATCTCCTCGTGGACGCTCCTCTACGTCGTTGTGACGTGCGAAGCGCGTGTCTCGGTATGTCTCGTATGTATAGACGTATATCGCAGAGGGAGGTTGCTAACTAAACTCGCGTACATACACCACGAACAAACTGCTGTTCTCTTATGATGTATAGTATGTATAGGGGCACACTTGATACTACTACTATACTGTACTACTCTATACTATAATATACTGTTGCAGTCAACGGCGGCAGCGGGCACGTATGCAGCGCAGCGGCGACTCACGTCGGTAATTCGTTGTACCGCTCGACGAACGCGGAACAGACGGAATGCGGCAGCGAAGAGAGACTGTGTACTATATGCGACTACGACGACTATACCAATACTACTACATAGGTATACACTGCACATACTATACGACGTTATGTCACTGAACGAAAAGCCGCCTACTCCCCCAGCACTATTATACTCCTTGGTTGATGGTCGTCGACATCGCCACACAAATCCACGTCGGTCATGTAGATCTCTCTCTGTCTCTTTCTAATGTTTAACAGCAGTGGAGCCACTCCGCCGAAAAATACTATAGTGAAATATCATATAAGTAGGTACAATCTAACGCGAGAAAGTATAATATATAAATACGTGGGGCCTCACGTGAGTAAGATGATGCGTCTATTGAACCATCACCAACGGAGAGAGGAGTCAACTTCCGCCTGGGCTTATAGTGCGCCAATAAGTATAGGTATATAATAGTTTATACAACGTTATCTGTGCGTTGCGATATATAGCTCAAAATTCTAGTGCAGATAAACACATGATCTGTATGTGATGGTAATAATATAACCTTTTCCTCGTGGAAGGAATCGGAGGGAAAGAGATGGTGAGAATTTTACGGAAATGCAGGTATTGTGGGGGATTCCTGTGAATCGTTTCTATAACGTTTCGGCGATATGCATATTATGCTTTGTGATCAACGCTTAATATGCGTTTAGGTTTACATAAGTAAGAGCCATTTGTAATAAGTATGTTTTATGCAAAGTAATTAAATATTGTTATAACAATGAGCTACTCGATCCTTCTAATTTTACTCTTTACATTTATTATGATTATATTAGCAGTATAAATACATTCAACCATATAATTTATACTTATGCTTTGCAATTATACCATGTGTCTTCATCGGTATGAAACTGATCCAGAGAAAATTTGTTCTTTATTATGGGATATATCAACTAAAAAGTTATATAGACGGTATTAAAATAATAATTATAATGGTGTTGCATTATATTATTAGCAAATTGCCTTTTAATTTACTTTCTATTCGGATTTTAGGTTTAAACTTTATGTTACTTATTATCTATTTAATATAAAAAAATTTCTTATAAATATTTTAAATATCGCGCGTGTTGGGTACGATAGCTACCGGTGAGATCGGGAACCATAACGTAGTTTTTAAAAATAGAATAAGCCAACGCAGCAAAGTATGCAGTCGCAGCACATCAGAGCGAACAGTCGCAGTCCAGGCTTGAGTGCGACAGCGGCAAGTTGCGCTTCATATTGCACTCTACAGTTACGTTTTTTTCGGGCCACGTTGTCGTGTCTCATGTAAAAAAAAAAAGTTTAGTAAAATAAAAATCGTGGTCAACTGTCGTTCATCAGCGATATAATATTTGCCTAGTTGTCTTCTGTAAGATGAATATAGCTTACAGATATTTTGAATCATAGTGTATTGAAGATTTAGAAAGAGATGCGCAATTGCATGGTGAAACTTTGTTGATATAGCAGAATGATCTTCATGTTATGCTCATCGTATAGTACAGTATGTGAAATTATAAGCTAATACTTTGGCCAGATTTATCGGAATATGTTTATTAATACATTTATTTAATTTTTTTTTTTAAAGGTGTGATTTAACAAACTTATAAGTATTCGGCATTTGACCGATAAGCGGGAATACGATTCGAGATACAATCATAATACAGCAAGGCCAACCTCGAAGAGAAAGCGAATTATAATAGCAGAATGGCCAAAATGTTCGAATTCATCGATGAAAAAATTGATGACTTCCCGAAATTCAATTTAAGCCGTAAGACTATCAGAGTTAAATTTTCTAATGATTTTGTGGATGGAATAGACGTTCGTTTGAAAAAACTATTTAAGGATATTACGTGTAAATATGATTCCAATGATTATATAAGTGTAAACATATCTACTGATTCGGTAGAGTTAGGACCTGTTAGTGAATTTTTCAAATCGGTATCTTCGTACGACGATACAGAATTCTCGAATTTCATGAAAAACGCAATAAATAACTATATGAGTTTTTGCATTAAGGACGACATCACAATTGTAGTGTCCTGCTTACATATACCTCAAGTAACATCAGAATCAAATGAAGATAATTGGTTTAGTAAATTCCTTAAGAATTCATCAATATACGATGAATCATCATCACCGCATTCAAAAGTTACATGTGGTGTATGCGATGTCACTTTCAGGCCTGTATCACTGTGGAACAACCATTTGTGTTACATGCCCATTACTAAAAATCAAAACAGTAGTTCGGAAGGCAATGCTTTTGTGTTTTATGATTATGAAACTATGCAAGTAAAAAGAAAGGAGAATGAGAATGAGAAAATTCATGAAGTTAATTTATGTGTCGCTCAGCAGGTTTGTGACAAATGTTGTAACAAATCCGATATATTAAATAATTCAAGAAAATGCAATTATTGTAACGGCGGCGATGTGCGCATATTTAAGAAAAATGCACTAGAATCGTTTATGCGTTATCTTTTGGACGAGAGACGCCCGAATAATATCAAAGCAATCACGTGCATCGCACATAATTCGCAAGGATTTGATTGCCAATTCATTTTGAAGTATTTGATTGAGCAAAAAAAAAACCCTAGTTTTATTGTTATAAAAGGTACAAATATTATATGCATGACCATAAGTGTAGCATTTGACTTTCAAGTCAGATTCATAGACAGTTACAATTATATTAAAGAAAAACTCGAAAATTTTCCAAAAATCTTCGAATTCGACGGAGATAATAGCGTTAAAGGAAAATTTCCTCATCTATTTAACACCCCAGAAAATCAGAATTATAAAGGGTCCATTCCCGAAGAAAAGTTTTACTCCCCCGACACCATGTCAAAAGAGGATCGTGAAAAATTTGAAGTTTGGCACAAACAATTACGTGAAAACGGTTATGAATTCGATTTTCAAAAAGAAATCGTCAACTACTGTAAGACTGATGTGGAAATTTTGAGACGCGGATGCTATGAGTTTAGGCGAAAATTTATCAAACTGACAAATATAGATCCTTTTGGATTGTTCAAGCCGGTTACACTTGCAGGAGTTTGCCAAAAATTTTACACTACAAATTTATTGCCGAAGAATAAAATTGGCCTGATCCCAAACTGTGGTTACAGAAGAATATCGAAAAAAATACGCGAATCGCTGGAATGGTTATTGATACTCGAAAAAGAGACAAACGGCAAAATTATACACATTGGAGGTGGTCATGAATACAGGTTACCCGAATTGGATATCCTCGTAGACGGATTCTCCGAATCTGAAAATGGCAAGAGAACCGTGTATTTATATTACGACTGTACTCGTCATGGGTGTCCTGATTGTTTTCCCGATTCACAAAGGAATAACTATGAGGAAGTCGTTCAGATGTCGAAAAAAATTAAAAGCTTTGGATATCATTTGGAAGAAATGTGGTCGTGCAAATTTCAAGAAATACGAGCTGAAAATGAGGAATTTTTGAGTAATCACGATCTTCTTTACAGTGACGCCTTAAATCCTAGAGATGCTTTTTTTGGAGGAAGAACAGAGAATACAGTAGTCGTACGCTCGGTCAAGGGTAATGAGAAAATTCGATACATCGACGTATGTTCTCTTTATCCATACGTCAATAAATACGGCAAATATCCTGTGGATCATCCTGTCATAAAAGTTGGTCGTGAATGTGACGAATACGTTGGAACTAATTTAGACGGTGTCGAAGGATTAGTAAAATGTAGAGTCCTACCTCCACGTGATTTACTCTACCCGGTTCTACCAATTCGTGCGAATAATACTTTGATGTTTCCGTTGTGCAGAAAATGTTGCGAAGATTTGGTAAAATCTAAGTGTACACACGATGAAAAAAATGATCGCGAACTCACTGGTACGTGGGTATCAGATGAACTAAAGAAAGCAATATCTGTGGGTTATGAAGTTACTGCTATTTACGAAATATGGCAGTACGAAATTGATCAGTATGATCCAGAAACCAAATCCGGAGGTTTATTTGCTGATTACGTTAACAAGTTCCTGAAGTATAAACAAGAAGCTAGTGGATGGCCAGCAGAATGTGATACAGATGAATTACAAGCAGAGTACGTGAAAAAATTTTTCAAACGTGAAGGAATACGCTTGAATCCTGAGAAAATGAAAGAAAATAAAGGTCTTCGGTACATTGCCAAATGCTGCTTGAATTCTCTTTGGGGAAAGTTTGGCCAAAAGAATTATTCCGAAACTGTTTTTGATAAAATGAATGGGAAAGCGCTAATTAAAATTGCCACCAACAAAACGGAAGCATTACAAACTGTGGTCCCTTTTAACCAGACCGATTTTTACTACAAAAGACATAACAAGGACCAAGATATTACACCCAAAGATACGGTAAATGTACCCATAGCTGTGTATACAACTGCTCAAGCTCGCTTGAAATTGTACGAATATTTGGAAAAGTTAGGGAAACGAGTTTTGTACTATGATACCGATTCATGCTTTTATGTAACGGATAACGATGATGAAATAATTCCGACGGGAAATTTCTTAGGCGACATGACTGATGAACTGATTGATCACGGCAAGGGTAGCTATATTAGAGAATTCGTTTCGTTCGGCCCCAAACGTTACTCTTACATTGTCGTAAAACCTGATAAGACCGAAAAAATCGTGACCAAAATTAGCGGAGCGCAGTTGAATTCATCCAACGAAGATAAATTTAGTCACGAGCAAATAAAACAATTAGCCGAAGGGCAGATCAATGAAATCGTACATACGTCGGATGAAATTCGTCGTACCCCGCAACATGACGTTATTACAAAATCTGTAAAGAAGACATTCAAGGTGAACCGGGTTCGCAAACGAGTTTTTACTCAAGACGATGAGTCTTACCCATACGGTTATAAAAGATTCAAGCGTAGCGAGGACTGATAATAAGGAAAATCCATACAAGCTTTGGGTGAGAGATTTAATTGTAAAATTTGAGGAACGATTACTTTTACCATACAACATGTCACCGGTGCTCCATCCTTTTACTTCATCGTTCCTGTTTCTTACAATATTAATGGATAAATACACAGAATATAGGAAACATCTGAAGCATTGTCTTGTCGATGCGATCCTATTACGTACTTTTTTTATTGCTTATAAATTTATTCTTTGTATTAGCTATATGTAATATGCCGAACTCATGTGCAATAATAATATTTTATTAAATGTTTGCTAATGTTAAAATGATCTTTTGATACATTGTTGAACTACTTTTTACTTATGGAATAAATAATATTACGTATGTACGTTAATATAATATAAGTTGTTTTTATTTATCCCCAGTCTGTTTGTGGTTTGTGGCACATCAAATGTCTGCAGTACCTTATTATACGGCCAAAAAGCGCAGATACTACCTTCAACGGCTCCAAAGATGAACGTTGGGCTACTTCTTCTTCTTCTTCTTTATTGGCAGTGGACTATTACGTCCGTTGTGCCATCGCCAAGTATTCTTGTTATACGTGTTAACTTCTCGACAAGTAAAATTAATTAATCACTGTTTGAATCTATCTGCGCAGCCATCGTAAATGTACGCGCATCATCCTCGGTCACGTGGTGGTAAAGCCTATAAAATGAGCCAATCGTAGAAGCCAATTTAGAAGCTCCGTGTTACCCAAAGATTTCATTGGCTGCTCAGCTTAGGTTAGGCCGAGTTGCTTACCTATATAGCCACCAAAAACCACTGACGAGTAATGGCAGTACGAGCTGAGCTCAGAGCAAATCACGAAGAAAAAGAAGGAAGAAAGTCTGCCGATACTCCGGTCCATCCGACGACGTCTTTCCTATTTCGTGGCCGCTACTTTGCGACTCTGATTCGCCGATAGCCTTTCTTTTGTTTACTGACCTATAAGAGGTGTTGTCATATACTATATAAGAGTGATCGTGTGTTTGCCGTCACTGAAAAAATATAAACGTGTGCTTGAATAAATCGACCAAGCTGTCTCAAGATGAGTGTGGGAGAGCTCAGGGTTGTGCAGACCAAGTACAAGTGGGTGATCAACGACTTCTGTACTGGATGCATGAAAACAGGTGAATCGCTGACATCGCCCAAGTTTTCAACTGATTATGGCGCTGAAAAATTTAACTGGTTCATAAAGTTATATCCGAAAGGCGATAAAGATTCGTGTAAAGACTGGCTCTGCATCTATCTGCTTTGTACTTCAGAAACACCTTTTGAGGCAGCCGCTACGTTTAAAATTCTTAACCATGCAAATGAAGTGGCGATAAGTGAAAGTACCAGTGATAAAGTGTTTCCAAAAAGAGGGGGTTGGGGTTTCGAAAAGTTTGTGCGTAGACAATACATAATGCATCCTGACAACGATATTCTAACTGACGGCAGGCTTACGATCGTTTGCGAGCTCGTCGTAAACGCTAACAAAGAGAAAGAAGAGGAAGAAAGTGCGGACGAGGTGGAAGTAGACGACGAACTGCCAATCTTACGCGACCGTTTGGCACAATTGAAGGATGAGATCGAGCTCAAAGATAAGGTTTCGGCGAGGGATTCGCTGCGACTCGAAGAGCTCGACGAACTCGAGCAGCTCATCGACGAAACGAACTACAGCGACGTCGAGCTGAACGTCGAGGGAAAAACTATACGAGCCCACAGATGCATCCTTGCGAAAAAGAGCGCCGTGTTCGCAGCCATGTTTCAGACAGAGATGAAGGAGAAATACGAGAACAAAGTGGACATTCAGGACATGAAGTACAGCGTCTTCGCGGAAATGCTTCGCTACGTGTACAGCTGCAAGGTGACGGGCATCGAGACCATCGCTGCCGAGCTTCTGGCGGCAGCAGATAAATACTCCATCAACGGCCTGAAAGCTATGTGCGAGCGGACCATCTGCTCGAGTCTTAGCGTCGAAAACGCCGTGGAGAGTCTGGCTCTCGCCGAACGGCATCGTCTGGACGACCTCAGGCGCAAGGCGTTCGACTTCGTCGTCGAGCACGTGAACGACATCGTCGGCAGACCGGAATTTCAACTCATCGGTTTGGATGTCACGCGCGAGATTTTATGCGCTGTTGTGGAGAGCAACAAGAAGCTCTGAAGCTTCAAGCTATTGCGAATGTTTAGGTCTGTATAAGTAATATGATTGTGATTGTTTATGTATTTTTTCAGTACTTAAGTACAACAATATAGTACGATGTTCTAGCGTTCTATGAGTTACTTATAACTTTTTTGTTCACATAAATTCATTACTTATAATTATCATAATTAATTATCGTATTCATTACTTAGTTTTTGAAATTGTTTGATGCCTGTCATAGCTCTTATAGTTACGTGTTTGATAATATATTGAATGGTTTTCCCTGAATGCGGATACAATGACATAATTGTAAATCCATCTATATTGAAGTATATATTCACTCGTTTAAAGTATAATTATCAAAATGCTTGTCAAATTCTTATTTTCAATGTACCTTTATTTAATGTATGTTCTTCTCTGTTTTTTTTTTAAAGTAATGTAATACTCGTAAATAAAACTTGTCTATTATCATTAATATTATTCTTATTATATGGTGGTCCTTGATTTTATCTCAATAAAATAATAGGAACATATAATACGCTATCAAATGTTTTTACACCTTGGTATTGCGTCTATAAATTATTAAAATCAATTGTTATATTGTGCAGTGCATCAATTGCATTTTTTTTACTAATTATATTCTCTACAAAATTCTATACTTTTATTACTAGGTGTCCAAACCATTGCCAAATTGCCATGCATGCATTTGTGGCAAAATCGGAAATGATTTGGTAGCGCCAAATTCAAACAGGTTCAATGTAGAACTTGTATAAATCAAGTAAGCAAATGGCGTAATATATTAGTGTACCATGGTGACTTCTAGTAAAAAACTTAGATGACTTGATTAAATAATCATACTGTATATTTCATTATGAATACATAATACTTAAATAACATAGCAACAAACATGAAAATTTTATATGTACATAATTTCTTTTTTTTTGCGATTCCGCAGCATGTAAAAGTTATTCTTAATTATTCGCGTACTCATATACATACACTTATATTATACACAAGTATATTTATAAATTTGATGGTTTAAAATCTATCTCTTTAAAAATCATTCTTATAAAACAAAACAAAATTTGAGATTCCTATATAGTTTTTTAAGCTAAGCGAGAACCGAAATTTAAACAATTTTGTCCAAGCATTGCGCGACAACGTGCGCATTGCAGTTTTGCTTTATAGAAAAAACAAATTGATCGACGTAACAATTCATTTATATTTATCCCCTCTTAACTTAATAGCAGAATATCAAATTCAAGGGAATACGCGGCTTTATTTAGGATTGTTGTTTAGTGTAGCAAAAGTAATTAAATTAATTACTATAAAAAAAGTCATTCGCTATTATTTATATCATATTTAGAATGCAGACGAGGTCTGAAATCCGTATCGAATTATTGACACGGTATATCTTTGAAAGTAAAACACAGATGGAAAACTAGTTAATATCTATTTTCTGTCATTTGAAACTTCTCTTGTACAGCGCGTATATGATATAGATAATGAGGAAACGCTTTTTTAGATTAAAGTAATCGGCATTGTTCAATCATGTGATAGAGGCACTAAAATCAGTTATACAACGCTACACAATCGATTAATCAACGTCAATCATCTCTTTCTCACCAGAAACGCGCACAGCCTGCGGTCGCGTATAATAGTCTCTCTCTCGCACAGACGACATTTGCCCCTCTACTTTTCTCTACTTTAATTTAATATTATATATATTATAAATCTCTTTTCTTACAAGTTAAACTTAAACATCCTAATTACGCTTCCAGATGCAATGTCGGCCCAAGAAGATGCGGAACGTTAAAAAAAAAATAACGTAGCAGGAAGGGGATAGAATTATAAATCGAGACACATAAAATGACATATTAGTCGAACGAGGCGCGGGCGCTGCTGACTTTGCCTGAGGAAACGGCTAATCTAAAACTGGCTGACTGCAGCGATAGCGAGCTCGTGGAAAGGGAAATTAGTAGAAAAGCTCGCTACGCTTCGCATAATCCTCTAATAAATCGATGGTTAGCTCCTCGCACAAACAAACAACAACAAAAAAAAGGACAAACAAAGTTGAACCTTATCGACGTGTACAAAACTCATGGTTAGCATCAATGACGTGTAATGTCGAAACAGTTTTTCTTCTTCTTCTTTGACACAGCTGATGTGTGTGAACGGAAAATAAACGCCGCGAGACAGACGACATTTGCATCATAAATATATAGGACTTGCACAATCATAAATATACGTTTAGCGTTAAAGGTAAATTGACTAATTTTGGTTTCACATGCGCGACCCATCATCCAATTGGTCCATTCGACGCTCGCATCCTTCCCGATCCGAACTGCAGTGGTCTGGAAAGCCGCAAGCTCCGCCGCTATATAACTCCCGCTCTCTTTCTCGCTTATCACATTGCATTTAGCCTTCCGGACGAGCCACTGCTTCGTAATTCTTCTTAATTAGTTTCGCAACGGATCCAGGCTCTCCAGGGAGAAGTCGTCCGTTCCAATCGACAGACCCCGACTGAAGCCGTCCTATAATCAAACGAATTGAAACGTTTCGTTACGATAAGCAGGTTTTTTTTAAATCAAAACAACTATAATCAGTAAACTTACTGATAAAGTTAGATCGTTACAAATAAGCGTGACTCACCTTCATCTCCGATAGTCTCTTGTCCAGAAGGCCAATGGCGTTTTCGAGTTCCTGATGCGTGGGCGAGTGAACGGTAGACGCGCCGAATTCTCCCATTTCGAAGGGGTCTTTGAAGTCGCTTTTGATGAAGTTTGGCGCCGGATTGAACGGGACGCTTCCAAACAAGTCCTCCTTCACTCCGTTTTGCCTCCTCGAGTCCTTAGCCTTGGGTGGTGGAGCCACTGTGGCAACGAAGATCGACGTTATACACTCTTTCGTCATTGATTTCCATATCAAACGAAAATGTTATATACTTACGCAGTGGAGGAGAATTCATTCCATTCGTCTGCGTGAATATGTCTCCTGCGGTGATCTGTCCATTGGACGTGTTGTTGTTGGTCAGATGATTGGTTATTCCGTTGGACGATGTCTCGAAAGCTCGAGGATTGAAGTCCTCCTCGTCGAACTCGTCGATCAGAAGTCCTTCTCCCTTGTTCGATCCGCCGGTCGAATTCTGAGGCGACGACGGCTCGCTTCTGAAATTCGTAACAACAATCGGTGAGCAACAAAGTCGTACCTATATAAAAAGATAACAAAAAGATATCGGAGATCGTTCTTTAGTCTACTCACCCCATGAAATTGTCATCGAAAGACTTTTCGAAGCTCCTAGGCTGAACCGGCGGAGGCTGTTGTCCGCCGTTCGAAGCGTTGCCGTTTGTATCGGCAGTGGAGTTATTGATGAAGAGTTTACCAGCGCTACCGTTGACCCGTGGGATGCTACTCTCCTTTGCGGGTGTCGTCGGCGAGGACGAGGTTTCGGGGACGTGTAGGCTGTCAGGGATATCGTGCTGAGCGAGGTACGAGCTTATGTCAGCCTGAAATAAACAACACATTATTAGACTATGCTATCCTCTGACAACTTCAACAAAGGTAATGAAAGATTGACAATAACTAACCGATCCCTTGATGGTAGCGATGTCCTGGAGCCGCTGGCGGTAGACGTTATTCTCGTGCTCGAGCCGTTTGATCTTCTGCTGAAGAACCATAGCGCGCCTCTGAGCCTCGAGGTCTTTACCGGATGTCTCGAGGAAACGCCTGTAGGCAAGATCGAACGCCTGACCGATCGTCAGCGTTATTTCCTCGGCGAGCTTGTCGCTTACGAAGACGAAGCACGTGTGACGCTCCGCGTCCTCCTCTTTGGCTATGAAACTGAAGAACTTCTTCTCGCCCTTGTCGTCCGCGCAGTACGAGATCCGGTGCAGGGGATACTGGTGCATGATTCGCTGTGGACAAACAAGAAAAGGGATTGTAATGTTTCTTCATGGATGCGTTTTACTCTCGTTTGACTCTACTATAGATGCTTGTATTTTAACGCGTGTAAAAAAAATAACGAGGCGTAAAAGGTTTGTCCTACTTTCATCAATGACATATACAACGCAATGAAAGTTTAGGAATTATGTGTATAATAAAAGAAAATGCACGGCTAATTGTATAACCTGGTGAATATAAGTGGAGATGTGTGCAAGACTATTATACCTTTGGAGATGTTTTAGTTTTTGGTTCTTGAATGGCAACACCGTCAATGCTAATAGTGAGCTCAACTTTCGGCGTCTTCGTTCCCTCGCTCTTCTTGATTTGTTGGTTAAACTTAAGCTTACAGATCGCATCTTTGACGACTTCAATACCCTTCGGCTGGTCTACATCAGTGCTGCCGAGGTACTGCACAATGTAAAAATATTTTACATTAGAGATACATATTCTTAAAGTGTTTGAGTATATCTGTTATAATAAGGGGGTGCTAAACTCCTTCGATTGGCGAGGAAACTGTTTTACCGATACTTTCGATTTAGTGGAAATTAACTGGTTTTGTCGATCGGTAAAACAGAATTTCCATTTGACTTTGTTGGCCCCTTAAAAAAATATTCAACCAAAAGTCTGCAAACCACCAGATCTAGCATACACATTCACGTCGACATCAGCCAACTGTTAACCTCGATGTCAACGAACATCTCACGACCTCTCGACAGTCTGCATAACAATCGACACACAGCTTATATTCTGCAGAGAAGAATTACCCTGCAGACTTTCACTGTTCGCACGCACGCAACGTCTTCTGAGATACATCTCGTGAGTGCACGTGTACCAGTGCACAATGCGAGTATTATATATACAGTTCGAGGGCGCATTCTCGTCGAGGCTAATTATATTTGGTCCATAATTATGATTCCTGATCGTCTGGCAACGCAATAACTGGGACGACCAATTAGCGCGTTACTCGTCTCTAGATATATATATATATACACATGAGTAAAATGTGGAAGAGAGGTATTACACGCTATATGCGCGTAACAGATCGCTTTGCTTCGGGGAATTCAAGCCTGGTCGATTGACCTGCGAGCGATCGTACTACGTTGTTTTTTCTTTCTTTCTTTCTACGAACGTATTTATTGGCTTCGATTGTTGACGATCGTCTCAATGAATTGACCGTTGCGCGAATTTATCTGCGGTCTTGTTGCGAGTGGATGAGCTTTTATATTGTGAAATTGAACGCCTTAGGAACTAGTGAAGTATCACGTTTCTTCGACTAAATAATCGAGCACAGGAAATTGGTACCAAATGAGTACGAGAGTGTACGGCAATTTCATTCAAAATAACGAAAAAAAGCGCGTATGTAAGACTGCGAAAAAGCTATTTGCTCCGAGTAGACCGGTCTCCCGTTAAAGGAAAGTACGTGCGTTGCAGAAATTTTGGAGTTCGATGAACTTTTTGCGTGAGTTGCCTATAAAGAATCTCGGATACCGAAAAAAAAAACGCGAAATCATACTCAGTCGGATATTTTATTTGGGTTATCGTTTATTTATATGCCGATGAAGAAACGAGTGTGTTTTTAAGAATAGAGTAAAATAATGAGAAATGGTAGTTCAAAGTGAATGTCGCTGATAATCTGTTGCTACTTTGGTAATAAATCGAGAAAATAGTTCAAAGACGCAAATAAAAATCACTCGTCCAAGTGAAGTAGAGTCTAGAACAGAAGCTATCCATCGCAGATCGAAATGTTGCTGCACCAGGTTGTTTTGCGACGGTGCACGACAGACGCGTATACAATTCCATGTAGTTTGTCTGACCCGTTTTTCCGTATATTTATACAAGGCAATGGCACGTGATATACGAGGCTTCGATACTTCCAATTTTTCGAAGACAGATGATTGAGGTATCACACACGTTACTTTGTTCAATGGAAAATTACTAATATTTAACAAGTATAATCGTGCCGATTATACCCTCATATATACAGATGAACTAATTTATTTTTAGTCTGTGTGCAGAACTGATCGTTAAACTGACGTTACGAGTACACAATAGTAAAAAGCTCGGTGAAATCACTCCTAAATTTAATTTTAGACTCACTTTACGTCTCTCTGCAACTGGAACACAGTTTGCTTTGCAATGGATTACCAGGAAACATTTACTCGAAAAAAAAGTTGAACAACGAATATAAAGGTAGGGTAATCTTGTGTACACACAGTATAGAATGAGCCAACTAAGAGCGAAACCGTCATATTGCCACCTTTTATTTTTCAAACTTTCTCGAAAAGCAAAGCTATAATCAAATTTTCCTTTATCAACTCGAAAAAGCATTTCCACTTCTATACACCCACATCATAATAGTCGGATACAAGGCGTTAAAAGCAATTAGCCGCGTGACGAAAGATCGGACGAAGTGTATTATACATACGCGTTGTATATAACAGTTAGACGCGACGGGTCACACATTAGGAGGGCCGCTCTTACTTTCTATTCGCGCGCGTGAGTGAGACCAGCTGTCTTGGTATTGTGAACCTGGTCGCGACTCGATTATTATACGATTTCGCTCGCTTTTCTCTTCGCACGCTCTTTTGTGGGGCTTGTGGAACGCACACGTGTTGGGTTTATATGGCTATGAGTTGTATGGTATTGTGGCTTTTGTTTGTAATTTTTTTTTTTTGTGATTCGTTTTGGTGATAAGGAAGCATTACTTTACACGTTTATATAATAATATGCAATGTCTTTTAGATGAAACTTTATGACTTCCTGGGAACTCGTTTGAATTGAAAACAGAAAGAAATTGAAGCTCGAAGGATATTTCTTGGATATAATATATTATAGTAATGAATGAACGTGGGAAAAAAAATGTATGTATCGTATAAAGCTACATTATATTATATTACGTATGTAATTATACTAATGTTTTTATTTCTGTCTAATGTGAGAATGCATATCTTATAAAATAATAAAGCTGTGTTGCGTTGTTATGCAAAACTACCGCTTTATCAGTAAGTTTGTCAAAAAATGATTAGAATTATCTTTGATTTTTTTTCAAAAGAGATAATGTACACACATAGACTCGCCGATTAATCCACCGATTACAAACATTCCAGCCGATATGCGGGTCGCGTATAATAAAAAAGGTATACAAGTATTGTCCATAAAATAAACTTTCCCACGTCAACGTAAACAGTTACTCGACACCAATAATGCAAAATTCCAAAGATTGATTATAATTTTGCATAAACCAAGCGGTATATATACACCGACGTATCCACATACACGTGTAAAAAACGTCCCGATCACATGCATAATTCGCATATATGCGACTTATTCGCGGTTAATTACAGGTCGTCGCAATAATCTTAGCATGACTCACCGCCGGTCGAGATAGATATGCGATGCGTATACTCTCGGACATCGAAGATGCATTAGAGGAACGGTGTATACATTGGCGGCGATTAATGGCGAACCACATTGCATTAAACAAGCGAATTACTCAAGTGCGGTAAGTGAATATAGGTATATATAGCTGGAGCCTTTTACGTGCGACTCCTTGACCTTTGCGCGCACAGCTTATATTGAAAAAAATCGATCATTACAATTACTTCTTTTAAGATGTCTTAATATGTATAACGCTGCATGTTTAGTCGAAAAAAAAGTCAAAATAGAAAGCATAACAAAGTCAGAGTTCAAAGCTATAATAAAGAAGATTGGTAGTATTCAAGAATTATAATATACAAACGAGAGGCGACAGCAGCAAACGAAAGAGAAAGGAAAAGAGGCGAGAGAAAGAAAGCAACAATTCCAAGTGTGTGTGATGCATTTGAGAGAGTATAATATAGAAGGGAAGAGAGAGGATAAGTGGATATATACAACGCATCAGACGGAAAAAGAGACGGACGACAAGTTGGTATATACATAGGTATACGCCGGCAATCGGTACCAGAGTCACGGATGGTATACGGTCGAATTGTGTATAAATATACACGCATCATCTGAGAGCCATTGTTCGCGCGCTATGTATAGTTATATGCTTATATCTCGACTCGACGATCTTATTATATATATCGCACGGATTTTCCCGCGAGATTCAATTCACTGGACTTTCGCTCTTATATATACTATGATGATATGGCCTTACACAAGCGCATTTTTTTCCTCCTTTTTAAATCTATCGCGGTGATTGTGCTAATGATTTCGCGGTATATGTCTCGTTGAAATTTTACAATCAATCTGTATAACTGATTTGTGATTGAATTTTTAGTTTTCGTTTTGATCGACCTTGAAAGAACATCAAAACAAAAAATCGTCTACTAATACGACTTTCGCCAATCGGTTTTGCGTGTATACCTATACAATACATACATAATATCAAGAACTACGTATTATATAGACTGCCTGTCCCCAGACGACTTCAAATCCGGCCGTAACTCACACGCACACCGTGTGTATATAGCGATTAGTCACAATCGAGTATTAGAGAAATAACAGCACCGATACACTGACGCATTTATAAACTCTCTCATCATCAGCACCGCTTGATTTATAATCTCTAGTATAGCTTCATCGAGAAAATTAACCTACCTTGACTAGGTAAGCGATGTGGCCTTTCTGGAGAGCGTCCGGTGGGTGTATCCAGTTTCTACCGGTACCTGCAACAACCGAAAATTGCACCTCTTTAACGTATACATCCCTTTCGCGCACACGTGTATATATACACAGTCGTCATCATAGCCTCGTTATGTCATTGTGCATCGGACACGTATAAGTGTGTGCACAAACTGTTTGACACTCGTGTATGTGTGTAATTGAGTGTGGAAATCTCGAGGAAGAGGAACGTGACCGATCGTCGCAGTGACTTATGTATTATATCAAGCTCTTTCGTGCGCAAAGACTCGTGCGACGGTTTTTTTTTGTTATGTGTGTACGTCTCGATAAGATTATTGAGTTTTTATTTCTTATTTACCTCCATTTTTAGTTGGCTGGTTTTTATTGTTAGCTGAGTTCTGTGCCCACTTTAGCAGTGTGGAATTCCTCATTTTGCCGGATTTTCTGCCTCACCGAATTCGAGCTTCTGTAACAGAGAGAAAAGAGCGATAATTAGTAAACATCGATACTCGAACAATATAAATAATAAACTAATTGTCTACTTAGACAAGGCAAATACAGCATATTTTAATTTTTATTAGGGTGTCTTAACTATATAGTCTATATTATACACAAGTGAAAGTTGTTTTGTTATAATTACTCTGAGAGAGGCGTGTGTATACACGTCAGACAGATAGAAAATTTGATGACCCATAGGAGAGATCGTTATCGCGGGGCAAAAAGGAGACAATATATGCTGAAAGTGTATATAATATAGCCGCAGAATGAAAGCTGTTGGCTCTCAGTGCAGAGTCGTGTACTTAGTATTTTTTTTTATAGTATAAGTACACACAACGAACTTTCATTTGTGAATGGGATATATGTAGGTATAGCGAGCTTGGCAACATCATCCGTTGCAATGCGGATGTGCAAAGAGCTCTTATTGTGCTGATTCTGTCGTTAGATTAATAAATCCTGCGTGTCTTTCTAGGATATCACGAGAAATTTTTTTACAAAATTTTCTATGTAAAAGTTGTCATAACAACGATTAGACGTAAACAGTGTACAATTGAATTTCTACCAAAATATAAAAAAAAAAAAAAAATTCGCGCTTACAACTTCAAAGAGGAATCACGTCAATAGTATCGTATACATATATACACGCATTCATTACATAACGTCAGCTGCAATTTCTTTCGAATTCCCGGAGTCATTCACTCCAATTTACGCGCGGCAATATATGCGCACGAGTTGCACGTGAAATCGACTTCCGCTTTCGACACGCGAGTCGTGTCCCTCGATGTGTTTTTTTTTCCTCTGTCGAATCTTCTATATGTATATATATATATATGAGCGTTTCTATGACTTTTCCACTTTCGGAAAACAATGAGCGCTGGGAAAGTGCGTGGAATAATCGTCGAGAGGTTTTATAATTCGAGCAGACTGAGGGGAGATTTCGTTACGCGTTGCGAATATATAAAGGCTTGAGTATAGAGCGTCGCGAATTCTTTTCTAATTTACATTGCTGTTTTTGGCTGATTTATACAGACATTTTTACTGGATGATGATGCGTGTATTATATAAATAATATTTTTCCACCGCTGTTATGTCAGAAAGCAAATTTAGCTTTTAGCGTCTTTATAGGCAATTTTAAAACAGTCCTGCCTTATAAAACTAGGCAAGAAAAGTTGATACTCTTCATAGATATAATATCCATCGCACACATTCCTCCATATCAAGAAGCAGAGCATCGAGAGAGAGAGAGAGAATTTTAACGCTCGACCGTAAAGGCCATCAGTACGCGTTGTGTGAGTCTTGGGAAACCTCGATGAGAGAATGCTTGCAGCAGCACTAGCACCTACCTACAAGCGTTACCATTTTTTTATTCCTCTCGCAGTAGCTCTCCCGCTTTCAACAGAAACCGAGAAAGATAGCCGTGGAAGTGCGATAGCTCTCTCGCGCAGGTGCATGATTCGCGTAACGCGACCCAGTTCCTGCGTGTGTCTTTATAGCACTGCCTTGTCCTCAGGAAATTGATGTATATACATACACGAGTGTATAATTTCTGTCTTTTAGTGCACTATTTAGCGGATCTTTGAAAGTAATAAAAAAGATATACAATGAGAGTCTCATCAGGATCGCGTTGCATCTTATAGTACTATATAGAGGAATGGGATGCAGAAAAACTCCCTCGCGCGCGAGCGGTCAGCCTTGAGCTGCAACGAAGGCTAAATCCTTTCGCGTTTCGTCACTCTCTCGACGACTCTATGCTCTCTCGGAGTCTCGAGGTGTATTATATACTATTATCCGCATACAACAACGCGACGAGTCACTAATTCCTTCCTTTATTTCAGAGATTGTTGCCTCTTCCGCAAAGCTATACTGACACTAGAGAATGTTGCAGTTTTTTTTTTTTCTTGACGTCATTAGTTCTTTATCTTCGCGTGAAACTTATACACTTTGGCGGAAAAAATAACTCTCTTTCAGACTCGCAGCGATTGAGTGTACTTATTTTTATTGTGAAATTTTAAGCACGTTCTCTTAATTTTATTTTCGTAATACAGTGCGGCTTGTCTGCGTATGTAGTAGATAATTAAATTAGCGGCTTTTTTTTAATGAAAAACTTTGGCTTATACCTATATATCCTATCCTTGAATAATGTCTAAAAGTCCAACGAACCAACCCAAAATAAACTCTAAAGAAATTTATACACATAATATACGAAAAAAAGAGCTGCACTTACAATTCCATGCACGCCGGCACTGTAATCCGCAAAGAAATCGTCCGGGCTTTAATTCGCGACTTCCCATTCCTCCCACGTATAAATGTGTCGTCCCCATCACAAAGAGGTCGGTCGGGTCATTGTGTATACACTACGCCGTTGTATAAGTCTGCTCGTGTTGTTATTGTTGCGCAGAGATATAAGGAGAGAGAGAGAGACACACACCGGGTGTGCCGCCTTTGATGATACTTTCGCGGTTCGTGATGTGTGTAATGTCGAGAGAGAGAGATAAAAGCGGTGAGGTTTGTCTAATCTTTTGGTTATATACTTGCGGGTTTTGAAACGATGCTGTGATGGGATTGCGATGGTGAGCCGAGGAAATTTATGTGTTAAGAAGGAATTCGAGGTGAAAATGAAAATATCGAATTATGATGGGTATGTTTTATGATTGAAGAATTTCAGCGTTTTAAATAACTCGAAGAAAAGAGAAAATGTGTATAAAGACACAAAGACGAACAAAAGCTCGTTCGCGGAGTTTCGCCATTTACTTGTATAGGTATAGTCCAAGAACATAAGAAAAGAAGAAAAAAAAAAAGAACAATAACCGGAATCAAAAGAAGAATCTTCTCAGGACGCGTATACCTTTCGAGCACGCAGAAAAATGACGTATATATTCGAGAGGTTCGTCGACACCGGCTCTCGCGTGTGTCCTTGTAATGATTTCACGCGCGTGTGCAGCACGTAACGCGCCCGAGTTTGCAGACTGTCGTAATGCAAGTGCAAAATTTTTCAGTAGCTCGGTTTTGTTATAATTGTCCGAAGGGAAAGAAAAGCGCGATAATATTAAGGCACGTCGAGAAATCGTGCAGGAAAAGTGAATATGTGGAATTAGAACGGTGCGGCTTTTTCGTGCTCAAATTTTCACTGGGAGATGAAGTAGATCGTGAAGATTGATGAAGGTTGGTTAAAAAAAAATATTACTTTAGACGGAGATCGATTTGCGATGCGTGATTGTTGAATTATTACGATGGAATGTTGTGGTTGTTGTTAAAATCGTGATGAACATGACGATTGTAATCAAATATTCATAAGTTGTATATATATATATGAAGATGATTTTAATGGCGTTGGTGCATTAATATTCATGATTTTTGATAGGCTTCGTTCAATGTCAGTGCGGAATCTCCGCTATTATTTCTGACTTTATATATTAGAATCGCTGAGCGCACTAATAACTCATGCAGCTGATACACCACCAAGTACAATACAAAAGTATATAAGTCAGACACTTTTTTTCTTCTTCTTATAATACCCAAACAAGTGTAATTCAGCCAGAGAGAAATCGCGCAATTAAAATGAAATCAGTGCATATATACATATGACTACATCCACTCGTTCATATCAATCTCTCTTTCTCTCAGAGCCTCTCAGTTCAGAGACACGACAGCCGGACTGAATTGAAAACGACTGCATCATTTGAAAAGTGCATTACACCAGATAAGAAGGGAAGAATAGGATCCATCTCTCTCTCTCTCTCTCTCTCGTACCGCCACGTGTCTGGCTCTCGTTTAATCATTAAACGTGTCATGCACATATAGAGGAGTGCAGCCTCTTTTATATACGCGTCGGTAGCGGCGGCGGCAACGAAAGATAAGCGCAGAATTGCTCCTAAATTTATCTCGCGCATCCGTCCTCAGTAGTATATAACTAGAGCTTTTCACACCCCGTCGCAGCAGCAGCAGCAGCAGCAGCTGTCGTTCTAAATTGGAATTAATAGGAACACAGGCCATATACGTGCCGGTAGAGGATTTATCTTCGAGGTGTGTGTGTGTGTATTACCTTTATGAGGCAATTTGCACTACTATATCTACTGCGGGAAGAGTTTTGTCGGCGAGATAGTGATCGTTTTTAATTTCATTTTTTATCTCGTTATAACGACCTCTTGTATTATATATACGAAACGGTCAACTGCTGCAACATTTTTCCTCTACAAAATAACCGCACACACACACACACTTAATATTTAGAGAAACAATGAGAGACGCGAAAACCGTTATTCACTATAAATCATTCGTAGATTCTCTTCAGGCGTATATAACACGCAAACTGTATTCCCACATACAATAGCTCTCGGAATATTAGCTAATAACCACGTAAGCATTTAAACTTGGTGAAATTGGCGTAACGCGCACTGCGCACTCGAGCATGTGCACGACCCATATCGACGTGTGACTGATGTATATAGTCATGTGATATATAGATATATGTAGCTCTATATATATGCACGTGTGGGATGCAGCATCGCGAGATAGAAGGACCGGAATGATAAGTGCTGCGGAAAAATGACGGATATAGAGAGGTGAACGGCCCTCTTATCTCACTTTTTTGGACGTCGAGTTCTGATGAATTGTGAATAAGCTGAAGAAATATTTTGTTGGTGAAGTGGTACCCCAATAACCATCCGAGCAAATTTTTAGCAATTTTTTTATGTTAATCATAAGCGTCTGTTTTTTATTTTTGCTGTGAAACTGCTGTAAGTCTGCATTGGCTGTGTTAATTTTAATTGAAGCTTGAAGCTACCGAGGGCCATACCGATCTGACCATCAAATTATTCCATACCTCCTTTTCCTCAGTAAAAAATCTGCAAAATCCAAGCGAACCTTTTAGACTTGGACAATATCCTTCAGCCAACCTCGAGTCCACCTCCACAAAGTATATATATGTATAGCATCAGCAAAGCTGCTCGAGAAGCGCGACGTCTCATGCTAATGTGACGCTCGTGTCTTTGTGCGCTGTAGAGAGTGACTTAATGTTCTCAAGGGTCGCTTGGGAAATCTCAGATTATTATACTTCGCCGCAGACACGTGAAACTACTCGCACACGCAGGCAATTAGATCTTCGTTTTCGTATTTATAAAAAAAGAAACTTTGCAAGAGATGTCCGTCATGTAAATCACTTACGAAATGTCTCGGTTAGATTCTAGAGGACAGTGAACTTGAAGAGAGAGAAAAACAGTTTCGATTAGGATGCTCCGCTCGTAATGCATGTAAATTTTATGCTCCGACGCATTTTTTTTAAAGAGTCTGTACGCGTCTCTGTCTCTCGTCAATTAAAAAACAAAGACGACTTTTTTCCGCTGAGAAATATACACCGAAAGTGTGCAACGCAATTCGCTCGTTATAATCTCTTGTCGAGCTATTATTTCACACGAATATATATAACGATTGTATATACACATACACACACAAACACCGATTTTTCGCGAATTTTTTCAGACTGTACTGGAAATTCCAGGCTCGCGTCGTTAAAATTATTCGTTTACGACGAGTATAGGCACTTTTACACTATATATACTGTTTACAGTATGACAGCTCTCTCGAAGACGTGCAATTTGTGTTGGGACATTTAAAGTTTGTGAAACGGCAATTTCACACGGAATTCCTGCGAATGGATGTATATATAGCTTGTACTAATGAATAGGCCCGCTTTTTCTCACACTAAAAGAACTGCTGCGGTCTGTAACTGTACATAAGTACCTATAGTTGAAATACGAGACGAAAATTCTATTTAAACGATAACGCGTCGTTTTATTGATGCAAAAATACGTTGTAGACTGCTGAGGAGTAAGTATAATGAAAGAACCGATTGTTCCGATTCCGAAGTAGGATAGCCGGTCTCGTTACATTCAAATGCGTCGTCGGGACAGCCGAGTGAATCGTGAGTATAATGAATAAAATTATAAATCATAATGATGCAAGGACGCGCTTGATTTGATGCGTATATATATATGACTTTCTCCCGTTCGATATTCGGGTTTTGGTGTGTCGCCATGAAGTTTGTGGGTCAACGTTTCTTGTTGAATAATTTCGCGATATATAGACTCAGCTTTTGTTGTTTTGGATAATTAGTAAAAATGGTCATCAATTTTTTACCACAATATAATGTATATTTTTTTATAATAGTTTAAACGCTTGCGCAACTGTATACAAAAACAAAGAAAAAGAAACTAATTATTGATTGCCATAAATAGCACCGATCAATCAATCGATCCCAACAACTCATACAATCATCAATAAAATCCACAACCGCAATCTTCCTCTCGACGCAACATCAGCAACTCTTTATAAATACAGTTAATCAATCCAACATATAACGAATCGATTTTACATCGCAATTGAATTTCCGCGTTATATATTCTACGCATATAATACAAGTATATCTGGCGCACACAACGCAGAAGCATCAGAAAATTAACAAAGACTGGAGCGTCTAGACATGTGCCACCGATCGAGTAGGCGTCGTCGCAGCATCATGTCACGTGGCAACAGATCGGATTATGCAAGTTTGCAGCTCATCGCTGCGCAATAAATTCCCACTCGATCATCAGGAAGCCATCAGAGATGAGGAAGTTCTCGCGTGAGTTTTATAAGTTACGAGAACGACGGGATAAAGGATCTGTCTGTATAATATGTTGTGATAAGAATGATAATGAACGACGCAAAGTGAATATTGATTTTTTAATCGACTGGAAAGTATGATAAGACGAGAGAAGAGCTTGTGCTAAATTAAAAAAAGCATTTGCGCAGTGGTTTTTAAAATAGACGCTATTGCAGCGATGATTATATTATGCGCAAGGTTAGCACGATGTTTTGACAACTGTGTCAATATTTTTCAATAACATCAGAGGATATATTCGCCGCGCAGATTTTACTCCTCGCGCATAAAACAATCAATTATTACATCGAATCTGCATACACACATACACATATAGTAATAATTTCCAATTGAAGAATATGCGCTTCGAAAAACGAGTATTTAGTATAAAGGAAAATTTTGAATTTCAAAGGCTTCGCGGTTAAAAACAAAGCGAGCGACGACATTCCTAAGACGAGCAGCAGTATAGTAGAGTGAGTATACATATACACACATACACACACTTAATATGCATATTGCAATTCGCTTACGCACAGTTGCAGCCACTGCTGCACGACTCGTTCCCGTGAACGTCGCGAGAAATGCCGGCGGCGTTTATATAGCCGTCGAAGGACAAGCGAGATGAGCTACTCGAGAGAGTATAAATACTGATGCTGGATAAAGTCGATGATTGTCGAGGCGCGTTTATATATATATGTAACTTGTTGGCGTATATTGAAATGATATGGATGCATAGATGCGTGTATTGATTTGCTTAACGATTGACGTATGGAAGTTTCTGAATTTAAAGTACAAAAGCTATTATTATTGGAATATTTTTACTGACTTGATTTGCATATAACATTTGTGTATACAATTCAGTGATAAAAGATTTTTTGCGATTAGAATTTCGATTCCGAAAGACGGTAGATATAGTAATGGTCATACATCTCGCTCGGACGTAAGCTGTGACCTTTATTACGAGCGACAAGTCTAATAAAGGTAATGGAAGAAGCTCAAGCGAGTTTCGATACCGTCTTTGGACATTCGTCAACGGGAGAGTCGTGTCTAAAATTTCCACACTCTAGACACTTTTGTTTACAATTCATACGTACCATCTGTTTTGGAAGTCGAATAGACACAAAAGTTTAATATATAGTGAATCATCGCAATTATTCTATAATTGAAATAATATAAGGGCTGGGATATATAAAAGAGTATTTTGAACTTATGAGTAATGGCTTGAGTGTGTGTGCTCTATTTTGGTAAGGAAATTGGGGTAATTGTAGCGTCGCGGAGGCCAGCATCCTAATAAAAATATAGTCAGCATAAGTGAATGATTTACTTGGAATTATAAGCAATTCGCTCGTTTGATGCCACACAAGCCATCGACAAGAGAGTGTCATTACGTGTACTAATATTATTCTATGACTAAATTTAGCCTCTGTTACGTCGAATTGAGGATATCTCTGTAGTTATATAGAAAGCTGTGTCGAATACTTCGTGTAATATTCGCACAATATTTTTAATAATATTAATATTTCTTGACCTCAAAAGAGGATAATCAGTGAAACGTAGTTTATATACGACGATCTTTTATGTGTAAACACTGGATAAACGACACTATTGGTATATAAATAGACCAACAGCAAAAACACAACGTTATTACAATCGAATCTGACAAAAAGCCACAGCATCCGATTCTCGTTGAAAAAAATCTGTTTGCAGTAGTCGACTTGCCATTATCAAGAAAAAAAGCTGCGCAGGATCCGGTATAAGCGTTTCCAAGACGCGCGGCATTGATTTCCCGCAATCTGCTTAATGAGCGACAATTTGCCTTGTAACGACGAGAGCGTCTGTGTGACAATAGCCGGACATAAAAAAAAATGCAGAACAATGGCGAGAATGCAATGTCAGAGTTAGACCTCGACGAGATCGGATGAATCGGTTTTTTAATTCCAATTATTATACACAAAACTACGTTTTTTCTTTTTGAACATTTCGAATCTTATCATTAGTAGCGAAAGTATAAGCACATCTATCGCAGCAGAGAAGAGCCACATACCATTAGGTGAGCTATAGCTGCAGAGAGTCTCTGTATTGCATAACGTTCAAGGTGAAAATCCTACTCTGCGAGTAATGTTTGCAGCAGTGCCCAGGTATCGGGGCTTTTAAGCGACTTTTCCATCGGTACATTATAGCCTCTATTTTTTGCTTCTACTTTTGTTTATTTTTCCTAACGATTATATTTACTACTTTGGCGTTTATATTATCGCGAAAAAAATTATTCGCTCGCACGTAAAACAGCTTTTTTTCAGAATACAGTACGCGTTTTGCTTAAAATTTATCAGCGTCTAATACATGATTTGCGAGCAATAGTTATTATAATATATTTTACAGCACATAGCTAACGTATATTTACAAGCAATAATAATTAAACAGTTAGTAGCTCGATTAATAACACACCGTAAAGTACAATGGAATGCACGGTGGCTTCTGACGTTTTTAGATTAAATGTATATTAAATTGTTCGATAATATTCAGATAAATATAGTCCCACATGTAACTATATACTTTTTGAAAACCGACGTTTGACCGAAGCGCCGTCTGGTGGCTAAATTTCAAAGCGTAGGCTGTTTCATTTTCCGGAAATTCCGGACCTAAACAAGCGTGTGGGGTGGAAACTGGAACATTATCGATTTCGAGACTAATCTAGGTATCGTAGATCCAAGCACTGCAATACGCATGCGCCGCAATAGTTGCAGATGCCAAACGCTAGACCCACGCGACGCTTATTTCGGCTGTCAAGAAGTCGTATAGACGCAAGACGCGCATTTGATAGTTATTGGTGCTAATAAAATTACGGTACTGGATTTGTGCTTTTTTTTGCTTAACGAAATGTTTTCTAACGCGTAAATTGTTTATTTTTATTTTTAAACAATTAGTAATTCGGTGCTGAACAGCTGATGTTAAGGATCCACCCCTCTGCCTCCCTTGACACCTAGTCGCATAACCAATAATACGATCAGTTCGATCGTCGCAGCTTGCTCAGTCACTTGGATCTGCTTGGACGTATATCTATCTCAAAACTAACAAGGTACGTACTGTTTAATATTCTTATTACATATATTTTTCTGCTTCGTCGAGATTTCTCGTTGTTTCTGGCAATTTTCCGGTGGTTTGCATTAATTTTTCTAATAGTTTAATTTTGTTTTCGTTGCTTGTATACAGTTGTTCGTATACAATAACAAATCTATTCGAAATTCTAGAAGTCTCGAATCGCATATACTTTCCGACGAATGATTTCGACGCCTGCTTCTAATTCAAAATGCTGTATGCGTAGCATCTTATTTATAACCTTTTCTATAAATTGAAAAAAAATGTTACGACTTTTGGACAAATTGATAAAAGTCAGAACTACTATAAAAGAAAAGAAACCGAGGGTTAATACATATTTTCATGTGCTTTTGCAGATGCCACTAATCAAGCTCGTATCTAACGATAGTGAGACATTCTCAGTCGATATCGATATCGCAATGCATTCGAGGACACTAAAAAATATGTTTGAAGATCTGGGCATAGACGGACTAGAAGAAGAAATTATCCCGCTCCCAAATGTTAGCGGAATTGTTTTAAAAAAAATTATTGAGTGGATATTTTACCACAAGAACGATCCACCGATTACTAAGGAGGAGGAGGACATAGCCGAAAAGAGCACTATTTTGAGCGAGTGGGATCAGAATTTTGTAGATTCGGTATGTACTTTCACGTAGTATTAATTGAATCCAAAAATTTGTATGCCATTCGGCATATTGCTTAGTTAAATATGCTTTTGTACTCATGATTAACCATGAATATTGTTCTTTTACCTTTAGCTGGACAAAGATACATTTTTATCACTAGTCCTAGCTTCTAATTACCTTGATATCAGCCCACTGATGGATATGTGCTGCAAACACTTCGCAAACCAACTCAAAGGCAAAAGCATTAATGAGTTACGCGCAACTTTAAATTTACCACTGTCGCCGAAAGAAGAACAATCCTCCGAGAATGCCAAAGATGACAATAATTTAACCAAGGAGGTGAAGGAAGAGGAGAGCAAACCAAAGTCTGATGAGTCGGTCCAGCAAAATGCGCTCGATGCATCTGTCGAATCGATGGAATCATCGTAAAACAGTCTAATCAGCACTAAAACAGCGCAAATTACCAGTAACTGCAGAGAACTTCACATTTAATTTTTAAGGGAACGTTGGAGCCAAGTTGATTGTCAGTGATCCCATCTCATGAAGCACTTTTTGTTGTTGGCGCAAAATTGACTTCGTACCGACATCTCCTTGATATTTTCTATTTTTGATAAATTCTATGTATGCGAATTATATTATGTGCAAATTTTTTAAAATGCCGATTTGTTGATGTAAGGTGCTTGAAGAAATGGAAAGTATTTGACAATGTTGTTATAATTAAATGCGCTCTTTAGCTCAATTATATTTTAGCATTTGTAAGCTAGTTTCTTAAATACAAATTTGTCATTATTAATACTTAATATTTTCAATGATTTTTTTATTCAAATGTACTTTAAGAGGGTTCGAAAGCCAATTAATAATTCAAATTTTGCGTCACATTGTAACAGACGAAAAAGCAACAAATCTGCTTAACACATGTAATAAAAACCAAACCACTATAAAACACGACATATTTACCCTCAGTCATCATCATTTTACAAAGTTCGAGACCTTCTTCAAGAACATTATTGTTATTTAATTCTATAACTCTATTATATATATCTACTCAAATAAATTTCTTATAATACAACATTTAAAAATCGCATTAGTTATTCCGTTATTTAATGCTAATTATGTACTCAATATCTCTATATGTACACAACTGATGTAATGCCCCACTCCTTTACCTTCCCTTTCTCCCTGAAACTTGGTCACATGATCAATGCGGTAGAGGCGCCCTCTGTAGGATACACAGAGATACTAGAAAACAGCCTTTGAATGTCAGCGATATGGTTATACCAGTTTATACGTCTTATGTATACAAAAAAAGCAATAACTAGGAGCTAAAACATTTTCCTTGTCCTTTAAACAATTAAAGACAACACAGTGTATAGGTGTGATTCAACCGATTTTTTTAATAACTCGCGCTTTGTGTGCGCCTCAAGTTCATTTGGGTGCGGTATGTGAATAAGCTTAATGAATCACCTCGTCTTTATCTCGGCTGTGTGTAACTTTGCTCGAGCGGAGAAAAAAAAAGAAAACATCTCTCTCTCCCTCGAGCTTATCGCAGTTCAAGAGAGAAATGCAAAATTTTGAAATTCGCGCATTAGCATCAATATTTACCTGCTAAGGCCTCGTTATGCCACGTCAGGAATTAACAATCCCGACCTATTATTGAAAAGGAAACGCAACTCGATTTTCCTCCTCCGATAATTCATAATTTCGTCACGCTTATATTTTAAACACGTATATATATCTCACGCTCGCTTTCACCATCGCCACTGGCTTAATTAGCGTATCCGTGAGAGAGAGAAACAAGCATATTAAACTACATAATACCGATCACTTCGTGTCGTTTAATCGGCTTTCGAGTATATAACGCGCCTCGATGATGATGAGGTTAAAGGTGAACGGCTGTAAGGAGATAAAAAATGATAGGCTTGATTGACTTGTTTGTGTATTTAAAACGAATGTTTAAGAATTATCAATTTGCCGGACAAGACTCTTATATACGCGTATAATTACAAGTCGGATCACGCGCTATATCCTTCCCTCTTTTTCTTCTCACTTCCGTTTTCTACGTGTATATGTGCGTGTTTTTTATATATACACGACTGCTCTTTTCGAGCGGCACAAACAATTGCGACTAGGCTCGATTTACTCACTGCTCCTTTCTTACGAAATCTGGGTCAACTTTTACTTGTTATAAGGCGCTGCGCTGTCTCCTTTTTCATATATACAAGAAAACATAACTGTATAGCTGAAAACAATGAGGACTAAGTATTTTCGAGAACAGTCGCGGCGGGAAAGTTTTTTTTTTTCGAAACCGAATTAAAACTGAAAAAATAACAACAGCAAGAATTTCGTCGCAAAAGTAGCTCTCATAACTGTTGAGCTTCGGTGAAAATGTCAGAAAACGCATATTTTTTAGTTTCACCTAAATCACCGTCACGTCGAGCAGTTATCAGACGGTAGCCGCTATGCCTAAGCGGGCTGTCGTAAAACGCGATAAACTACGCGCCCTATAACGGTGTTCCATTATAATATATCATTCGTTATTTTTGCTCGTCTCGTAATAAACGTTAATAATTCGGCCATTATCATTTTCACCAGCAGAGAGGATGAGTCATATCAACCGCTCAAAAAATAGTGGTATGTATATATATATTTCAATGTGACCGATATAAACGAGCGTCGACACAGGAAATCTCGGTTTTTAAATCGGCGCGTGTATGAGCGGGCGGACGATGTGGAAAGAGAGGAAGAGAACAAAAAAATACAAGAATCAGCTGACCGACTAGCAGCATTGACCTTTCGTTGTCTGGAGCGACAGTTACGTTCATTATTTTTCCTTCAAACGCTTTTGTGCACTTCTAATACACTATTCTCTCGATTATGACGTCGCGTCTAATTGTCATCGCAGAGAGACTTGTCCACTGAAATCCGTCAAGGAGACGATGAGTTTTTAAAATCTGAGGTCATTATTACAACGAGTTTTCTTATGTCGAGCTGCGCAGGTTGTTAAGAGCGTCCGAAATCACTTTTTGTATTCGATAAGATGAAGAAGAGCAACAGTGTATACTCGAATCGGACGATTCGTCATGCGACATTGGAAGTTCCTTTCATCGGGCTATATTATCAGGTCGGTATATTTTTCAGACTGTGATTTAAGAGTCGTTCGACTGTCGAAAAGAAAGTAAAGGAGATAAAACTTATTCGAATTCGATAGCGTGTATTATAACCTTCCTAATATACATATATATTACATGTCTTCGTTTATATTATTTCATAACCACGTAAATGTATCATAAAAATTTTCTAGAACAATACTAAACCTCGATATTCTTCGCACAAAACCAGACGAGCAGACAGTAAAAGTAAGCCAAAGTTAATAAACAGAGACTTGTATATATAGTCTAGGTGAAGGTGGATCAAAGCAGACATCAAAGCCAGGATTTTTCTAGCTCGGATATGCGGTCAATTAGAAAATGGCCTGCTCGCACTTTCTCCTTAACTCTCAAATATATCTGTACTGCTCGCGCGCGAAATAAATCGCTGCCGCCGTGGCGCATTATATTATCATCATATTGTGGAATCGAACGGAGAACAAATAATAATCCTGATGCAGCAGCTGGACTTTTTTCACTTTCTATATACAAGGAGAAAGTGTAATGTACTTTATGCGGATTAGATATTTTTTTAGAGAGAGAGAGAGAGATTGACTGCTAGTTAGGCTTATCCTTAATTTCATGATCGGTAATGAGTATTTTCAGATCGGAGAGGTTTTATACTCGTGTGTATATAATATTGGAATGAACGGGAGGCTTCTTCAGGTGGATCGAAATTTTACAGCTGATGGTTATCCTTTTACTTTTCAGTATAATTTTATTTGGTACTTTTGTACGTTTATAAATTTGAATTTTTTAAGAAAATCGTTTGAAATATCTAAACAAAATTCGTTTACATTTCACTTCTGTCCCCGATACACCCACAATATAACTATATACACACAGAATCGAACTCTATACATCACACCACGCCTACGTCGAAAACAAAGCGCAGACCGATACACGAGATCACAAAAAAAAACACCTCCGCTAATCATAAAAATCCCTCTCGACCGTCCTTGAACGACGCTCGTTCTCATTATTACCGACCACTATATCCCATACATGCGTCAATCAGCGCTATACGGTCTTACACTCGCATACAAAGCAGTCTCTGTACATAGCTCCATATACATTCGTGATGCAATTATATTCGCGGAGCAATAATGCATCGCTTGGCTATTAAAATTGCGACATACAAAACTGTATATGTATATATAAATCGGCCGACGGTTTGCAAATCGAGCAAAGCAGCGATAACCCGACGCGCGTGACTGCATCATCATCAGTGGCGCCAGAAGCAGCTTCCTCGATTTTTTGTTTTATTCCATCGTCGCGACGCTTGTTACATATAGAATTTCGCGCGTTTTATCGTGCTTTTGTTGATATGCGCGTCGAGAATCGTATAGAATAATAAACAGTGTGATGCAGCCGATGATGATGATGATGATGATGATGCTGTGGAGAGAGTGGAAAAGTTTGTCAAGGCGAGTTTGCTTTTTTTGCTGAAAAATTTCCACTTTTTTCGGCGGCGATACGTGAATCAGTTGCACGATTGTGCAAAGTACGCGCATTGTGTATACTTATGGTCGAAATAAAATTTCGTCTGTAGCTGTATAGCGTGGAAAGAGGGAGGATAAGATAATTGAGTCATTAATATTGTAAAGCATCAATTATATCGCACTTTAATGAGCTGGCATAAAAGAATCGTGATAATAACGATACATCTCCTCGATTCGAAAAACTATATATATACACACACGAAAAGTAACGTAACGACGGAAAAATCCAGCTCATTACGTAAAAATTCATTTCCCTGATTAAGGCTATTCTTTTAGGCGCTTTTGTTTTACTGATAAATTGCATTCGATCATTAAAACACTCAGTATATACCAGTCGAACAAAATCAAAGAAGAGCAACAAGTATCGATTGCAGATTTTCACTTTTTTCGAGCGCGCGTCTCTCTCTCTCTCGGCAAGGCCAAAAAAGAAACTAGATCTCGAACGGTGCAGCAACCAGTTTTCCTGGCCATGTATCTGACAAAAATGCCGCCGAGAGTATATACCTGTATATACTATACATCGAGTAGTAGCAGCATCAGTTTATACTCAGTCGAAAAACTGTAAATCATTTGGTGTGACCTTGTTATACACTCTAGCGCTGCAGACGACCGGCAAAAAAAGGAGAATCTACAGTTATACGTGAGAGAGGCGAGACACTTTGAACTCTGCGCGATGCTGTTCTCTCATGAGAGTATATAGCATATAATTGCAATGCGACGACGATGGCCTCGTGTAGATATATACTGCTGCTCGTTTTTTTTCTTCTTCTCTTTTTCTAGGTTAATTCAACGTGTGGATATATACTGACGATGATGGTTGTGTGATGGTGGTGATGCTGGGCCAGAGAGACAAGGCCGTGCGAATTGACGCTTGTTTATATTATGGAGGTGTATATATATATACGGAGCCCGTCTGTAAAATGTCGGTGTGATGGTCTTTTTTTCATCCTGTTCTCGAGCTTTGCGCTGATGGTTATAGTTCCACTTTGTTTTTACGCGCTTTATTTTGTCAGGTATGAATTTCTGCTCTTCTCTATAGCCTGAATCACGCGACTCGCTTCTAATAAATGTTAACTTTTGAAAGGAAAATGTTTATGCCAGATATTTTTCACACACGGGTGAGTATACGTGGCATGTACACATATACGTCTATAAGAAATTTCAGATTTAAATTCAAATACCTCGTCTATAAAGGAGGGGGACTATTTCGCAAGTCATCACACAAACATCAAAAAGGCAGCAGCAGCATCGAACCTTTCTCTCTCCGCGAATAATATACAGTCGATGATGATAATAACGAGTATATCCTGATGTGAATAGTTTTTGTTATTTGCGCAGCTAATACGAGTCACACAGCCACGTGCGACGACTCGGTCAAAATAAACACATCAAGAGTCACATATATCGTTTCTCGCACGATAATAACGTATACCCGCAGACAAAATCGTCGCTCCAGTGAAAAAGCAAATATTCGTCGTTGTGTAAATATAATACGGGACACAGGCGCCAAAAAAAGTTTGAGAGAGCGATTCTGATGGGTAAAGTTTTACCGATTTCTTCGTTTTTTTTTATTCAATTTTACATGACTGACGTTACCGATTTCTTCAAATCGTCTTCTCCCTTCGTCGGTATCGTTAAGAAGTATGCTACCGATTTTTCTCCATTAAAATTAAGTTTTTCCTCGCCACGAATACGCAGTATCATAAATTATCTTCCACGAAACAAAAAAAAAACAGAACCCGATCTTATCTACAACTATATGCTAACCGGGGCCTTTTTTCTCAGAACCGATCATCGTTTTTTTTTCTTTTCGTAGAACCATTACAGGCTTTTCGAGTATTTCCGGAACCCAACACATACAAAGACCGAGAGAACGACGCATCCGCGTAGCCACAACAAAATACCGATATATATACACTCGACGTTTTATTGTCCGCTCTATAGCTATATAACGATCACCTCTCTCGAAAATCATGACCTGTTTATATAGAACACGATCTCACTCCTATACTTTAACCGCATCAGCGAACCATATCGCTCGAAAGAAAGAAAAGCGGAGCAAAAATCGGCATATATTCTAACCGATCCGACGCTTCCATGATATCTTCCTAAAAGCAGCTGTATAATATAATAATCTCTCGGCGAAAATCGGCCGAGCGTATATACATACACACACACATACTTTAAAGCGAGCTCGAACTTTCTACACGCAGAAAATCCGCGTGTCTCGCGAGTCGAAAGTGCTGTGTGCGCGGCGGTGTAAAAGCGTGCCGCGAAAAACCAGAGGAGAGAGAGAGAGAGAGAGAGGAGACTCACCTTTCAGGCGATTCCAGTAGTGACTCGATGCGCTGCTGCCAGGTGTCTTCCTCTCGAACAACGGAGAGCAAGTATATGTGATAAAGAGAGCTTCTATAACACAGTCGCGTATAATCTACAACACTCGGCGCATCGCCTTGTCCGAAAACACTGTCTTTTCTTTCTCTCTCTCAAGATATATATATCGCGCGAATTTCCACACGAGTATGTGTATACTCTCGCGGAGAAAGTCCAACACCGGAGATAGAAATCAAACGCGCTGGTGTATACAGACTCGATTCCTTCCTCTCTCGACGATTCAACGCGAAACTATATTTTCTGTTTTTTGTTTCTTCTTACTTTCAGCAGCCTCGAGTCAAACCAAAAAAGTGCGTATATAATATATACCAGCACAGAAGAGAATTCGAACGAGTAGTAGACGCAAAGTGTCTGTATATATATGTGTATATAATATATATATATATATAACAATCGGCGAGCGCTCGCAGCTGAACACGTCGTCGGGCGCTCGCTCTCCTACTACTGAAACTCCTCGCGACAGGCAGGTTATTCGAGCTGTGGTATAGTCTCCCCTCTTTCTATAGAGTCGCTGAGAGCCGTTCGCTTTTCAAGAGAGGAGAAGAGAAGGAGTTTGAGGAGCAACACACTGCAGCAGCAGCAGCAGCGGCGACTGGATTATTCGTGGGAGTCGAGAGGGAGAGATTCGAGTGACGTCGAGAGAGCTGTGTGCTGTGTGAGAGAGCCAAAGGAAGGGGAACAGGAAGAAGAGAATGCTGGTACCACTGGTACCAGCCACGGCCGAGACCGACTACCACATTTATGTTATAGTCTCTTTGTGTGCTGTGTGTGGATAGAATATATATATATACGAGAGCAGCGCACTGACTCTTTCCGTTCAACGCGGTTGTTCTCTTATGGCTTCTTTTTTTTATTTTCGTTCTGTTTTTGATGGGACGGTTTTTTGCTGTTGTCAGATATCGTCTCGAGGATGAATAATATTTTCGAGTCCTCCCGGGGATGTGGTCGCGGGATTTCCTAATATTGTACTGATGAAGAGCTCAAAACAAGTTTTTAATTATATCGGATTCGTATCTTCTGCTTTGTTCTGATACTGGTATATGTGTATATTTAGTGTAAAGAAACGTTTTTCTAATTTCGATCGATTTTGCAAGACTTCGAGCTCGAAAAATCGTTAGATATCGGTAATATTTTATTTAAAACGGGTATATATATATATTTATAAACTTGAAAAATCAAGTTTTGCCAGACTGTACCGCGTACGATTGCTCACACGCATATATATTCCTGATTCGAAATATTTTCGCATGCACGCGTTAGAAGGTAATATTATAGAAACTTTCAAAATTCATTAGAAAATGTTGTAAATCTCGATGCCGCGAGTATATGACTAAGCCCATATAGAACGTTTCGCACTAAAGTACACGAATTTACTGTTGAACTTTCAAATAAATATAATCGTAACGCTGCGAAACGTAAAATTCGTAATTCCCCCCCATCAGTGCGTTTCGTCAAAGCCTTTTTCACAGTATTTTCACGCAGTCTTTCACTCGTGCGTCATCAGGTGCATACAAATGCCTAACTCGCCTTTTATATCGTTCATTTCGTACTTTTAAACTACTAATCCAGTAGTAGCCGCTGCTCTCTTGTATATACATTTATACCTTATATTTTCTTTCTGGAAACTTTTTCTCAACATCACTGTTATATTTCCCCCCTCGCTTTCCGGCTAAGCTTTTTATCTTCCTTCCAAATGGCCATCTCCTCCTCTCTGATTCACTTCGTTTCTTGCTTCGCTGGAAATAACAATCGGTGTTAAATTTACTACGCGTTATTAAACAGCGATCGTATTTTTTTATTCCAAGTCTTACGTAAGCGAGCGATATTTATTATCCGTTATACTGTATATATAAAGTCATAATAATTTTTTTTTCTTTACGTTTTTATAATATACTATTGTTTTTTCTTTGAATGAGGGGAAATGAACGTTATTCAGTGAATCGTGCTAGAAAGAAAATTTTGCGAGGTATTGTACCGGATCGAATTGAACTATTATTTGCTATGTAGCGTCATAAAGTGTCTTCTTCGGTTTGCTTCTGAGATGTACAAATAAGTCGTTCCTGCATGTCGTATAAATGAACTGTTTGGCCGTTTCGATATAACTCTCTCAACTGTCCTCATCTTTGTGTATACGAAAACAAATCATGTTTTTTTTTGCAATGAAAATATTACACGCGCCTAATTTACCATAAAAACCACAAAGATTCCACCATATAATATACCTAACAAAAAAAAAAAAAAAGAATGAATATACAACGAGTTCGACGCAGGTTGCCATGCGGGCAGTACAGCAGGCAGCCGGTCGACGGTCTTCGAAACACCTATATATACACTCGAGATCGGTTACTCCCTGCTGCTCCTGTACACACACATACAGTCATACCAGCCGAGTAAAGCGTACAGGATAGGGAAAGTTGCGTCAATGTGTTCTTCTCATCACTATAAAATAGGTATATATACACCGGCTCGTTATGCGCAGGTAGCCAGAAAACGGATAGGACGCCGGCGGAGATAAGGAAAATTTAACTTTCATGTGTATGGAGCACTTGCGCGCGATCGAAATACATTTAAATACGCTTATATACTTATACACTTTCACTGTGGGCGCCGCTGCAGAGCTTGGATAAAGTAAGAGCGCTATAGAACAAAGCATCGTATATACATAGGCTTTGGTACGTGTATAGATATAGGATGGTTTTGTATTTGTATTATAGCTATTTTTTGTTGGTAAAGTGTATGGGGTATACAGGCTAATGGGTTTGATGTATCTTTTTAATTGAATTATTTTTTCATGATTTTCGAATAACTAGAATAAACTTTAGTGATATTCGTATTTGTACACTAATTGATATATAAGATTCGGAAGAAAAAATGTTTTATATATACGCAATATCAAATTCAGCCTAATAATTTGTCCGTCTTTAACTATATCCAAAGTGCATAACGTAGTCGAGTTATTAAAAAGGTCTCTCGCTTCGAGTTTCAGGTTCAGCGACCATTTGTATACCTGCGTATATACATGTGCGCCGGGAGACTTTCTTCGCGACCTTGAATAAGTTCGAGGCCACAATTCATAAGTGGACGTTCAAAAGTGTCACAGAGTGTCTTAAAGAAATTAAATACGACGAAGCAGATGTGTGCAAAAGAAAATAAACGAGATCGTCAAGTTCAACCTGCACATATCACTTGATAAAATGATCAATTATTAAAAATGAGTAATATCTTACCATCCGGATGGTAGCCCGAAATACGGGGGCTAATGCCTAGGAAATCTGTTTTTTTTTTTAATTATTGATAATCATAAATATCTTAGGTGTTTTCTTGTATATACTCGCTTGCCGTCCTTCGATGTCCGAGATATTTTTAAAAAAGCATTCTCTTATTAAAACTCGCGATGTGTAGGGTATGTGGGTGTGAGAGCCATATATTTTTATAAATTTAGGACTCTCCTTGGGGGTTCCTCAAAAGCCGGGGGCCCTAGGCCAGGGCCTCTTGGGCCTATGTACAAAGACGGCCCTGAATTAGCTATACAATCTTAATAAGAATAATTCTGAAATTACGAGATTGTCAATATTAAAAAAAAAAAAAAAAAAAATGTCTAACTTGATCGCCGAACTGTTTGAGAAACAATAAAACTGTACAAGGTGTAAAATCACTCGCATTCCCCGGGCAATTTCCCGTCGTTCGCTCGTAATTCGATAAAACCGAAACGTACAGAAAACGCAGAAACCACTGGACTGCAACAACTTTTTCTATACATATATATAGCGAGCGATAGCTCATTACATCGTTGCCGCAGCTCGCCGGCGTTGTTATTATTTTCGATTAGAGTTAATCGACGGGGGTATATCCTACGAGAGAGTTTCTCTCTGGCGGCGCGAACTTTCCCGGGCGTCCGTGTGCTGATTTGTTGTTTATTTTTGCGTTTATGTTGATATAGCGAAAGTGACGTCAGGAAAGAGCTGCACGTGAGGAACGTATATTATACACATCAGGGAATACCCATAAAACTGAGGAGACGCGTAATATTTTTTGTGGACAGGAATAACCAGATGTTTGCAAATAGAAACGGTGTTTGGGTTTTTCACTCGAAGCAGACTCAGTTTTTGATTGTATATAGTTAATTTGTAAGGATTTTAAATGGTATAAAAAGGTACTTTGAGAAATTATTTATCGTAAATGAAGTATGAAACGTAAACTTGTTTGTTTAATAAAGACTGTTCATTTACAGGTAAGAGATCTGGAATTTTTCATAAATGAGATTCACTTTCAGTTTCAATAATTATAGCTATATAATTTATTTTTGTTTAATGTTAATTACTATAGAAATTCGATCTGTTATCGTCACAAAATCGAATAAAAAAATAAGTGTACAAAGTTTTTTTAGTCTGTTTGAGTGGATTTTACGATCGAAATTTGTGTCAGCGGATGATCTATATACCTCTTTCTGGATAATAATAGTCGAAGGAAGACTCGATTTATGACCGCGAATAATGTCCCGAAGTTCAAAACGTCAAGTACCACTAGTATAGACTTTCGCGGAAAGAATTAAAAAAATTGGACAAGAGAAATTGAGGGCAAGGCTCGCTTGCAGAGAAAGACTCGACAATATATCTAATTCAAAGTGCAAAGCTGACCAGAAACGAAAATTATATTGCGTGGGTTATAAATATAAAAAAAAGAAAGTAATGATAGCACAATCGCATATTAATTAGGTTACCGCCCAACACATCGTTTATTGGAAAAACCAAAATTCATTTTGACTGAAGTAATCCAAGCCAGCGTCAAAAGAACTGGTAAATCTTCACAATTTCCTATACAGATTTACTTTTATATCAGAAGTAAAAAAAATAATTATAAACAATCAGACAAAAATTGATACATACATACCTACACATTTTCCATGAAATCTCCACAAATATACGACACCATGAGTGCATTTATCTAAAAATGATAACAGAAGCACTCACGCAAACGAGTTTTAGGCATCTATGATTCAGTCGTATGTATACACACATCTATATATCCAATACAATCACACAGGTGTATATACTCAAAGAACCGGTTTTTTTTTCAGGCAGAAACTTCGACCTCTGTTCCGCTTCCATCGTCGCGTTCATTATTCAATCACTACAGCTCGCGTCGACGTTGCACAATATGATGTTTAGTGTCATGTTATAGGTATATCAAAACAGTACCGGATTTTCGGGAACGATGCTATTATCGATGGCGTAAATCAACAAGTGACGCGTCGAGAATTTAGCTGTGGATAACAAGTGACGCTTGTATAATAGGGCGGCTCCTCCGAGATGGGTTTGTACCAGCAACGCAATTGATTATCTGCTTTGTGATGACGTTTGGGGCAAAATGTAAATTTATACTTTTTTATGGAGTTGTTTTGAAAGTAACTTTATTTGTTTTGATTATTAGCAGTGTTGTGAAAATGTAATTACGAAGTGGTGATTGTAATTTTACTGGCTGATCGTTTGTATCAGAAAAAATCGGAGCGATATGTATGTAGAGTCTGGATTATTAACGCTGAATCATTATAGAGGCAAATGTATATTAATTTTCACACATGTATTAATAAAGAACTAGTTTTTAAAAAAACAACAATAATAAAACAGTACAAACTGTGCATTACGAAATCCGCTGGATCATCGACTTAAATACATCGATCTGCATATTAAAACGTAAAAGAAAGCTGGAAAAAAAATACCGTTCGCACTTTGCCAATGTCAAGATAGCTATTATATATTTGGTTCACACTGTGTGGAGGAATGATTTATATTGAATTATTAACGGTGTCTCTCTCGCTTTCATATTATGGATTGTTCTTAATGCGTTTAATATATCAAGTTTCTTTTTTTTTCTGTAAATTTACAAAATTTATTCACGCTAGACTGAACAATTGTGTAACTGTTTAAGTGCGAAGGATGAAATTATTTGCATAATACGGTTTTAACGGTACCGTGACGACTTTGTAAGCCTTATGCAAGCCGGTGTATATACACATGCAAAAGGTTTGTTTTTGTTTAACACATGCAAGATTTTTGCGCTTATTTTGATACCTATTATTATTATAAGCAGGTCTTAAAAATCTCTTTAGCACAATGTTTCTCAAATCAATGAATTTCACCAAATTTATTTCAATATCTCTAAAATGCGACGAATACAAACACGATTTGATTTTTAAAGAACATTGCCTAACGTTTATACTACCGCATTTCTTCAAAACGACTTCTATACGTATACAAACAGCGTCGAGAGAACGAGCAGTATACGCGAAAGTGGGGAAAGTACGTGTATAGATACACACGAATTGCAGGTATATACTTCCATTACATTCGACACACACACGCTTGGCGATTAGACAAGCTCTGTCCCAAGTATAAAACACACAAAATATGGGAAAAGACTTTACTTTCTTCGATTTCGCGGAAAAGATTATTCGTAGACTACGTCGGAAAACGTCACCACACATTTTTACATTAATTAGGCTATTTTAGTACACCATTTAATCTGGTACACGATTCGAACACTGAAAGAAAGTGTTGTCGCAAGTGTAAAAAATTAAGCAGTAAATTACGATGCATATCAAAAATTCTTATTAAAAAAGAAAAAGCAGGAGCTGACAGCAGCCAACGCCGTGAAATTGAGGGTATGCCATAATATAATACCGAAATCGCGTGTCGTATATGCGCGCACACGTGTGTGCTGTCGTGCACGAGTCGCCCTGATGATGGCTGCACACACGAGTGCGCATACAGCCACCTGTTGCAGGTGCGCAAGTCAGCTTAAAGGGCCGTGCCGACACCGCACACTTCCGGAAAGTGGTTAACGCGTATATATATTATATATGTCTCCTGTGTCATTCATTCAGACTATATGCCCCAACAGGTTTTTTCTGAGAAGCTTTATAGGATATTTCGTTTGTATTTAGAAAATGCAAAAAATGATTGCTTTTTTTTTAATACTTTTCGATATATAATTATATGAATGAGTGGCAAAGTACACCGTGCATAAAGTAAAGACAGTGTCGAGGACAAAGAACGCGTTTCCTGATGCGTTTTAGCAATAATATACGGATGATAATGGAAATGAATGGTTTTATTCGTTTTTTTTTATGATGAGAGTTTATTAAATTTATCACGCCCAGTAAAATTGCGCATGAAACGTAAACGCCCACGCGTGATAGTGTCGCTTCGACAAAAAGATGCTTAATTCAGTTGATTAAAAGCACAAATTACATACGAATTAACTTTTAATATTTAATAGTTTTCATCAGGATCCTAAAATATTTATCCTAAAACGAAAAAAAAAACAACAACTATTTCACACTCGTAAATTGTCGACGTCAAAAAACTTGCAGGCCTTGCGGTAATAAAAGCCATCGACACCGTCATATCATATCAAAGCCGTCGCGGCGATTCGACGCCACCCGCCTCTTCATCTGCATTCGTGCATCCGTCCGGGCACATCTTTTTTAATAAAAGTGTTGTATATACTGTGCACGTGCAGCTGCGCGTGCGAGCGATAAAATAAGGCGGCGGGCGTCGGTGGAAATTAAATTATCGGATTTTGGAGCTTCTTGCGCTTGTAATGAGCTTATGACGCTGATCTCTGTGTTATGTTGGGATTAAGCGTTAGGTGAGTTCATTGACAGAGAGATTAATATTATGTTGCTAGTATAGTGGAAATGGCTTCAGGTTGTTTTGTTTAAATTGATTTTTTAGCTACTGCTGTATTAGCATAATTGAAAAATATTGGAATTAACTGTTCTAGCTGTGTTTGGTTGGAGCCATTAAGCTATGCTACTTCCGCAATAACTTATTTTTCAGTCATAAGCATGACTTCCACGGTTCTTAACTTGAAATTTCATTTATTTTTCTTTTGAACGCGCGCTGAGCCTGATTTATTGCTTCAAATTTGGCTCGTAATCGACTTGAAAATACCCATAATTACGTGACTTGGACAAATATACGAGTGGACATTCTCTTGTCTTATTTACACGGGAATAACGTAGATCACTCGAATTTCTCGATCATAACAAGCGTTTTGAGCTTTTGTTTCGATTTTTAAACTAATATTAATATTTATAATCAAAACTATTATAAACTAATTTCTTACTATGTAATTCTTGTTATACCTCACATATTGACTAAGAGTTAGTCTCAATGTACGACACAGTTTCGTAATTGTGCATTGAAAGTTATGGCTCTTTTTCTCTCATTCATGCCTTTGTAAATATGTGCATCTACTCTTCATAAATACATAGAAACAGTGCACGCAGGTACTTATAGTTATGGTTAAAAATCAATTACACGTTGTAATTTCGTTCCAATAAGATAACAATTTTCTATAGAAATTATCCTCTTATACACATAATAAAAAATTTTTTTATTATACTTTCTATCAATTAAACTCTTCCATACGGCATCTTCTCGATACTTGTTCGAGTTTACCTTTTAGATGCAATCAGGAACTCGCATTAAGAGAGATTGATATCGAGAGATGAATCATAAATATTCAAGTTTCCGCGCGCGTGCGTAGAATTAAAGCAAGCATGTAGTAATAGAATTTGCTTTTTTATAAAACAAGTCGCCGCTTCTTCTCTCAGGGAAGAATATTTTCTTTTTCTTTTTTTTTGCCTTAATTGCGCGCATCTTAATTATTCTCCTTATAATACTCGAACAATAATGACGTGCTTCGCTGGAAAAAATAAAGATAAATTGCCGTTCGACTGGAGATTGCAACGCTCGGTTTCGAAGAATGCAAAATAATATCTCTTGTTATTATACGCGGCGCTGAATAATTTTTGCGATTCCTTATCGGTTCACTAATTAGCACATATTGATAATGCAAAGAAACCTGTCGCATACAGTATACTTGTTTTATTAACCCTATGTAAATATCAATAAAAGATACATCCTATTTTAGTAAAAGTTTTAAATTAAGCTCCCTTCACTGCACTCAAAGTGCAGTCAGTCATATTGGCCATCGTCATTCAATTGGAAACTCAGGTATAGAACCTACCACGAATCCATCAGCTACATACACAGTACCGTAATCCATCGATGCGCGTATTTGAAACGACAAGCCTCTTTCTCTCTCTCATATATACGACACACACAAAGCCCCATCAGTCGTGCACACACGCCAGTGAAAATAAAGGCAGCATCATCCGTTCTTTTATATATACATATATACACGAGACCATTTGGTCTTTACGACAGCTGCGTGTATATACGGCCGTCGTGAATATAAGAACGTCGCATCTCACGACGACGATAGAAGGTAAGGTACACAACCGTTATAGACCTCGTCTCCGGCGACAACTCGGTCGCCGCCGCCTCAGCGAACATCACGAGGAGATTGTCGTCGATCTACGTCGCACCGGTAGGTATATATATAGGCCTGTTAAGTAAACCCGTTGTGCGATTGCTGTGGATGTGGATGATGTGTATAGGTAAGCGGTTGTGGATAAAGTCATACGTGGGTATAATATCGAGGTGTATCGAGTTTTAGATTATTTAAAGTATACATTCACTGCATAAACATTTTTCTCATATATCTCAGATTTGTATTAAACTTTCCTTTCTTCGTTATATATATGTCTAAACAATTAAATATATATATAGTTTTTAATCGTTATTGCGGCTAAGTTTATCATCAGCTTTCTTATTTTCGCAAAGGATGTACGCAAAAGTTTCACGCGTTCCACTCTGATTCAGAGCAAACAAAATTATATTCCTAATAAAAATATCACTTCCAAGTATACAGCGAGTGAAAACGTTTACGAAATTCTACTAAACCATAATATATATAACACACGACATCCACAATACATCCACACACCGCATACAATTTTTTTTCTCAAAAAAAAAAAAAAAAATTTCGCACAACAATAAAAATGTAAAATTGTGCAGCAGCGTTGAAGTCTTGTTGTTCTGTATACCGTAATGCCGGGCTTTGTGTGACGCAAACGCACACCCGCGCGAAGCTGTCACGCTCACTGCTCGAGTATAATAAGAAACGGGCATACGCGCTCGAGTAGCGTTGGCAGCACAGCAAAGTTCGACTTTCGACGCTTCGTTTTATGGGGATTCGCGAGAGAGTATAAAGAAGAAAAAGCCGAACCCGTGACCGCGTCATTCCCTTTTTTCTCGCGCTTCCCTTTTTACACGCTCTTCGACGGAATTTTGCAGCCGCCGACTCGCTGTTGCGAGACTACTACTGTGCGCTGGTCTTTTCCGCGATTGGCTTGAATTTAATTTTTTTTTTTCAAACAATATAGGAATTATTGCAACTTTGCTTTCGAATTTGCGGTAGAAAATTAGTTTATTATAGGATGATTTTAATACGCGAATGTATTTAGAAAATTTTGTAATAATGCAAAAAAATTGCTCCAACATAAGCAAGAAGATAAACTTGGTATAGTCTTCGTTAATTCAAGAATAAACAGATAACGAGACGATCTATAGGAAAAGCGGCTGTAAAGTTTCGCTGCCAAGTACCTACTCAAGTTGAAATCACATGTGCGTACGGTAATCAGCAGAATGTCCTGATGATGTCGTTTTTTCTACCGATTCACCTGCTCGACTATACGGCAGTTTTAGCTTCCACTCGTGCACCGTATGCTTACATTCATGCTTTCCCATCGCTTGCCGGCTGTTCGTCATTACTCTACTCGAGGGGACACCTTTTAGGAGGAATAAAACGAAATGATTAAATTGTTCATTGATGGTATATATAGGATATAGGCATTAGCATATTCTGAGTCATATACTTGACTTTATTTACACAGAACTACCTTTCACTCAATTTCTGATGATCCTTTCAATAAGTGTATCTATATTGATATATAATGCGAATCAGTATAAAATTAAGCAAGTCTCTCACTACTTTACTTCAAATTTATCAAATACTAAAAATGTTGAATGGCGAGTTTTCCATTGTTTCAAGTGAATACGACAACAATTCGAATACATTTATCTGAAAATTACCTATAGTTTGAAATAACTCTGACGCTCAGGTGCACACGATAGTCACGCATGAGAAGCTTCTTATTCTGTTTTGTCAATGTAACGGACATCTTATACGTGTTTCGAATTAATTAGCATGAAAATTTACCATGGAAACAACTATCAAACAAACCATCTATCTATTTATATTAATTTGTTAAGAGCGAACGTACTCTATATCTTTTATGTGCATTTTCTAACTTGAGAAAGATCGTTTATCCTAAAACGATTATTTACTGTGTGCTGAGCCGATAATCCTGTATATTGGTCTACAGCACTTTATACAATTTTTAAGTACGTGCATCAAGATTATGAATTTAAAAAAGTACACTATTAACTTTAAATTTCTTTTATATATTTTATACTTTAAATTATCACAAAATTATTAAAAACCTACTCTATACCATTCATATACTTGCCATAAACATATATATGTCTTCTCAGTCATAATAATAATATGTATAAATGTATCATGTTTGCAATCATCATTATTAAAATAAATATAAAGTAATTCAACACCCAGAAATCAGCATAAATATAGAATCGCATCGATAACTTTAAAATAATTATCCTCGTGAAAATGCATGCTATATATATATATGACGGCTGAGTATATAGCAAGTTGTAAGTCAGCGCACGAACTCGTTCATCGCGCAGAGTCTGCAGGCAAAGAAAAGAGAGTGGGTGCTTTCTGCGATATGAAAACTTATCCGGTTCGCCAACGTACTTTGACTTTTTTTTTCACTGCCACACATACGCGTCATGCAAATTAATGCTTCAATGTGTATATCGCTCGCCATTATATATATCCGATTTTTTATTACCCTTAGACACATCAATGTGGGTGCATAGAGTAATGACTGTCATTATTGAATCGAAAGAAATCAAAATTTTTATTGTTTGAAAATTGCGAGTGATAAATTTTGGACAGGAATTTTGATCAGCGTGCGGCGCGTTGCACTTCACATAACAGAGAAACGCGTAATTTTTTGTTAAGTAATAGTATGCAACGGATTATTCAACAACAATGTGTAATTTTCAGAGGCGCAGCGATATATCGCACTGTGCAATTTAATTCTAACATGTCACGGAAATCATTAAAAAATGTCGGCACAAAGTGTATCTGCGCGATCTCTCTATAGTTCAATTTTAGTATTATGTTGATGGCAGTAAAAAAAAATTATGCAATAATCAAGATAAGAACGTGAAAAATTTCTTCCAAGAATTCGAATTAAACGAGATTTACCTTGTATGATCGATGTACAAATGAGTTTTGCAATTATGTACATGCTGTGTTTATGAATTACGATTATATTAGTAGCTTTTGTAGTTTTATTAATTTTGAAAATTATTTAATCAAAAGTTATAAGGAAAACGTTGTGACTTTTTTCAATTAATTCAGGAGTTATCTTATATACACGAGAAGAAAGTCGGATATATTCCGAAAGAATGTAACCACAAGATTGTACAAAGATACCAAGAATTTTAATTCTCTTCTGTAAACTCGTAACAATTTATAGTAGACGGTTGTTTTTACTTATACAGCTTCCATAATCTAACCTAAAATCAACATTTTTATAAGAGGACGATAAAACCTACAATTCTGTTACTATAATATTATAATTTATAATAAATGAATTGATTATCCTCCCATCATCTAATAAAATAGCGTTATATATTATATCTTGGCACTCAGAGTACACACTGAAGTATAGATAATGAATGCCGCCGACGGAAATTTTTAGTGAAAAATAACGTATTGTGTTCTTTACACATTTGCACTTTCCTATATACACATCGAAGCCAAGTAAGTACAGCGGAGATTCCTTACTTTCATTCAAAATCTCGGTAAATCACACCTTAGAAAAAGAAGACATAGGCGTAGTTGCACTGCTCAACTTTCTCTTTGAAAGTGAGAAAGGAGCATTTTTTTAGCAAAACTAAGTCTATAGCTATTCTGTGCTATTTTTAACCGCCCATAATTTTTCCTTCCTTAGTTATATACACACTTATATCTTTCAATCGTTCAATTGCAATACAAGCGCAATATGCAACAATTACATCACTGTACAATAATCAAAAGTTCTAATTAAAAAACAAATCTACAAGCATGTCTTATTCGTCGTTTGAACACTTTGATTATTTTAAGCAACAATAGTATATGCAACACGTCAGTGTCAAAAGTCCCGCTGCGTTCGTCGGCGCGCAAAAAAAATTCGAAATAGAAAGTATATACGTGTGCCGGCAGTCAACGATCTCATGGTGAGAGGGTCGGGGTCGGGATTCTACTCGGTCGAGTGTAGATAATGTATAATGCCGGTCGCGATCGCCTCGATATTACACATCTGTATATACTCTATATTGACGAAGATTTAAACGAGCTTTTACGCCCCGCCTAAATTTGGATAAGCTTCTGATCGTCGAACTTATAGTTTGTTATAATCCACATTTTTTAAATAAATATTAGATATAAAAATTGTTATAATAATATGGTTCTTACAAGACTGGCAATTCTACTTATAATACTATGGGTGGATTTCTCTGACTGCGATATATATATATGTCAAGAGCGCGCGGTACATTCAAAAAAGAGAAATGAAAAAAATCATGTGGTTGAAACTCGTTTAGTGATGTAGGCATGGTGTAGTTATATACGTGTAATTGAGTGTATTGCACGTCTAAACGAACCTAGCAGTTACGAATTTCACTTATATACTATTAAATTAGATTTCCGTACTATTTATACTACCGCCGAGGGGGAGAAAAATTAGAAACTCAATTGATAATTATGTTTCGCATTAAGCGGGCAGAATACCCTTGTATATTTATTTAATAGTTTATTTTCCTTGTTTGCAGATATTTTGACTGATTATATTTGGCAAAAAATGATCGATTTTGTGGTTCAAGGAACAGTCCTATAGGTTCTCCTTCACTATTGGCCAAAAATCGTAGGTATTCCACAATTTTTTACCAGCGGGCAAAAAAGTACACTTTGCCATACTTTTTGCCTGCTATACTCTAAAATGTCGTAAATCATGAAAATCAATACACACGTTTAAAAAAAATATGTACACAACAAACAGTCACATTGTCAAAAAAATTGTTCATAAAATCAATGAAGTGTAAAAGAGAATAATATCATAAACATTTATAACCTACGAATAAAAGCTACACTACAGAATTGCTGAATCACTAATACCGTACACAAAAAAATCATGAAATAAGTATATATATCATCATTTCGATCCAAGGCTAAAGCCAACGATTATACCAAAAACAAAAGCATAACGATCAAACTCACCGTCACCTGATCAACACGACACTCTCCTTCACCGGTGGCACTCCCTCCTCTCTTTATATGCTTACTTGCACAGTTCAACAGCCTATAAGTTCAAACCGTCACTGCAGTCCCCGATATATATATATGTATATATTGATATCCAACACGAATTATCCTTACGAAGGTCAGACACACCGGCGGCACTTGCAGTTCGGTCAAATCCGAGCTTCAACGTACAACATACGCACAAAGACACGCAAATAATATAATGTATAAACGCGAGAGCAAGAGCTGCTATATATGTATACTGCTGCGGTCTGGTGGCGGGCAGTTACTGCCTCGGCGACTCTCCTTTGCCTTTTGCGAGAGAGGAGGTGAGCTGCAAGTCGCGGCACGTGACGAATAAAGAGAAAGAGAGATGCTGAGTGCTGTGTGGTTAGTTGCAGACTGTTTAGTCGAAGGGATACGGACACATTTTATCTGATGGAAAAGTTTGATCAGTCTATTGTTCAACAAACCGGAGGAAAATTTGCTATTTCTAGTTCATAGTTCATAAGTTTGAACTTTTTCATCCAATTCTTTGTGTGTAAGAGAAAATATCAAAATAAAAAATTTCGGATCCAAATAGTACACGTATACCGCATAATAGTATAAGAAATCTCAGTCAAATGTAAAGCAGCGGCGATAAAGTCAGGGACACAAGCTCCTATTCGAGGATTCTAAAATTATAAAGATGAATCATTTCAGGGGTTGTAAATGACGCAAGCACATACCCTGCAAGCAGCGGTCACGAAACACATCATCGCAGTCCACACATCCTGCAGGGACGATTTAGGGGAGAAACACACTGATCCGCGAACTTTATATCGAAAAATAGAGAGGACGTCGAATCGGTGGGGAGATAACGTGCGCGAGAGACTCTCGGCGCAGGCAATATGGCCACCTCTATATAACATGTCTGCCGTAGCTAGCAGACGATATGCAGCGCCGTACACAGGTGGTATGCGTGGGAGGGAAAAGGGTCGCTTGTAAATAGGCGATCCGCTGCAGCAGGGGGTGAGAGCGAGCGAGTCAAGTACTGCAAGCCCGTCTCGGTTGTCCGACGGGGCTCTCAAGATGAGCAACGGCCGGTCGCAACCTGAGCAACTCGACGAGGATGACGTCGATCGTCTCGATGACGCCGTCGATCCTAGGGTTCAGGTAACCTCAAGATTACGTATGTGTGTGTGTGTGTGTCTGTCTATCGCGGCGCACCTTATTCTACTCCTAAGTGATAAAGCGATTAACCCCCTTCGTGACACCTCGATCGAACGCTTGGATTTTCGTGTAGAGCTTTCGCAAATCTCCCATAACTATGTGGGCTACTTCTACTCTGTGCGTTGTCTGTTTATGTGGGCAAAGAAAGTTTAAGGGTTGCCAGTGCAGAGTTGCTCTTGTTTATGGCCTCTTTGGCCTACATTTCATTCGAATGCCTAGATAACATAGACCTACTGTCACCTTTATGACACAAGCTAATACTCTCCAAGCTGTAAATCGTGATATTTTTAGATATCTGCTTTTGTTAAGAAATACACGTTTGTCTTTTATATTTCTTTTGATCTCTTTTTTTCTTTGATTATTCATACCTACTTTTTTGTGTTTTACGATTATGACTTCAAGAATTACTACTTTCAGAGTGTTCCACTTTTAGTTGTATCATCATTACTTATTTATTTACCTCAATTTCACAATATTCGTAACGCTCAATTATCTTGTAGATTGAACTTGAGCGTCTCAACACTGCAACTGACGACATCAATAAGCTTGAAGTGGACTTGGATGTAAGTGACAAAATAAGAGAAAAATGCTTGTTATTTTACTTGATATTTGTAAATGACAGTTCTAACAACTTCTAAATTGAATTACTGATCATGAAATTATGGAACTCTTTGCAATTACCTTCTATTGGGGAAATTGCTTTTTAGCTCAGATAAATTGATAAATTACCATTGCATAACAGTAGTTTTTGACACATCGCTGATTGCACAGAATTGCAGTTTAGATTATTGAACATTATTATAATTTTACATTGTACAATGAACTGTTCTATTTTAGGAAGCAAGAGCTACTTTTAGAGAACTTTTATGCGAATCAACGTTTAAAATTGACACCTTAGCTAAAAAGCTTGGTACTTGCATAGATAAATCTAGACCATATTATGATGCTAGGTTCAAAGCAAAAGAGGTAATTTTTACTATGTTTTATGTTTGAAACAATAATCAGCAACGTTTTAAGCAAAAAAATTATCTACAGGCTCTGACTGAAACTCAAAAAGCTGCAATAAGATTTGAAAGGGCAAACAGTCAACATGCTGCTGCAAAAGAAATGGTCTACTTGGCTGAAGAAGGATTAAGAACTGAAGGAAGATGTTTCGATCATGCCTGGCAGGTAATATAGACATTCCTTAAAGTTTTTTGATAGGTGCACTCATTTGACTGTGATTATTTAAAATAATTAATGGACTTTATAGGAGATGTTGAACCATGCTACCTCCAGAGTGAACGAGTCGGAGCACGAAAGAGCATTATGTGAAGTAGAACACAGGAGAACAACTGCTTTGTATCATAAAGCAGAACATGATGTTCAAAGGTTACAGAGAGAACTTAAGCGTGCCATTGCTAAGTCAAGGTATCATTTTAAATTTTCAACATATTTTTTCAAATTTTCGCTTAATTCTGCATGATATCTTAGTGTGCTTTTTGCATTTTTTACATTTGTGCATCCCAAAATTTTGTATAAAACAAATAAGTCTTTTAATTATTTCACATGGAAATGAATCCTACCTTTGTATTTATATATTTATTCTAACTTGGATATTACACGTTTTACTTATTCAAAATTCTGGTCATGCTCTGATTTACTTTTACCAAAACATCTATTTCTTTATTATCGTGCTAAACGAGAATATTTGTCTTTTGACTGTGATCATGTTGGCAGTATGGGTGCACGTCGCAGTTTGCTTCTGATAAACAGTATCGCCTACAGGCACAACTTGCTCATGTTGTAAGTAGAATAGAGGTTTTTTTATTTTTAATCCTTTAGCACTTTTATTTTTCTTTTTACTATTCTCAACAGTTTATTACCAACTTTTGCACGAGTGTGATTTTTTTTTTTGTAGTTAATGACAATGTAAATAGTTTTTTCATTATAAAAGTTGAAAGTAGTTTAGTAAAATTAAAATTAAAGAAAACTAAAAATATTCAAGTTATAAATTTTTATGACAGCTTACTAACTTTTATTTTTACTAGGCCATACTATGAAATGAAAGCACACTTTAATCAAGTTCTAGAAGAACAAAAAATAAGAGTCAGTGCACTTGAAAAGTCGGTCGCAGATGCCAAAATGACATATGCAGAAGCATTAAGAAATTTAGAGAGGATAAGTGATGAAATTCATAGAGTAAGTGTAGACTCAATTACATAATTTATGATACATCTTTGAAAACATGTTGTTAATAAACTAATATTATAATTTATGTACTCCAACAGACTAGAAGGTATGATGGTACAAATAATTATAATAAGCAAGTAGGTGATGCAAGGAACCCTTCTTCCAATCCTTCTAAAACTAATTCAACAGACTCTAGTACTACAGAATCGCCAGATAGTACTGATTATACGAGTGACGAATATTTACGCCTTCCTGAAAAAATGAGCTCTGATATGAATTCTGTTCCACCCAAGGTAAAAGTCGAATTTCATTTGCAAACTGTAGTTAAATCTAATTTCATAAATGTTTCTTCTACGATTTTCAAGGTGGAGAAAAATTCGTCTTCAGAATACTTGGGTACAAGTACAAGAAATATGTCGTCAACAGAGCCTAGGCGATACATTAAGCGAGATAGACCTCGTAGTATTGCTACTACTGATGCCAAACATATCATGCCCGTTCAAAATCAAACTAGTGCTTCTACGTCCAACTTGCCCGATATTACAAGAGTAATATCGCCTGTAGAAAAGAAAGTCAAAATTCAGTCGCCTAAAAAAGAAAAAGAAAGTAATGGTGTACACAATGGTGACGAATGGACTGAAATAAATTTAAATAATTCTCCAGAAGAGGTTTATTGCAATAACGAGACGTATTCTGATGAGGAAGATCAGATTCCCTACAAACCTCTTGGGACAGATTTGAGTCCAGAAACCGCGAATAATACTAGTGGCGCCAACGAAAACACAAGGCGTAGCAAGTTAGTGTCGCAAAAATCTTTACCTGCCATGGCCGAAAAAAATGAAATTAGCTTGACTGAAGAGAAAAAAGCACAAGTTACAAGGAGTCCATCCTTTAAAAGAAAAGGCAAACTGGACAGTTGTTTAGCTACGTGGATATCGCGCAATTCAATAGCTGGTGAAATGAGCGCAGGAAGCTCTGGTAATTTATTTTTACTTGAACTTATACAAAATGCAGTTTACAATAATCAAATGAATGCTATTGATATTTTTAGCGAGCTCGAGTCGAAGGCAGTCTTTAGATATGCTATGGAATTCCGGAACAGGAGAACGCGTCAAGGAATTGCTTAGTCAAGGGATGATGATGCTGAATATATCAAATTTAACAGAGCGTCGTTCTAGTGAATCGCGAGGAACAGAAAATGAAAAAGATAAGGATAATAAGATTGAAAAAACTGATAAAATTGAAATAAAAGGAAAAAAGGTTCCAAGTCCATTAGAAGAAACGATGAATTATTTGAATGCTGAAGATGAAACGTCTGATAGTGAAAGTTTAGCCAGGTATGCAATTATGGTTAATTTACTAACAAACTGTTTTTCGAATAAATGGTTTTCGTTTCTAATCCTGTACCAATTATGTTTTTTTAGTGTTGAAATGTTAACAGAAGATCAAATATCTTCTTTAATGATGGAACCTGACATGAATCAAGTCTGTCAAGAAATATTAGGTACACCTCTAGTCGAAGTATGCCCTCTGTTGCAACAGCTTCAACAGCAACAATAACGATTAGTCTAAGAATGTCTTCATGCCATGCTTTGAAGAAGCATTAAAAGAAAGTGTTCAAAGTCATAATACGCTGTGGATTGAAGTATGGTACTATACTCTGTAAGACTATAGATCTCTATTACTTCGTCAACTCTTCCTTTTATTTTAGTTTTGATTTGTGCTATTAGAGATTTATTATTAATCTTGAGGTATTTAGGTATTTTTGCGCAACATTTTATCCAAAGAATATGCCTTGTTCGAAATCACATTTTTACTCATGGCATTACTGAATTTTGGTTGTGAAAGTACTTTACTACTTTATTAACTTTTTTTTTTGCTTGTTATTTATTCGGGTACATAATATTTTTTATCATCTTAGATAAATCTGACATTCCTAAAGATCATTATTACGCTTAAAAACTAAGGTGATATAAAAGTACTGTTTTTGTCTAATATGTTTTTTGCTATGTCATATTTGGAAATCTTGCTTTACTAATCATGTGTGGTGAATTTTGTTTTTTGTAATACCTTGTTAACTTTGTTAAATTTGTTATACTGAATTTATAATTTATACAGATACGTGCGGTGTATTATTATTTATGAATTGCTAGGCTATAAGTTATAAAATTAAGTTTTATTAATAAAAAAAGCAATACAAATATAATACGTAGGTAATATAGGTAACTACTCATATTATATTTTGTTCAAAAACTAAAATCAATCAGTATTATTGCATAATAGTTTATGGTACATACATAAATGTAGCACTACAATTTCACAAATTGCAAAATTCGAAAATTTCAACAGAATCTAGTTGAGCATCAAGCAAAGTAGTTTCTAAACTTTCCTGTGATGAAGTGTCAGATTATTATGATAATATTTGTGATCATCTGCATAATGTACCACAGACACTAGGATTTTACATTGTAATAATAGTATGAAGCTTGCAAAGTTACCATTTATTTAATTACATATTATCATCATAAATCAAAGCTAATATGTGTTGGTAATGTGTATTGTATGATTAAAGGAGTACAAAGTACTTCATAAATAATACATTTTTTACAAACAGTACTAAGGGCTAATGACGTAGGTAAATATAAAATAAATAAATAAACAAATAATTGCGAATAGATAAACTCTAGTTGCCAATTATATAAAGTTTAAAATTTATTTTTTGTTGTAAAAATTTATATAACAAACCATGCATAGATATATACTATTTAAGGGTAGTTTCAAGATTCAAATAAAAAAAAACTATCAAGCATGTTGCTTTGCCAATAGTGCTTTTGCACCAATAGTTAATAATAAATATTCAATCATTGTACAAAAGCGAGTAGTATTTTTCTCGCCTTAAAGTTAGATGCAGATAGTCAACGAATTAGTAAATTTAACAAAACGTACTTAAATACAAAATTATTTGTTTTAGAAATTAATTCTTATATATAAATATTGTATTCTCTAAAATTATTCAGAGTAATGGGAAATGATGAAGATGTGATTGAATGGTTAGGATTTTTATTACGCCACATGCCTATATTATAAAAAATATTAACGAAACAATAAATTTTCTTACACGATCTTTAAGAGAACTATAAGTAAAACAGTTTAAAACAGAACGTATTATATACGATAAATTGTGTTTAATATAAGTATTAAATTATTATTCAATTTCTATGATTACGCGAAGATCCAACCCGAGAACGTGATTGTTATGGATGAAAAAACGTAAATGTGAATGTATCATATTGTATATGTATCTGTAACTATAATGTATATACCATGCAATCTTCATTAAAAATTCATTTAAAATATATTACAAAAGTTTTACTCGTTCTTACCCTCATATACCAAATATTTCTAGCACTCATCCATATGAATCCACAAGTATATAATATACTCAAGATCTTCTTATGTAATTTCACACATAGAAATAACAATCTTTATCTGGTTTTGCAACAACATTGATATCAGTATATGTACTGCTAACATTGACATATATAACTTAGAAAATTTTGTCATATAAATCAGACATTTTATTACACATCGTCAATCATCGAGTCGAGTTATATCAAATTTCAAGTTATACTATAAATAATGGTGTGTAAAAAATTAATATATATAGCAATAACACTTGCGTACTCACAAACGAATCACGTCTACGGATCGGAAAATTCCACATCAGTCAACGTACAAGACGTTATATCGAATCTCCAAATATCCATTGCGTCGCTAAAACAATTGGAGGAAAGTATCAGTTTTAACGAATCTACGACTGAATCGAATCAAAGATTCGAAATTCAAAAACGCGAAGAGCTAACGCGAATGGGTTACAATTGTACTGAAGACGTCGGTTGGCATAAGCTTCACACGACGCGCAAAACTTGGAATCGAGCAAGGAGATCTTGTGAGAGTGAATTAGGCGCTCATCTGGCGATTGTAAATTCTGTTGACGAAGCTCAGGTTAGTCGTTTTTAAAAGGTTTTTGCAACATGATATCATTTTCGATTTATCATTATTATGCTATACAATAAACATAATTTATATAATAATTTTATCAATTTAGGTCCTTGGCGAACGGATAAAAAAAGCAGGCTTTTACAGTGTCTTCATCGGTATTCACGATCAATTCGAAGAGGGAGACTGGATAACAGTCGCGGGTGAATCCATCAACAAAACTGGCTACGTGCGATGGTTTGAAGGATTACCGAACAATTATCAAGTGTACAATTTAACGGAATTCACTGCTAACTGCGGAACTATGAATGACGAAGGAGCTTTTATGGATGTTTATTGTTATAAAAAGTACGCCTACATTTGCGAGTATCCACTGGTCTCAATAAATTGCTATTAGTCAATATTTTGCATCCTTTGATCTTGCTCATAACTGTCTGTTACTACTGAATTACTGCTATATTATACTATTTATGGGCTGTCTTACCAATGCTTTCTGTTACTACTGTGGCGATTGGCGAAGCTATAATTTCCAGCCTATATGTATAGTATCGTACGATACCAAAATGTATATGTACTGTCTAGAGTATAATGCAAAATGAATTGTCACTGAAACCATTTATCTTTTGAATTAACAAAATAAAAGTATTGCACGTTTAAATGTAGATTTAAATAAAACGCGCCATTTCTCGGAGCATGCAAAAGGTTAGAAAGTCGATTCCTCAAGTTAGGTTAAATTATATTGACTATAGGAGCTTACACAGTTATCAAATAAGAAAGGTTACCCTGTCAACAATTTTTCTAGTTTATGAGAATTTTCGGACACATTTATTCGCAAATCGATAACAGTATAGGTATTTCCCAGTTTCACGCGATAAAACTGTGAAACGTTGTTATTTACAGTATTTCTGTAATAACAATTAACAAACATGTCATCCAAAACTGATGTTACGCTGGAACATTTTTACATCTTCAACAGTACATATGCACTAAAAGAGGGAGAGGTAAGTGTTTTGAAAATAAAATAATGTAGGCATGATTTAACAATTAACTCTTGGTGAAAATTTACAGGAAAAAAATAAGATATTGTACTACCACCCAGCAAAAACAGATATCGACAGTCAAATAAAGAATATTGGACTCAGTGAAGCGATAATTAAATTTACAGAGTAAGTTTATCATATGATTTAGACTGACCTGATGTATTCTCATGCATTTTTCCATATTTTAGATCATTTAATCCAGGCCAAACGTGTGACTACTGCCATACGCATAAAACAAGGCAGATCTATTATCAACCTGAAACTAACTTCTGGATGGTTATGGTACAATATTCACTATGTGTTTTGTTTTTTGTTCTTTCTGCAAAAATGATGTAGTGTATTAACAATGTTTGTTCTTTACTTATATAGATTGTTGGTGTACCGTATGTAACAAAAGAAAAAGATGGCAATGAGTATACCGAATACCAAAATGATGAAGTTTCAAGCGCTGTTTGCCAAGCTATTCTGAAACAGACATATACTATTTTTCGTCTTTTCATGGGTTCTTTCAATACGATCTTAAATGAACCTGATTGTGGTTCAGTAACTTTGTTAAAACATAAATTAGATCATTTTTATTCCCGGGTAAGCCTATTATAATTAACTTAATGCAATACAAATAGCAATAATATCTTCAATTTATAATGTATTATATGCTTCCAGTACTTATTATCACTAAAATTAAACAACACAGACATTTTGGACATTTTCCAAGGTTTACAGTTTTTGCCATTGGATAAAGTTACTTTTCTACGTGTGCAATGCTTTATGAATTTAGTAGAATCAACTTTTCCACAAGTAAAATATACTGCATTTTTGTACAATGATCAACTGGTTTGGTAATAATAAAAATAAATATGACTTATGATTTTACAATAGTAACATTTTTAATATTACAATTATTTTTTGTTAGGAGTGGATTAGAACCAGAAGATATGCAAGTAGTGTATAATTATTTAGTCAGTACTCTTCTACCAGCACATTTGGAAAAGGAACTTGATGGTGGTTCCATACCACGTAATTCACCATCTCCTTTTACAACATCTCATTATGGAAAGTAAGAAATTATCAAGAATTTTCTTTAAAAAAAATTGTTTATTTTATTTTGAATTTCATCTGCTACAATAATACTTTGTCAATTAGATTTGTTACTGGTCCTTCGAGTGCTAATGATGTTAAAAAGTTGCCAAAAGTATTTATAAACTATTCAACTAAACCCACAGCTTTATATCTGATTGTTTATCGTGCGTTAAGCGCAACTGTATGTTTATTTGTTGATAGTAAGTATAACTTATAATATTTATTTACTATAAAAATAATATACTGACACAAATAATCCATTTGCAGATACAAATAGTCCAATGTTTTATACAAGTCTGGATTCATTTCTTGGTGTTCAGTTAACGTCATTAGTGAGCTCAGTAGCAGAACAATGTTCCAAGAATGCAGCTACCTCGACAGAATCAAGTCCAAAATATTTGTACTTCAATAAACTTAATTTAGCTTATAAAAGTACAATTCACTGTGATAATAGACGTTTTTCAAATGCATTAACAACTCCAGAAGTTTTGAGGATCATAACTGACATAAATAGTGACACAAGCAGGTTTGTTAAACTTAATTTTGCGTTATGAATGTGATTTAGACAAAACTAAAAATAATTTTTTTCAGATTGAAGGAAGCTGGTGAAATAGTCATAAAAACTATGAGCGATTATTGGATTGTAGGAAAGTTATCTAATTTACGAGAGTTTTTTGTCGTTATACAACAAAAGAATGCTAGCATAATTGAAATAGATGGTAAAGTATAGTCATCACTTTTTTCTTTTAAAAACATGATTTTATTTTGTAAAACGTTTATTTCGTATTTATTTACAGAGGAAGTAAAGCGGTTATGCGAACAACAACTAAAAAGTATTTTTTTCCATTGATTTATTACTAAATATATTTTATTTTAAAAAATATTGGTTTTACAAAGAATGCTAATTTTTTTTTTTTTTTTTTTTTTTTATAGTTCCGCTATAACAGTAATTAAGCATTTTGTGATATTTAAAAACTACTCATTATTGTATCAAAACTATTTATCAGTGCAGAAGAAGCTCAGCCAAATGTGTATTTGAAATTAATTTCATTTTGAAAATTATATGAATGAAGTAAGTCAAAAATGACGATTGCCTGTCATTTTAAGAATAGGTAACAAAATGAAAACTATTACCATATTTTTTATTAATTTTTAGAGAGCCTGTTTTTGAAATCTTAGAATTACTTTTCAAATATTCACAAAGACTATGTATTACGTATAAATAATATCTTTGTTGGAAGACGAGACTATCAACTTTTGATTATAAGCTCTCTATTAGTCGAATACGAATGCAAAATCCATTGAGAAAAAATTTTTAGATTTCTTTAATATTGACGATCATTCCATAATTTATTGATGAGATTGACGCTGATATGGCAGGAAAAAACACGTTTAAATCACTGGATAAGAAATAAGCTCAGTTGTGAATAATTGTCTGTAAAAAGTTTTATGAATTTATTTTTAGCCACTAGCTATAATAATAATTGTATAAATTATCTATAGAATGTAACATATAATATGAAATTGTACATATTTATATCGCTGTAAAGAAGAATGCTAGAACGTTATTTTATAAATACATTTCCATTTATACACAAATTCACGAAATGTATAAATTTAGATAAAATTTTTATTCCGACTTTTCTTCCTCGTCCTCTTCAACAGTCTTATCCTGCTTAGGTATAATGTTCGAAAACTTTTTTAGTTTTGCAACATAAAAACCATCCATATTGTGCATATGGGGATAAAATCTTTTCGTCAATTTCAAAGAAGGATGAAACCTGTGTTGTCTATAATTCGTAAAACCATCGGCTCCAAACTCTAATCCAGTTGGGACTAACTTTACATCACGTTTCCTCAAAGCATAATCAACGATCCATTCGTTTTCTTCAGGAAGTATTGAACAGGTTGAATAAACAATTATACCGCCAGACTCTGATCGAGCATTAACGCAATCTATAGCGGCCAGCAACAATTCACGTTGTAAAGTGCAACATCTTTGTATATCCACTTCATCTTTATTAGTTTTTACGCTGGGGTCTTTTGCAACAACACCCGTTCCTGTACAAGGTGCATCCAAGAGTACTCTATCGAATCCTTTGATTACCTAAAAGAATATTTTTAATTTATGATTAAAATAGTCGATATTTTAACTAAATATATATTTGAAAAAAGAAGAAGAAATTATTAATTTTCTTACCGAAGGCAGTTTTCTTCCGTCATAGCTACATATAACGGAATTTGTGATTCCTAATCTGTGGAAATTACCAATTACAGCCTTTATCCTATCTTTGTTTACATCATTTGAAAAAAGAACTCCGGTATTTTTCATCAGAGCTGCTATGTGCGACGATTTACCACCAGGAGCGGCACACATGTCGAGTATCCTTTCGTTGATTTTAGGTTCCAAAGCCATAACAGGGAGAAAACTGGATGCTCCTTGCAGAATGTAATGACCTGCCAAGTATTCTGGTGTCGCACCCATTGGCACTTGTGACGAGTAAACGACCAAGCCGACGTTAGTCCATTTTCCAATGGGATCTAAATTCACACCTCTGTTTATCAAAGCGTGCGCCAAGTCACGTCGCCGCGCTTTCAAGGTGTTGGTTCGAATAGTCATAGGCCTTTGCACCTCGCTAGACTCCAGGAATTCAAGCAATTCGCTCAATGGGAACATTTGCATCAATTTTTCCATTAAGAAAGTATTGTAACTAAAGTATGTACATAAATCAGTTTTGAGCAATTCTAAATATTCCGAGCGGGATCTAAAACAAATTATAGCATATTTTATATAAAATCATTAATCATTAAGAAAAGGAAGATACTTATAAAATATATTGTAATTAAAGTAAATTATCATACCTATCTGGTTGTCGCAATTTTTTAAAGTCAGATAGGACCATTATGACGTCTTGAATTCTCTGTTGTACATCTTTCAAGTTGGTTGGGTTGTTAAGTTCTTCTTCAGTAGGAAAATTAAATATCTGCTGATGTGATATACTTTCATTCATTTCAGCTTCAGCTAATTTCCTAAAAGAAAAATTTGTTTATTTTAAATAACTGCTTTATAAAAGGGACTAGTATTACCAAGTATAAATAAAGCCAACCTTTCTTTTTCTTGTTTCTTCTTTAATCTTTTGTTAGCTTTTTCAATTGGCAGTAAATTATTGTCATCATCTTCGTCACTATCATCATCGCCGTCGTCGCTATCATCGCTGTCTTGGCTTTCAGCTTCAGCATCTGAATCTTGGTCTGAATCTTCATCATTATCAGTACCAGCATCTTCGTCTTCATCATCTTCATCTTCATCATCATCATCATCATCATCGTCGTCGTCGTCATCTTCATCATCATTTTGCTGGACTAAATAATCATCAGTCTCTTCTAAATCATCTTCTGAAAGTGATGCTCCCTATGAAAAACATTAAATAATGTAATTAGTTACTTGAACATTTTCATCACCATATAATAATATTTAAAACTTATAATTTACATTTCCAAAACTTTCTTCTTCTTCTTCTTCTTCATCACTGTCATCCTCATCTTCATCACTTGTGTCTGGATTCATTATTTGTTCTAAGTTAGTCTTTTCACGTATGACTTTCTTATTAGCTTTGGATTCTGGTATTTTATTCTTAACTTGTAAAGTTTTCTTATTAACTTTTTTATTTAGAATATTGAAATCTTTCTTATTAGCTTGAGCTTTATTTGGTTTTTTAGATTTTTCTTTTTCTACTTGTAGAGAATTCGATTGTTTATTTTTTGTGTTGGTCTTTTTCTTTGTAACATGGAGTATTTCATTCTCACCTGCATCTGCATGAAGCTAAAAAATAATTAAAATATTCAATATGATTGTTATTATTAATTTTGTCATAAATTAGTTGAATTTATTTTATTTGTTTATAAATCAATCCCATAATCTACAAAAAAGCCATTTTACTTACATTCTGTTTTTTACCATTGATTTTTTGATTTTGTTTAGTTCTTGGTGTAACTTTTTCTAATTTGGATTCTTTTCCATTAACTTTAGAATTCAATTTCTTTTTCTTATCAACTTTAGATACTTTTGATGTGTCCGCTTCATCATCCTCATCAAAAAGCTGCAACTTAGGTTCCTTATCAGCAGTTTTTAACTTTTTAGGCTTTGGTTGTGATACATTGTTATTACTTTTTAACTGTCTCTTCTTGTTGTTTGTATTAACAACTTCATTATCACTTTCATCAAAACTGTGTTCCTTAAATGATGTATTCTTAGCTTTCTTATCTTCCTTCTTGGCTTTTCTGGCATCTTTCTTCTCCGCCTTTTTTAACAATCTTTTCTTAGCTCTTTGCGCTTGCCTATGACTAAGTTTTACTGGTTCTTTTTCTAGAATTAATATTCAATAGATGTAAATATATTTAAAAATCCATATATCTTTCTTTTTACAATTAAATTGTGAATACATACTTAATAATCCATCTGGAAAAACAGGCTCCTGCCTTTTCTTTCCCTTCCGGCCGGGACTCTTCTTCTCAACTTTTTCATCGAACTTAGCTTTACGTCCCATGTTATCAACTATATCACAAAATACGAAAAATAGTTTTTTAAAACTCACTCAATCTAAATTATCAAGTTGTAAAACACAATGAAAGGGCATTTAAATTGCTTGTGTGTATACTAACCTATAAGATACTGTATTTAGTTACGAATTCCAACTAAACAAACGTAATTAAAAAATATTTGTAAAAAAATAGGTGTAAAATGTACTTCTTCGACTCCTAAACCTTCTCAAGCTTTAAAAACAAACATTATTAATTAACAACAATGTGATCGAACACATTTTTCGACTTCAAAAAATTTGAACCTCAACACGTGCGTGCACGCGGCTCTTTTGCTATTGTTGAGGATGCATCAATGCTCGTTCTCAATTTCTGGACTTTTTGTCCTTTTCTGGACAGTTTTTCATTTCTTCAAAAAAAATTTGAAAAACACGAAAATCCTCCTGGAAAATTTTAAGTCATAATAACTTAAATTCTGAGTATTTAAAAAAAAAATAATGATTAACGATAAAACCCACAGCACGAAAGAGTAATCGTTTCATGAAAACGCAGCAGACGGACGAAGCCATTTGTATTTGCTCGCGCTCGCGGCTGTATGTATGTGTGTGTATTAATACGTGTGTCTGTATACAGACTGACCGTTTGTTTATTGTCTGGAATTTGGACTTGTCAAAATTAGAAGCACAACAGTTTCGGAGTAAATGGTCAGGTGCATCTGTGGAAAATTCGATCGGCTTTTTAACATCGCTCGACAACTGTCCACCTCGTATATAGATGAGCACTGAAAAAATCGGGGGAAAAAATGCTTGATCGAGAAGAGGAGCATCAGACTTCCAGAGAAATACTATGGAGCGATAGGAAGTCCGTTACTCGACAGATTGATTGAATTGGTTTGAGATTCGGCGAAAATGGCTAGTCACGAGATACCTATGCCGTCGAAAAATGCCGACGAGCACAGCGTGGAGGTTTGTTTTTATTTTGAGGCTGGATTTTGGTTTTAATGATCAACAATGGTCCAGTCCTAAACATTTATGTTTACTCTGTCATCGTTATTTACGTTTTTCACAACTCTTCTCTACTTAAATTTTTTTCTTTTTTTTGTTTTCGTTTCAAGATTTGATTACCTTTTTCTCTTTGATGACTGGAACTCTTAATAATGAATTAACCTTGTACTGATCATTCATAATTTATGACTGACCCAGATGCTTTCACATACCAATTGCTGCATACATATGTTTTTTAAATCGAACCATTATTAGTATTCAATTCATACTGACAGTTGCACAATATAAGTATGCATATTTTCAGACATTGGCTGAGGTCTTCCGCTGTTTTATTTGCATGGAGAAATTGAGAGATGCGCATCTGTGTCCCCATTGCAGCAAATTATGTTGTTACACATGCATAAGACGATGGTTGACTGAACAAAGATCCCAATGCCCTCATTGTCGAGCAGCTCTTCATCTTCATGAATTAGTAAATTGTCGTTGGGTGGAAGAGGTGACCCAACAACTCGATACTTTGCAAGCTGTAAGCGTTTCTAATGCTAGACATGAGGATTCTACTAAAGATAGGTAATGAATTCAGATTAAGTGGAATACCAGAATGAAGAATCAAACTTAACAAATCATAAATTTATTTTAGATGTTCTTCTCATCATGAAAAATTGTCTGTGTACTGTTGGACTTGCCGTCGATGCATTTGCCATCAATGTGCTCTTTGGGGTGGTACCCATTCTGGCCATACTTTTAAGCCACTGGAGGAAGTATACGAATCTCATGTTACTCAAATTAAATCTGAAATAGGACAATTAAAACGTAGATTAATGGAATTAATAACTCTAGTACAGGAAGTTGTAAGTTTCTGATTTTGTTTTTATAATTTTATTTATATCAGGTAATGTTAATTATCCTAATTGACATATTTTGCTAATTAATTTAATAGGAACGAAATGTAGAGTCTGTCAGAGCTGCAAAGGATGAAAGAGTTAGAGAAATAAGAAATGCTGTAGAATTAATGATTGCCCGCTTAGATTCTCAATTAAAAGCTAAACTCTTGACTCTTATGGGTCAGAAGAATTCTTTAACACTAGAAACAGAGCAGCTGGAGGCTTTACTGCAGGATATTGAACAACAATTACATACCTGCTCACGTTCTGAACTTATTGCTCGCAGTGCTGAACTGTCACATATAATCTATCAAGTTCGTAAAAAACCTATGATTAGCTTTGTAACAGCACCTGTACCAGCAGATTTTCCAAGGTATGAACAATTGCAATATTTATTCATAAAATTTAGTAGTTTATCATAACTTGAAATAAATCAAATTAATACCTTTATTTATTTTTAGTGAGATAGTACCAGGATATGATAGCGCTACCTTTGCAATGCAAAATTTTTCTCAATTACAATTAAAAGCAGATCCTGTTTATTCTGCTCCTTTACTTGTTAATGGTTTATGTTGGAGACTGAAAGTATATCCAGATGGTAATGGAGTTGTTCGAGGAAATTACCTATCAGTATTTTTAGAGCTAAGTGCTGGTCTGCCAGAAACTTCCAAGTATGATCAATAATTTACTTTGATGTTTATATTTTATAAATGTTGAATTACTTACAAAAATAATTACTTTATAGGTACGAATATAGAGTAGAAATGATTCACCAAGGCTCAAGAGATACTAGTAAAAATATTGTTAGAGAATTTGCCTCTGATTTTGAAATTGGGGAATGTTGGGGATATAATAGATTTTTTAGATTAGATTTGTTAGCAACTGAAGGTTATTTGAATACAGAGTTAGACACTCTTATTTTAAGGTATATATTTATATAAACACTTAGTTTTGTAATTTATTGTATCCTTATGCATAATGAAATATTCTTTATTTTCTATTAGATTTCAAGTTCGCCCACCGACATTTTATCAACGTTGCCGAGATCAGCAATGGTACATAAGTCAATTAGTCACGGTTCAAAATCAGTATGCTGCCCAGATAAATGAGTTAAAAGAAGTATGTTTCAAAACACCGAATACAGTAATTAAATCAAATAATCTCGCTCATCAAAATGTTTATCTGCATTTTAGAGACTGACAATAGAAATCTCACGAAACGCTGGAACAACCAATACCTGCAGTCCTACACTGGAGAATGCAAATTTGTCAAGTACTGATCAGCAGCAACAGCAAGAGCCAAGCCAGGTTGCAGGAGAATCGCTTAGCATATGTTCTCCGCGATCTTTAGATTCTTATTCCCTTAACACTGCCAGCCCAACTAGGTAAATAGTAATTTTACTCATTATCAGATATCTCATTTTTATGTAAATTAATCAATATGTAAAACTGTTTTAGGACCTTGCCGAATATTTTACCGAACTCGCATCCCTCAACCCCGAATAGAGTGTGGAAAATGATGCCATTATCTAATTTAGATGAATTAACAAATATTCAAGCAATCGGGTCAGCATCTGCAATGCCTTCTACTTCGTCGAAATCCAACACTAAGCAGTGCTTAAACATTAATAATCCTACAAATAATGCTCAGACATCGGTTATGCTCAATGTTAACGAAGAGCGAACGGAAGAAAATCGCAATGTGGCAAGTCATTCACCACAGCCTTCGGAGTTATCTCCTGCTGGTTTAAGTTCACAACAATTAAATGCTCCATCAAGTAGCAGTAGCAGCGAAAGTGGGGTAAGATTAAAATTGATGACTAAAATTATGTTATTTTCTTTTGACTAAAATTATGTTATTTTCTTTTACAATTCATTGATAACTTGATCTACGAAATTCTTTTCAGGAACTGAGCGATCACGATATGTTTATGGATGAATGTGAGCACGCTGAAACCAATTTGACATTGTTAGATGATAATTCGAATGATGAAAATGACGTTGATGATGAAACTATGTCTGGTAAGATACACATGACGTATTACAACCGAAGTATTTATTTATAATTATCGCTCGAATAATTAATGATCTTGTAAATACTTCATTTGTATTTAAAAGAATTATTAGCCTATACACATTTCATAATGACAATGCTATTATTTGAATGACGACTTTGATAAAAAGTAACTAAAAATAGATTTTTAATCACCATAATAATAATGTAAGACCTGACAATGTAAAATATTGCAATCTCCCCAAGGATTTCTACTTTTTGTTAATGTTTGTAAACGATCTTACTTTAAATATATATTATTAGGTGAAAATGATGTTGAGGTGGCAGAAGCTTTGGTGCCATGGCTACAAAATAAGCAAAAAATTAAGTATCGCGAAAATAAGGAAGCCACATCTGAAACTAATAACAGGTAATTAAGATGATATAACGGTTTCAAAATATAATATTAAATTAAATTAAATTTGTAAAAATTATTTGAGAAAATTACTTTAATTCAGTAGGTTAAGAGGAAACGATGGTCTTGATGACGAGATAATGCTGCTTCACCTATTTGAAATGCAGGATCGAAATTCAGCTTGGGCATCTTTATGTCTAAAACAGAGATCTGATGAAATTCAAGATACGAGGAACTCGCTATCTAGAATTCAAAACTATAATACAAGTGCTCTAAACTCTTCTGAAGCTATGGGCGCGCGAGCATCATTGGATTACGTTCACAGGCATCCAGAACTGGATTCATCTGGCGCCGAGCAAAGTCTTTCAAGAAAGCAACTTCCTTCGTGTCTTTCTCATTTATGCAAAGCATTTCCATTGTCGTCCAATCCAAACAAATCGGATAATCCCTCGAATTCCAGATACCAAGATATAGCAAACATTATGTCTTTCAATAATCAGGTAACAAGATCTGAACCGAATACTCGATCGAATTCGGTAGATTGCGACAGGGACCAAATTTGTTCGAATCTTCCTGCTACTGATCTCATTAGCCGTAACCACGAGTTAGATATGTCGAGGATATCCGACTTAACGATACCAACTTGTAAGCAGTACATCCAATTAATGTTGAATTAAGTCGTGCTAATGATTATAAATTTTCCTTTCATCTATCACTATTTTTTGTATAGTATCGCTGGACAGCATTAAAGTTGGAAAAAAGCATTTATCTCCACGGCGCCAATCATCCCCAGCCTCTTCGATCCATGCCAATACATCCAGTCTCGAGAATGACAAAATTTTTGAGTTTGAACAGCTACTCGAACGTATGGAACTTTCTCCCACCAACGACGCAGCCTTTCGCATTGTTAATCTAAGGTAAATTAAAATCTTTATGATGCTTTTACGTCAACGGCTTTTAAAACAGAAGTAAAATAGTATAGTTCCGAATAATTTATTGAAATAACATTCGATTTTCTACTTCTTTATTTATGTTTTTCTCATTTACATAAAAATATGATTCTTGTCTGTATGTACTATGATGTACATTCGTGTATAAAACAGACATTTTTCACGTAAAAAATCACCTTTACGAAAACGAGTTTTATTACTCTTCAAACAGCTAATATTCCTAGAATCACATGCGTCAATCGTAATAGACAAATCATAAAAAGACCTAAACGAGTTTACATCATACCGCACCATTAATCAATTTAAAATTATAGTTCTACTACAGTTATTTGTCAAAAGGGCGTAAAACATTTGCAAACGCAATTGCTGTTATCTCGACAAACGTGTATACAGATACCGCCTTTTTGACGTTGACAAATTCCTCGCAAACAAAAACCATCGACGCCTTAGATTCTGCGAGAATCACGCAATCAGACGTCGTATGGACTGTAAATCTGCGGAATGTTTTTCTTACGAAGTAAAGTATACAATGACGCAGGTGCATAACTGAAATTGTTTGACTTATGACTTATTTTTTATTTATATTCGTTCAACGCACCAACCAGCTGAAATCAGAATTTCGATATTTCATCCGAACGAAAATGTCGTAGTTTTTACCTATTTAACAGCTTTACGATAGACTACAATGAAAATTGGAATTTTTTAATTTTTAACGTTGTCGAGTGCGCACTTATCGAGCATTAAGTTTAAATTTGCAAGTTGACATCTGCGGCATTGACTAACGCATATTATTGACCCAGATGTATACCGAGAACTCTAAATACTTAATAAAATGTCCTGAGGAATAGTGCAATGCTTTCGCCGCAGCTTATGAATAATTGCTTAATCCTTCCACGTACGTTGTACATATCTATATGTAATGCGGTATACTTTGAATTTGTCGCACATCGTTAAAAATGTATCAACTGGCGCGTCTCACAGACAAAAGTCAGCTTTATCGCCTTGAGAAAAATTTAATATTGGTCTTTTAATAGAATATCACCTGTTCTATGTCAATTCTATTAGAACTTCCAAAAAAAAGAGACACGTAATACTGATAAAGCTGATAAGAACGGCGCCTAATTTTGTATTTACAATTATTACGCTTATCTGCATGTTTTGGAAGCAGTTCCGTCACTAAAAATAGTATCTATAAAATTATCTGTATAAGCTACTACAACAATATTATTATACTTCGTATCTTCCTGAATTATTACGTATCCTCGCGATAATAATATTTGGTGAAAAATTAGATAGCAAGCATTTTGTTAAAGTAAAGTCGCGATGGCGTCAATCTGCACTGATTACGTTCAGTCTGTAAATTGTATACTATAGTCTCGAAAGTTCTTCAACATAACAGCGTGCAGGTAAACTAAACACTGCGAAAACGAGGGTTTGCTAGATAAATATAAGCAGATTAGCGTCGATAATATTGTATTTCCTTATCTTCGCAAGATCTTCGTAACATTTTACATTTAAAATTCCAAGATAAAAATACTTGATAATCTTATGTTTATATATTGAAGGAAATTCCAGAAACCTAAAAACCAAAATAAACATGCCTCTTCAAATTAATTTTTTCAGAAAGAGTCTACTGCCCAGCGAGAAATCCAGTCCAGGGCCTCAGACAGCAAAAGCTCCATCGCTCTTGAACGGAGCTTACGGTGGCTTTGAAGAAGCTGCGACTGCAAGCAGCAGCAGCAATGTCACACTGCCGGAATGCATGCCAAACTCGTCGAGCAACTACAGCTGGGTCCCGCCACCCTATCAACACAAGCACAGTGAGTCTCAGTCTCGGCGCTGACCTTCGTTTTGTGTTTGAAATGCGATAATTCCCGTGTTTTTGAGGCGTGAAGGTTGATTCGATTTTAAAGAATTCGTTGCGTTTTCGAAATTCATGTTTGAATACAATGCGGGAAAGTGGGGCGAAGAAAGCGATAGAAATCGGCGGATCTAATTGAGTTTCGAAGCCCTTGAAGCGCATGCGGGAAAACTGTATACAATAGGCGAGTTCTCTAACTGATGGAAATTGAATTTCAGATCCAAAGAAGTATATGGACCTCTCGCTGCAAGGTTCTTCCACGCAGAATGGAAACAAAAGCAATTCCAGTAATAAGTAAGTATTTCGCTAGTTCGCTATTGAAAATAGTTGCATAGTAGATTGGTAACGGAATACGCTTGTATTTTTGCAGAGATAGATTTGAGGACAGGAAGTATTCCAATTCACAGTAAGCGCAACTGGTTAATCGAGCGAAAATTGAACCCTGTTAGACGGAGAGACCTACTCAAGTGAGCACAAAGCATTTCCAGAACGGGATAGATTATTCCGATAACTTGTCGATTCGTTATTGAGTCCAGTTGTTTGAAACCAGTGTCTGTATTTGTTGGGTAGATAATACGAGGAAGCCCTCGGGGGAAAAAATCAATTGCGAATAGCATTTTACGCGCAACGAGCGTGCATAACAAGGAGAGCGCGCTATCGCACGTACAATGCCGATTCGCGCGCTGTGTTTGTAAATTCGAGTGGTATTCAGCGGGAGTGCACAACGAAAGTGTTAACGAGGAGCCGTCCTTGGAAGCAGAGAAACGAAAATCAAAAGTACTTTTTTTTATCATTCGTTGAAGATGTTCCGATAGCAGTGTTAGTATATACGATATGAGTCTCAGACGACGTTTGTTTATGTTTAGCGCGTAAATTTGCATGTTTTTCTATAGTGATTACTATTATTATTATTATTTTTTTTTTTTTAAATTTCATGTCCAAACGCGTGCGATGACTTCGTCCTGACGAAGTGATCTCACCTAGATACTAAGGAGATGCATAAATAAAGACATTAAATGTTCAATCGAGCTTGTGCGTATTTTTAAATGAGAGCTAAGAGGGAAAGAAAGAACGAAGAAAAAAAATCGCGCCAGCCGGTTTTCCTTGACCTTATCCAACCAATTTATTAGTCAAATATAAAGAGATAAAAAAAAGAAGCCAAGAGGAGCGAAGCCGCCTTACGAAGAATAATTAATACGCATCGCATCAGCGCTCGAACGACCGATAAAGCCCGCCGCGTGCGTGTCGCTGACACTTGCGCTCGATTATATAGTTATATGCGTATATTGTACTCTCGATATTCCTTTTTCTCTCTTTTATTTTTCCCCGTCTTCTCGTTTCGTCGAGGCGGGCTCGCGAGCGGCCGCCTTCGGGAGAAGCCAATCGAAGCGCGACCTCGTTTCGGCGCCTCGTCGGCCTACTTCCGCGCGCTTAGCAGGGCTGCGTTGCCGGATTTTTGAGGTCCCGTTCCCACGTGGACCAGCCGAGATATTCTCCCATCGCTGTGTACAAAGGCATTGTTGTGCTTCGGCGTGACAAAAAGTCGAGGTTCACTTAATTGATCTTTGTTTCATTTATTCGGCGTTTGTTTTTCGACACCGTTTCGTCTAATGTGTATCTATATACATACATCGCGTGTGCCGCTGTTCGGCTTAATTCCTGCAATCTTTGGATTGGATATGTGTGGTGCTCGAGCCATAAATCACGATGCTTTATTGCACTTTAAATTTAAATGCATACACCGCTCCCTGACGTATCGACTTTATTGGACTTTTGACAGATGCCTCACGCGTGAAACTCTGTTTGCGATTAATTTCTTCTGATGTAATAAAGAGCGAAAGTTTATTGTTACTTTCTTTGCGTCGTATCGGAGAGCTGATGCCCGAGCCGCAGTGAAATTCAACAATCTCGCTGGTTTATATTACCGGCCGTCTTAAAATAAACGAACGTTTCAATAGTGGACATGTCGAAAGCGCAATATCGCTGCATCTCTCTTTTAAAAATTAACGCATCAGCCTATCTCTACGTTGTTCACTAACATATATATGTGCACCGCCAAAATACAGTCCCAGCGTTGCAACATTATTTTTCTTAAGTAACAGCGAAAGATACACCTCTGCGAGGATCTCTCTGACAATGACGTAAGACTGATGTAGCTTCGCGACAAAAGCCTTTTTACAACCATGAATCATCGTGACGTCAGCTGTGAAACTAAGTACTCGCAAAAAAAAGAAAAATCAGCGCGTTTATCAAATCTAATTACTTAATCCCGACTATAAGGTGTTTCTCACGAGAGAAGGAAAAAAACGGCCCGCCTATGTTTGTGTATTATACGCGCCGACAATAGCGCGCACGTTTGAAAGTGCAAAGCATCGGAAACTTTCCACTAACCTTCTAAAATTCGAGCGGAAGCGTTTTAAGCGAATGAGAAGATCGAGCTGACGACGCTTGTAATATAGTCTCACGCGGAAGCGAGTAGCTGCATTACATTATAGGCAAAATGTTTCGCAAATATATATGTATAAACCTATTGATCCAATAAGCGAAAAAGCTCTCGGGATAATTGCGCGTATGCCTCGTGCCGACGGCGCGCAGCGATTATTCGGTTCCAGAAATAACGTCGCAGCAAGAGAGTGGCCAGCATTTTACACAAGCATCAAAGCATACGTTTTTGGTAGCGTTTCCGTCCGCGCGAACCTTCGCTTATTTTGCCCGATGAATTAAAAATAACCGAAGAACTGCTGACGAGATGTAGCCCGAGAGCGCGGCAACGATGAAAATCATTTTCCGCGCGCTTTCACTTCTGATACGTCTGCTCGAAAGCTGCTTGTGTCGTCGCAAATAAATTCGTAGTTTTATATTTGAAATCTTGTTTTCGAGTCTATCGCTTGATCGGGATGATCACTGACTTAACTGTGATGGAATATTTCAAGGCTACAGGATTTGTAAACAATTAGAGAAATAGATACGAAAGAGCTGTAAAGGAAATTTTTTGATGAACTTCACTTGTAGATCTGATCTGTAAGAGAGCTAACCAAATGCATAAACTATGTCAATATAAGCATCCACGTGTGTTTGATAAAACAGTGATGCGGACTCTTTAAAAAACGAAATGTTTGCCCACTAAAAAGGATTATGAAAACCCTCGGAAGATCATTGACGTCAGCGCGATAAGCATCGCGACGATACAATTGTAAATTCCCATATTCATATCTCTCGAGGGAATCAAATACTAATAATGATAAGGTCGATTGCTCTGTCTCTTAATTGCAACAATAAACGGCGGCGCCAAGAAACCGCCCGCATCGCAATTAAACTATTATACACTTATAGCGTGATCGAAACTTTTCGAGGGATTAGTTTGACAAAGTTACAAAGGAAAAAGGATTTAAATAACGCGTACTTACGTATTTATATTTATTCTAATATATTTCCGTCGACTTTCAATATATATGTAGCGAAGAATATCTTTGAACGATTCGAGATTGAGAATACGTTTACATTGTTAAAAACATTATTTATATGTTATACAACTTTTTTGTTGAACGTGTTATATGTTGAAATAATATTAAATTGAATTCGTTATCGACCTTTTACGGAAGCTTCTGGAAACCTTGATAGAATCGCAAAAGAAACCGACAAGTTTCGTCGTGACTTTTTTCACACAATTTCAAAGCTGCCAGAAAAACTTTTTATCTCCACGCGGCTTTATGAAAATTAAAAAAAAAAAATGTCGCAGAGCCGTTATCTGCTTGACATTTGCGAGACGATCGACTTTAAAAACCTCTAGGATTTTCTAAACAGCGGAAAAGCTCTTTGTTGTAAAACGTCGATTGTATATGAGACCGTCCGACACGTAACTGTGGGATTACAAATTAAATTGAACTTCCCATTGTGATGACTCGGAATAACTTAGCGGCCGTTTTCTAAAGCAGACGATTTAATTCCTATTCAATTGAGTAACACAATAGGGAACGGTGTATTGCGACACCTTTAAGAGAGACTCGTCGATATAGATACTGCTCGTGTAATTAATGTTTTTATCTGTGATCGAGTATAATAATTTAAGTACTTGCAATAAAGTATTTTCTCGACATCGACATCGTAACTTAAGAAAAAAAGACACTAAAAGTCTAGATTATACAAATCTATTGTTTTTACAATATATGAAGAAACAAGGAGAACATTTCTCTTTGGCATTTGTAATATCGAAGAAACTTTTTTCGTCAATGCGATACGTTAATACACAAACAAGGAAAACCAAGATTCGAAATTGATATATAACAATATAGCATGAATTTCTACTATAACAGCTTGCACAATACACTTTGATAAATTACGCTTCGCTTGTAAAATCCACTATCAGCATGTCGTAGGAGTGAAAATCGATGTCGCGTGAAGGAGTCGCGAGGGTTGAACACTGCTTCCCGTAATAAATATGGAAAAAAAAACAACGAACACGATGTCCGCATTACGCCTATATAAATATTTGTCGTTACGTCAATGAAAGTCAATATGTTGTAAAAAAAATTGTCACAACGTTCTCTCTTCGCGTCATATATATATGCATTTAATAATAATAATCGATAATCGTGTACAGTACATATATACCTGGTTAAAAATATTACACACGACTCTAAGTAGTCAGTATATAATGAAACTTTTCTTTCTGCCAACCGCATACACGTGCCCGACGGATTATTATCGCTTTTATCGTTTTGCGACTACAAATGCATGTTTAACGTTGCTGACTCACAAGTTTTATCACTTGTATCGCTATATTATAAGATGTATGATAATTATTATAATTACCGCACACGAGTCGCGTATTGTGAGGACTAGTGAAAAAAAAATTATGCAGATGCAAAGGTAGCATGATGAATTCTATTAATATTGTGTACAAAAACGGCACAGTAGGTTCTCTTAATTCATTTGTGTGATCGATAAGCTCGTAAATCACTGGACCGCAAAAGTTTGTACACGAAACTTTTACCCATTAATTCCCTTTCCCGACGTCTTGTGCAATAAGTCGCGAAATTTCACTTTTGCGAGATTTCCACCCACACTGTAGGTATATCTTGTATAAATTGTAAATTTCTTCCAAAACTAGGGTTTTGCGTATGTACATATTTCTTAAAAAGTCTTTGTATAGAACCGATTATAATCGAATCGATAAAAGCGATAAATCCTTTCAAGAGTAGATTTCTATTTAGATACCTGTAATGTAGCAAACGTGTAAAATCTCAGAACGACTTTATCTGATCAGAATCATCGATAAACCGATAGATCATTTTCAATATAGCGCACCATCTGTTACAATTCACAAAGACACACAAAATCGCGTTAGCTAACGATTCGTGGGAGCAGACGCTCATTGCGCAACGCGTTATTAGCAAATTTTTTTGTTTCTTCCGACGCAATTTCTCCGAGCGCGATTTGGTTTGTAAAAAAAAAAACGATCATAATATAGCCACGTAACAATGAACGAATTAACTCTCGCTATTCAAGCGTTCTAGAAACTACCTAATAATCGTCCCCAATTCATCTACACCTATATCTAAACTAGTCGTATGATATTCGTCCCCACTTCTATAAGGAAGTCACCTTCCAAACACACAAATATATTATTATACACACATCACAGCAGTATAAGTAGTGGATCATCCGAAAACATCCGCAATCATTCGATTACCATAGAGACCTCCGTGAGACAAGACTCTCATATATAAATGACACCTTGGCCGACGGAGGTCAACGAACATCCTTTCGCTCTCGACGGGCGCATAATATGTATTTATTATGTAGCCGAAGGAAGAAAAGAAATAAAATAAAAGAAGCGCGGATTCAAATTTGGCGCGCTGAGTGCTCGTAGTGGGGGCAGATGCGCGCGCATACGGAGACGTGGCAACGTTGCAGCCATATCGAGAAAATGCATGAGCAGTCGAGTCGAGTCCACTGCCAGTCTTACACACAATAACGATATTTTGCATTTCTCTGCAGCTATACTCCAGTGCTGTACGACGCAAGTCTACGATTGCGGAGAGGGGCTACTCTGCGTAGTTTCCAGAAACAGAACAGAACCATCTCCCGGTCCTAATAGGTACTGCGGAAAGCTTATATTATATATATATCTATATAATAATAACGGGAGCATTGCGCAGGCAATCTCGCGCAAAGTTCTCACACGATATCCATTCATTGAGCAGCAGTGCTGCAGCTAAATCCATATACGAAGAGTTCGTCAGAGCCATCAGTATAATCAGAGCCAGGAATCGAGGAAGTGCTGCACGACACGCAACTTGCTCAGATTTTTCATCAAAACACACACAAGCACATTGCGCTCTCCCGATCTTTCACTCTGTATATACATATAATACATACGTTATATCGTATAAAACGACGTCGTCGTCTCACGGCTTCGACGTTCACTTTATCAAGAAAGAGAGAGAGGGAGATAGAGCTATAATATAGTAGCGCAAGGTGCACAACGACGACGAGCTATATATTAGTATAAGAGAGGGATCGCTCGAGAGAGAGAGAGAGAGAAAGAGAAAAAAAGAGCTCAATAAGAGTCCGCATAGTCGGCCGCAGTGGATCAGTCCTAGTGAGGCTTTTGCAGTAGACGGAGAGAGAGGTGGTGCTCACAATTGCCCCCTCCAGCGCTGGTACCTATATAAGACGTAGATTTTGGTCGATCATCACCCCACCCACGCCACCAGCTGATGCGATAAGGAGAGAGAGAGGGAGAGAGAGAGAGAGAGAGAGAGACACACGTATACATCACACATACATACACAGCAAAACTGTCCCTCGCGCAACTCGTCCCAGCCTGCTCGTTACATGTTCTCAAATATGCGACGAGTCCTCGTCGGACCGTAGCTCTCTCAGCAGATATCGAGAAGCGCGAGTGTGTGTATGTGTGTGCGTGTGCGGTTTCCCGTCAATATATAAAAGTAACAAGGTGCAGGGAGCTTTCGAGAAGATAGACTGCACGACGACGACGACGCCGTTGCATAAAGAGGCGAGTAGCAACAGCAGTAGTAACTCACAGAACGGCCATTCTCCTGGGCGAAGATAGAACGAGTTCGCACCCACGGGCATGGTATACGTGACGGGTGCTTGGGGCATGGGAGAGGCTGAAACGCAGTGCCGCAGTGCGAACGATAACTCCTCCCCCGTAGCCTCCTCTTTCTGCCAGGATGAGGAAGTCGCTCTACATCCGCTTAACAACCAGGTAAAGAGACAAACGATCGTCTCTCTTCCAGAGTTCTTTCGTCACGATAACAGACAATAAAGAGAGAGAGAGAGCATCCAGCGACTGCTGCTCTGTGCGTGCTTTACAAATTTTATTGCAAAACGCGCACAGCCTCCTTCTCTTTGTCTCGTCTATATATACGTCCGCCTTTCTTTCTCTCGCGCAAGGGGCTTGCTTCTACTCTATATCCTTATAGCTATATCATACACCATACTGCTACTATACGCATTCTTTGATCGTGAGATTCCATCTGATTTTGAGTTTTTTACACTCATCTCTTTTCAGACTCGGTTTTTTTTACTTCCCGAGTCAGCTTATACGCATACATCACGTATACTTACTTGCTCGATATAAGTATTCTGCAGCGCTAAGCTCGTATGATAACGATGCGCTGCGTGAGAGACGACTCTGTCGTCTGCTCGAAGACCACGCGACACGTCTCTGTTTTGAGTTTTTCGTGTACAGCTGCATCACGACTATACTGCAGCGAGAGAGAGAGAGAGAGCATTTTCTCCGCCTTTACTTCTCCCCCGTAGCGCGCGCCCACGCAGTGACAGCTGATTCTCATTGTTTTTCTTCTTTTCTTTCCTCGCACTGTTTCTGTGCCATAGGTCGGGGGTCACACGCGATTGTTGCTGCTCAACCAGAATACCATTTGCAAGCCGTTGAACTGCAGGGAGCTCGACTTTTACAGGAACATTCCACAAGATATACAAATGTTTGTCCCTAAATTCAAAGGTAAGCTAATATTCTGATATTAGTTTTCGACAAGGTGCGCTTAGATAAGGTATACCAACGTACGATTCATGCTTATGTTTCTTTTTTTTCAATCATATAATACAATATAATATAATATAATATATCATAGTAATCTATGAGACTAGTGAGTTAAGGTTATTTGTCCTTTAGTGTTTGCTGGATTTCTCTGTGTTTTTTTACAAGCTTCGCTGAGACTGAAGCTTTACGTTTATTTTTATTTTTTAACTCGTGCCGGTCCTTGTTCATTTTGTTTCTTTTTATTTTATATGCGACTGCGACGTTAAAACGTGCCTTTTGTGTTCTCAGACGTTTATATGTTTCATACGATTTTTATATTTACTTTGTCAAGTTTTCATTATGATTTTATACATTTTACAATTCATGCGCTAAATCGTTATATCAAATTTCAATGTTCAATAGATGTAGAGAATTTGTTTACTTACATTACCATCATTATCCCAGTATAAGAACTCGATGACGTTTTAGTATCAATGTTTTCGTCATTAATGTTTACGCAATATTATGCTCTGTTGTCCCAGTTCATGTGAATTTTAATCACCCAGCTAAACGTCACTGACACGTTTACTTAAAACGTCATTGGTGAATTATAACTTGAAGAGTAAATAAAGCTCGGGCTGTTGTTATACTCAGATTCAAATTTATTTTTGCTTTTTGTCATTAGTAAAGAACGTTATCATTCTATCAGCAAATCTTTCCACTGTTATATTTTTACGAGCCAATGATCTATAGCGGTGTTTGCTGAGAGTTTTACAAATCAGATTGAAGACTATCAATATTTACCTTTTTTTTGCTTGTATTGATAGCACCCTCAGCCAACCAGATTTTTTCTGTTTATTAAAAATGTTAATTATATAATGTCTGACTTGATGATAGATTTGATAGAGCGTTTAACTTATCACTTTTTAAGGTCCAAAGCTGAAGATTTAATCTTCTAAGTATGTCATTATTATCGGGTCATCGATACTACATGAAGATAACAGTTTTTTCATTATTTTTTTAAACATTAATTGTTTACTGTACTGTTTTGTCACTGACAAAGTACATCATTTAAATATTTTGAACATGTTTTAAAATTAGTTTGCTTGTATTTTGGTAAGTATCGCAATTTGATAATGAAAAAGAAAACTTGTAAATATTTATGTAATGTTTTAAGTGTAGAGCTAAAATTGCTTTCCAAAAATTTGTCAATTTTCTACTTCGTGATTTTTTACGCGATAAGAAGAAAATTTAAACATTATCCAAAAGTGATAATTTTCATGATGCACATAATCTTGGAAGAAGCGAAAGAAATTGCTTGTACACACAGCACAAAAGATTTGATTGTACGCATTATTATGAGTGAGTAATTTCTTTCCAATCAAGTTTTTAGAACATGTATTATGTGTTATTGTTTTGCATAATGAAAAAGTTCACAGTGATATTTAAATTTCCGAGAGTCGTTCAATCATCATTCAAGAGCGCGCGTGCTTTTTCGATCATTTCCGCGAACGATTTGTGCATTGGTGAAGAGCGAAAGAGAACAATCAGAAGTCAGAGTTTGTACTAGGAAAGTCACACCCTCTGGTGAAGATAAACAATAGAACACGTCATGGGGCATGAGTATGTAGACTGCTGCAAATCATAGGGGATTGTGCTCGCTCATTCATTGGGGACGCGATTGACGTGGAAAATATGAACAAAATGAATGCATCAAATCGCGCCATGTTTGATGATTGTCTAGAAAAACAACCTTTTCTTTCAAGTATCCCCAGAGCCAATAAGTCACAAGGATACGTGTCTGGGAATCGAGGCATGGCCTGCTCGCAGACTCACTAGTGCCCTGAACACATTCCATTTGCTTCTCCTTGGCCAATGCTCGGGGTTTGTATTTTGTTGCTGATCATCAATATATTCCGCTCGGAGGCGAAAGCTCTCTGAACTGACATATATATCAGAATTGTTCTCGATTCAGGCGAATTCATAAATTGCCTGTTTATCTGCACTAGTAGTACTATTTCAGTCAAAATTATTTTACTAGTTGTTACACAAACGTATGAATGATTTCATTTATTGTATATTATCAGTACTCGGTGAGTCAACATGACCATCATAACATTCACATTATCATTATATCATGATTTTTATCTCTTTTTTATTATTTGGTTCTTTAAAAATTATTTATATTTTATGCAAAGGTGTTACTTATGTCGCCTATAGTGAGAACAATTCTAGCTCAAGGAACAAAAATTTTCTAAAAAAAAAAAAAAATAATAATAAAATGGAAAATAAGTCAACCATACCTGTACACTCTTGGGGATAAAAATAATTATTTATATATTTTATACACAACTGTGTTTGCATGACGAAAAATTCAAGTCGCGTGCTTATTATATCCGTCAAGCTTGAATTTTCACGTCCAAACGTTACGACATTTTATAATATGTATACTTTTTTTTTAATACGATTCTCTTTATCGTAGTTATGCAATCTCTGAGATGCACAGATTTTATATATTAACATATTATATCATGTACTATACAATAGGATCAAGGGAGCAAATTATTCTTGGGGATTGATCATCATTTTTTTGTGTAACAATTATCAGTTTATGTTTTGTCTGAAATGCAGGCTTTTCTTTAATTTTTCAAAATATACTATATAACTATATATTATTATACTATATGTAACATGTATTGAATTTATTAATAATCGCGTTTCGGTTTTGATTGACGAGAATTTCACATAATATAAAAAGAAAAAACTCAAGTGTAGACAGAGTCGCACGCGACTTGCCTACTATCCATTGCAGCTTGAAATCACCGTATGCTCATCCCTTTTTGCTGGTGTTGCAGGTGTTATGCAGGCTTCCAGCAGCGGCGAGGTCAAACTTGAGAAACGCTACAGCCCGAGCTTCAGAGAACAAGAGGTTCGCCAGGGTAAAAGCTCGACCAAGAGGAAGCGAGATGACGTTCTGAGGTAGGTTTTGCAGTCGCTATCTCTCGCGCGCGAATTTGATTGATTTTCGCTTGTGTATAAATTCTTGACTCTCTTGTTTGTTTGCTTTCAGAATGAAGATCCACAGGAAGAACAGCTCCATGGACGTACTTAAGTCCGGGACGCATTTAGACTCGTCGACAAACAAACAATGTATCCTTTCAAACCCCTCGGGCCACGGTATAATAAAATGTTGTTTTTATTTTAGGTCACTCTGCGCCTACACACTCGCTTTTGTAATGCTTTTAGCTAACAGTAAAAATCTAACGATTTTTATTATGTTATTTTTCTTAATGCGATACGAATGAATAGATTTTTTATTATTGGAGAATATAACGTCTCGATACACGCATCCGTGTATACTGGACTTGAAAATGGGGACCAGACAGCACGGGGACGACGCCTCTGCGGAAAAGCGTAGCAAGCAAATAGCCAAGTGTGCTGCGAGCACGTCGGCCTCGCTTGGTGTACGTCTCTGCGGTATGCAGGTAGATGCAGCTCGTAAAAATCTTCTCGTTATCCCGAAAATCGAGGACAGCCTTTTTTCTCATCCCAGTATTCTTTTTGTCTTCCTCACGCAGGTCTACCAGGCCGACACGGATCATTATATCAAACGAGATAAGTATTACGGGAGAGAGCTGAACGAGGAGGGTTTCAAGGCGGCGCTCTACCGATTTTTCCACAATGGCTTTTGTCTGAGAACGTCGGTTATTCACAGAGTGATCGCGCGATTAGAACAGCTGCGTCGCGCCATCGAGAGACAGAGTAGCTATCGTTTTTATTCCTGGTGAGTATATTCTCATCTTGCTTTCTCTCTCACGGCCTTCTTTGTATGTCTCTTCGTCTTTGTTTTGTGTACATAATTACCAAGTATTTTTAAGTTCCTTTTTGTATCAAGCTGTTCTGAAGAAGTTTATTTAATAAAGACAAAAATACACTTCACTCGAACATCATTCGTCCCTGTTTTTTTATCAGAAAATCCTACTGTAACAGGTTTGCGCTAGCATGAATTACCATTAATCATTTCTTAAATGACACTATGAAATTGAGAGTTGATTATTCCACTCATACAACTGATCAAAGTTAATTTGATAAAAGAACTTTGACAGATTCAAACTTGTTAAGTGATTCCGAGAAAAAAAATGGCTTCCCACGTGAGTTTGCTCAAGCATTGACGTAGATTAGGTTCCATTCATTCATTCGTATATATACCTATATCCGCGCCAATCGATATTACAGTTTATTTATGTTTGAAAGAGTTGGGGGTACCATTGTGTGCACGGCGACTCGTGCATTTGCGCCAAACGTGTATCCTTGACAATTCGAAACCTCAGAACGTCTGGAATAAAACAAAAGCGGAAGGAGAGAGAGAAAAGCAAGGGCGGATAAGACCGGACAGAATTGGATAAAATCGATCTTGGAAACATAACAAAAGCTCATGCTTAAATTCCGCCCGGTATTATCCAGTCTCTTCCGCTTTTCGTCCCATCCGATCGATACCCCATTTGAAAGTCTTCCTTCGAAATTTCTAGCTAAAACCGGCTCTTGTTCTTTTTCATTACAGTTCCCTGCTGGTGGTATACGAGGGATACCAGGTGGATGACTACTCGGGCCACCGTCACTCGCCGTCCTTGCGCGTTGTGGACGAGACCCCAGGCGTCGTCGGCTTCATGGACAACATGACTTCGCGGAGCTCCGACGCCTGCTGCTATGATGCTGATACGAGCAATAACTCCGCGGATTACAACCTATCGGTGCACGAAGAGGTCAGTCAAGCTGCCTTGCACCGCGGTTTCGGCGAAGCAGCCGCCCGCGGCGCAAACAATTTGATGGGCTTCTACCCGGTGAACGAGGAGACCGTTTTCATGGAGCACCCGCCGCCCCATGGGCTCATGAGCGCTGGATCCGGCTCGAGCCACCATAAGCACCGTGTCGTCGTCGGACAATCTAGCGACAACTGGATGCTATATGGTGACAGCAACAGCAGCTCTAGCAGCAGCGACAGCGGCGACGAGTATTGCTGCGGGCAGCACACGGTCGTCAACTCCGAGGACACGAGCTCCGATCTTGACATCGGTATGCTACCCATCGGACCTGACTGTCCGCTCAATAAGCGCAGTCGTCAGCTTCATCACAGGCACCGCCTCAGGCTCTACGACAACGAGCCCCGCGAGGCCAGGGACGACGACGAGGAGGATGAGGAGGACGACGACGACTGCGCAAGCCTATCCAAACGGCTCAAGGTGAAGGCTCTGAACACCTCGTCGCAATCGTCGGTCAGTAAGACCGCGGCCCAGCCAACGAGCCTCGACGACTCTACGATCGACGTGCGCATGATCGATTTTGCCCACACGACCTTCGGGCACAACACTCACTCCGGAGTCGCGTCCAACTCGAAGGTGCACCAGGGTCCCGACTGCGGCTTCCTCACAGGTCTTGACAGTCTCAAACGCCTCCTCCAAGAGATTCTGACCGAGGGCTAGATCGCTGACCAGCCGAGAGATTTAATCTCATCTTTATACCTTAAATCGCAGAGAGAATCTCACGTGCTGCTGTCTCTCTCGCGCGCGCGTCGTTGCGGATAAAACGATAAATTGTGATTGCTTTTGGACGTTCGACAAGACGAACGCCGTAGCGCGATTCGATAAATTTTATTCTAGTGTAATTACGTATTATATATACGTCGAGTTCATTCTTGTAGCCGCGAGCCTATGTAACGGGGGGTAGTAGATATATTTACGTCGGGAATCTAAATTGGCTGCGCAGAAGAATGAGCGTGGAGAACGAATGCGAGGGGAAGAGAGAAAGAGAGAGAGAGAGAGAGTGCGAAGCGCAATATTAGTGCGAAAGCGCTCGTGTATGAAAGAGAAACTACGGATAAAGAGATGCATGCGAACGAAAGAGCGCGACAAAGTGTGAATGTTAATGATGCAGCAACAAGTTTTGGAACGTATATGCAAGTCGAGAGTATTAAGGAAAATGTCCTTTCCAAAAGTGAATCTAGTTTATTATTAGACACTCTGTGCAAGGCCTATGTATATAGTCACGAGATATAATTTTAAACTACATGTTCCACGAAACTGAACGTTCAATATTATACTGGATAATACAGTGAATCATGGATGCGCGCGCCTGCGCGTTCGACGTCGTCGTCGTCATCAACGTTCTTCATGCGTAGCTAAAAAAAATGAATTCGAGGAAACGCGCAAGCACGCGCATTAATACATGTATAAATGTAAATGTGTATAAATTACGGTACTAAAACAAAATATAAAGGAATTAGCGAAATGCTCCTGCCAATTATTGAGAAAAACAAATGAAAAAAAACCAGACTGCGACGACAATTAATTGTAGTATTAATTTTTAAACAATTGACCAATTCTGTATTTTTTTCTTATCCACTATTTTCTTCTCTTTTTTCATTTAATATTTCGTATTGTGATTTTTAGCGTAAAGCATGGTATTCATTACAAAAACAGCGTAGAATTCTATGGTAAAATACTAATTATTAATAGACGGTTTGATCGTCTATCGGTTGTTAATGGAATTATTTTAAGAGAATCGCAAGCGAAATTGTCCTTGTAAGATTTGATTCGAGGCAGAGACGGGTCAAATTATTTTTACATCGTACAATGTCCTGCAAACGTACGAAATTATATAGTAATTAAATGTTATTCATACGAAAAAAGTTAAAATAATGTACAAATTGCAATATACGCTGTATTATGTACGCATATAATGCATATACACATATTTTTCCTGAATATTGTCATAAACAGATACTCAGTGTGATAGACGAATATCGAAAGAAAAAATCTATATCTCGAAGTTGTTCTTTAAAAAGCAGGTGCGCTAGCAAAAAGTTCCATAAAATAGCATTGTAAAATTTTCATGTTTTCTTTGCGTAATAAAAAATTTATTATTACGAAAATTCCGAGAAATGATTGTCTGTGCGATATTTTATCACATAAGAGCAACCAGACGTAAATGTGTTGTGAATTCATTTTCAAGTTCCTACCATATTGTTTTATGTACGTACTTTAAATTAGATTTTTTTAGTTAAAGTTGTAAATTTATAGTTGCTTTAAAAACTTTATATACGTTGTTTGACGAAGGTATATTAATAATAAATACATTTGACTTTTTTGCAATACACTTTTAATAACAAATTATACATTTTCAATAAAATGCTTAAAATTATTCTGAATTAATAAAATGGTAAAAGACAAATAAATATTATAAATATAGTATAATTCCAATACTTGTATACAAAATACATTTGACGACATTCGCGTCGTGCTCTAAAATGAATCATCACTGGAATACATTTTTTTTCTCATTAACACATCGCTACAACAAAAAGGCGTATTATTTACGACAAACTGGTTTCATAATTATGCTGGAGGTAAATTAGTTAAAGCTAAACGAACGCTCGCATAATTTGCTATTTTCATTACATTAATCTGCGCTTTTATAGCAAAAGATAAATCAATTACTTGGAAGGAAAATATAAATCGTCCGTATGTATATCTACAGGTATAGCGCATGATTCGACGTGTTTGTACTGTTAAATGAGGGACAAGATTAAAACACCCGTACATGCTTTTTATGTCTTATACTTTTATGCACGAAATCTTTTTTTTGAAAGTGCAATACAACTCTTTATTTTATTTACAATCGAGACCAATTTATCATTCGCTACCATGCAGCAACAATATTTCACTTTAGCGATGTAAACAATAATTTTCGTCAAAAAATGTCAGAATCAAAAATACCAAAACGAAACTACCTTTTTATCTTGTTTGATTCATACGCACTATCAGCTAGTATTTATAAAAAAAAAATAATAATAATAATAAAGTTTAGAAGTTACAAAAAAGTTTTACGCAATGAACAGTGTATAAAGAATCCTAACTTAATAGATTCGTTGTTTTAATAATTACATGGTTATTTTATTAATTTTTGTTGTAATTTAATTGTGTTACAGTAATTTAAGTATAAATTTGGTGCAATATTTTTTAATACTATCTAAGTATTTACTTAATTAAATTTGACAATGGTATCAATTTTTTTTTTATTATACAAATACATTATGTTATTATAAGCTCGTACAAATTATCGGTTATTGAGTTTAATGACGTTTGAACTGCACCATTGTAAATATTTTTTATCAAATCCTCACTTACAATATTAGATTCGTTTATGGTTAAACGTAAATCAACTTAGAAAGGCACATTTCTTTGAAAAAGATGCATATTTGGTTAACAAAAATCATTACAATCGTGCAATGCAATGCAAGCACCTGAGCATTAAATAGTATAATTATTTATGCCATTATTCATAACATTTTTATGCACAATTCACAAATCAACGGTAATAAGCTTCCCTTTGTGATGTATTTTTAGCAATCACAACTTCACTTTTTTTATGTAAACATTTTTATAATTCCAATCACTGGAAAATTTAACAATATATGCAATTTAAAGTGTTTTTATCGTGAAACAGATGCATGCATAAAATAGCTAACAGATTATTTGAGTTAATAAAAAATCAAAACTGAAAATTTAATAAATTTCATTTCATTGTTCATGAGTTAAAACTACCGTTATTAATAGTATAAAATAAAATATAATACTAACAATACATAATTATGCTTGACCACTAAATAAGGATTTTTGTTTAGTTAATTATCCCATGAAGTTCGCAAACACTATTTTAATACATTTGTTTTTTGTAACAAACATGAAAAAGTGATATGCAAGTCTTCCCTAATACCAAACCATGCTAGTTTGTCTGAGGTAATTACATATTTTTTGAAGATGTTCGTTTGATATGTTTGTACAAATTCAGGGAACATATAGTTCAATAACAAAATACACTCATGGTACTTTCAAAAAATATAATCATTCTGTAAGGAATACAGATTATGTAGGTGACTTCTAATTTCATTTCTTTTTCTTATTTTCATGCAACATTGTGAAATGATTACATAATTGTTTCCATTTAAAAGTTGTAATCAAACTTCATTTGTAAAAAAATATTCTATACAAGTTTAACACAATTTTTGTATTACAAGAAATAAATCAATAGAAGCTTAGGATCTTCAATACTTAATAACTTTAAAAGAATTTTAATTTCTAAGCTTGTTTCGTAATTTATAAAGTGGAAAAGAAATCAGGCGTATGCAAGCAACAAATAAATTGCTTGCATCGAAATTAATTCATCGAATTAAAAGAAAAATTTTACAATTTCAGTTGGAAAAAAATTCCAATATTTACATTTTGTTAATATTTTTTTTGCATTTAGCTCATATTGAAGCTACTTTTAAAAGTGTACCTCACTATTCAACCGTCGTTTTCACCAGCCATTTGATAATGGTAACGACGTAGTGCAGATAATTTTAACCGTTCAGTCTCTAAAGCTTGTTCCAGTTCCAGAACGCGCACCTGGGCTTCCATTTCTAATCTTTTAGCTTGATGTAAGCTTAGTCCAGAAATATCCATATCTTCTATAATAAGCAAAAAGTACCATCTTATTAGTTATACTTCAAAATAGATTTTTAGAATAAATGTTTGGTGTTATTGAATCGGTTTATGCAAATTTAATAATGTATATAATTTCAAACATTTACCATTATCCTCGACGAGTTGACTGCAACTTTTAGCAGTTGCGACAACACCTCCAGTCGCTTGTGTGACTAAACGGGAAGCTTCTGAAAGTGCCGATAGATTGCTGCTGTTTCTGTCAGCTTTTACTCTACTTGCAACAACTAACTGAGCAGTGGAAGCTGCTATACCCTGCGACGCCACTACCAGCTGTTCGAACTTGCCGTTTCCAGAAACAACTTTGTCCGAGGCTTCCCTGCAAGTTGGAAATTATGTTTTTACGTTTTTGTTCAAATGTCGCGTTAAGCTATGGTATGAAAGCCTGAAGATATGGTACAATATGAAAATTGAGAAACAACTTACAGAAGGAAGTTGGCTCCCATAGCAATAGCTTTAGCTGCTGAAATCAAACCTTCAGACCACTGATGATTGCGTTTGTAAAATTCAGTGGCAGAAGCAGTTCCCTTGCCTTGTGCGACGATTTCCATTTGCAATAATCTGGACTTTTTCACCAAATTTCTTATCGTCATCATCAATTCAGTACAAGAGTCTAAAATTTTGCCGTTAACTTCTAACTTTACTCCCGAATCGGCAGCGCGCGATTTGTCCAACATTTCCTATGGTAAGAGAAAATGTAAAATTTTGGTTAGTTGGTTTATATAAAGTGCCACAAATTTTAAAATAAAAAAGAATATGAGAAAAGAAATGTTGAAATATCTTATTTTGATACATTTTAGATTTGGAAATACTATAAAATCTACTAAGATCAATTTCGTTATCTTTGGCTACAGAATTTAAACAACGTCTTATCTTGTGTAAATAATATGTTGTACAGAAAGAACGCAACGTGAAAAATTTAAACCAAACGCATCATTACGTGTTATAATATTTCGTTGCTACAAAATTAAAAAAATTGGAAGATATTCATACCTGAATTCTAGCAGCAGCTTCCTCGATAGCTTTATCCATGCTCGTCAATTCGTTTTCTACCAAATCACCAATCACCTCGACATTGCCCAGTGCTTTGGATAAAGAATCGGCAAGATTCGAAATTTTTTCCAATTGTTTTTTAACAGCTTGAACTTGTTCTATAGTTGATGGAGATTTTTCTTTTATGTAACTTATCATGATTAATCCTTGAGATCCCAATTGTTTACATTCATCTGTTAATCCTATAAATACAATTTTTGATTTAGCAAAACATAAAATTTTTGGGAATTCTATGGGATTTCCCAAATGAAACAACCAAAATTTACTAAAATCCTTTTTGTTAATTTTACTTGATTTTAAATATGATATTTTGAAACAGTGATTAATTAATAACAAGTCTTACTGTCTCCAAAACTAATGTCCTTAGACGTGTTGGACGTGAATTTAGCTTGCATCAAATATATAGCAAGTGTATACGCAGTATGAATAGCATTGCGTATTAATTGTCCTCTTTGTGAGTTATCCGTCATGTAATTGCTGTATGCCGCGCTCAAGTCATTCAGTGCTTCATCTGTAGGCTTGAGAAGACTTCCAAGGTAATCAGGCGTACAAGTGACTGCCGAGACGGCTGGATTATCAACGACATGCATTGCATTTTGCAAAATTGCTTCCGCTTCCGACAAACATATCACTGCAACATTCACATTTTATATTATAATATCTACAGGCTTTGTGAAATCGTTTCACTTTTAATAGGCGTGCGCGCCCCTTCGTTTTTTATTAATAGAATCATTGACTTACAAAGTAAATCGTACAAGGCCGTATCTGAGTCAGCTTTCACTTGAGCGAGGGAACGTTCTGCTTCGGCTTGCAAGTTTGTGATTTTTAATTCTAGTTCTTCTTTCTGAGAAGTCAAGTCATGTAATTCTCCCTCAACAGCAGCTTTTTCGGATGAAATAAAATCTATTTTGGCCAGAAGGCTCTGAAATTTATAAGCGATTTTAGATTATGAATATAAATGAATTAATTCATTTCATTTAAAATAGTATACCAAGTTTTCGGTTTTTGCTGCATCAAATTCTTTTCTAACTTCATCTAAATCTGCTCGAGCTTGAACGACGCGCTGAGCTTCTTGCTCGACGGTTGCTTGACCTTGCACTTGCTCCTGAAGTCGCTGTTCGGCTTCTTGTGTTCGTCTTTCAGATTGATCCAGTTTTAATTTCATACTTCCTAATTGTTTATCAACTTCGGCTTTCTAAAAAAATGAAAGGAAAAATTTATAAAAGTTGTAAATAATCAATGTATGTACTTTTTTAAATGGTTCTTACTTTTCTAATCAAATTAATATGCTCTTCTCTTAATTTTGAATATACTTCTTTCAACTTTTGGAATTTTTCTTCTATCACTCTACTTTTTTCTGCAATGAAACAAAATAAATATGGATTATAAATTAATTTGACTCATCGCGCTTAATAATTTAACATCATCATACCTTCAGCTGCAGTAAACTGCAAAAATACTTCTTCTTTTTGTTTGGATAAATCCTGAGCAGTCTGTTTCTCTTGAAGAATTTCATTTCCCTACGAAAATTGAAATGACGGTCAAACTTCAAACGGAAAAATAAATAATAGATTTGATAGTATACTTTTATTTATTTATCTCAATACCTTAGCTGAAAGTATTGATTCTAGTTCTAGAATGCGGGTTCGTAAGTCTCCAACAACATGTTGGTATTCAGTCATAAAACGTTGCAATTCTTGTCGTTGTCTTGCATTTTCTTGATGGAAATGCTCAATCAGACTATCTCTATAAAATCACGTTATACAATGTTCGTAAATGAAACGTATGATTGACAATAATTGAGGAAACAGTGAATAAGTGTACCTTTCTGCTAAAGCATCAGGTGAAATAGATCCATTATGCTGTGAGTCCTGTTGATCACCTGCTAATGAATTGGTATCAGATGTATCAATTAAAGATCCCTCAGCATCAAGAGGTTCTTCAGGTGGTAATACTACTACTGGCGTTACGTATGTTCCTAATTCAGATTGTATCAAAAAGTTGGGTGGATTCTGAAATTTATGGAAAATGAAATTTAGTTATTTATATATAGTTTACAAATTAGTCAATGTATTTGTGAGAAAATTATTTTTACCTCTGGCAATGTTGGTATTGTAATAAGGTGCTTAAAGTAGTGCATGTGCATAACTGTATTATAAAAGCTCTTCAAATCTCGGAACTGTTTGAGGAAACGCTCTCGATGACCAGCCAAAGTGTCGGCAGGAAGAGCACTGTGCAATTTAAAAAGCATTTTTACACAATAATCATATAGTTGAGATGCATCTTGAACGCATGGAATCAATGGGGCAAGACGACACTGGCCGCATGGTGTCATAGAATTAGAGCGCGATAAATCCAAAGATCCAAAAACTGTAATTTTATATTTATGTATTAGTTAAAAAAATATATAAAAATACTAAATTAATACAAATCAATATTTACCAGCTTGTTGTAGATTAAGAATATCATCCATGTAATCAAACATTTCAACAGTCATTTGGAAGCTGCAATAAATTGTGAAGAATTAATACAGAACATCAATCAATTTAGTACCAAACAGACAGATAATAATTATACGTACTAAACATTTATATCATTTTCTCCAATTGCTTCAAGTTCTTCTGCAGTAACTTGAAGATTTCCTGGCATGCGAGGATTACGCTTATGAAAATCTAGTTTAGTTATCAAGAGACGTATGTACAAATGTATTAAGCGACCGTATTCATCTCGCAAATGTTGCCAAAGTTTTCCAATATCTTCCAACTTTCCCCTGTGTCGTTGTGAATCGTGAATAACACGAGGGTGACCCTCGCGCAAAATTTTGTGCAATACATGACAAAATTTCCATGCTACGATTCGATTCTCTTGCAATTGTTGACGCAAGACGTAAGTCCAAAAGATATTGGCCCCTTTCTCTTTGAACGTACCAATGATTGCAACTGTTTATCAAGTAATTGAGGAAAAATATTTGTACAAAAAAAGAAAAAATGTTATTAATTTTATGTAATGAGTAAATTATGGCTTTCAAATTGCATTGAAAAAGGATACTGCGCACATGTTTCTCTTTGACACGTGTCTCGGATGGATTTACTGCCTTTGCAATGCTAGTACTCTGAAAAACAAGCAAAGCAATCTGGTTAACAATGGAATATTTTTTGACGCTATCTAACTTTACTTCAAACAGTTTCATGCTTTCTAGATTATTTAAGTCTATATTAATCAAACTCACCAATTGATGAATTTGCTTCTCGTTAAATGGTAAAACAGACATGTTAGTTGTGCAATACGTCAACAAAAGTTAGGATAAAATAAGAACAGCAGAACAAGTGATGATAATCATAAGATTAGAGCACATAACAATGTCTTCTCTCATTCGCTTGTCTATATACTCCTCTCACCCCAATAATCTAGGATGCCGCATCAAGGGGTTATTTTTGGTGACATGCACTATCTGCAAAGCTAGTCATTGCAAAAACAAAACAAAATAATCACATAGTGTATATACTCTGCGTTGGGATACAAATAATGGTTTTAGTCGAGGAATCCAAGTAATAATTATGCAATAAAGTTTGTTAAATGGTGTGTAAATAATTACTAGGCTATCTCGAACGTTTCCAGAGAGAAAGGAAAGATTGAGCGTACGCAGAGACTTGTAAACATTGTTCGACATGAGTGTATATATAAGTATGCAAGCAAGTGCAGTGTGTCTCTCGAGAGACGAGAAAGGACGTTTCTCTCGCGCGCAGAGAGCAACTGCAAAACTGAGCCAAATCTCGACTCTTAAGGTGTGCAGTTATATATACGAAAGCAAACGGCGCGTCGGCGTAAAGTCAATCTTTCCACTCGGCTAATTCGGAGTCAGTGCACTCTCGTCCTGGCATTATTACATACTCTGAAAAGAGCATCGCAACCCATGCAAAGTAGAACCCAAAAAAAAATAAAGAAAACAGGCGGTATATACACGTATATATCTCAATGTAAATATAGGTGTATACCACCGCACACAAGCAGCAAAAGGAAAGATAATAGAGTTACTGAGTTATGGAGAGACGTCGAAGTGACGTTAATAATACCTGTACGTGATGTTCTCTCTCCAAATCGAGACTGGTCTTTCTTTGTTGAAGCACTCTGGGCAGAGATAAGGAAGCCATATCCGAGTAGTACTTATATCTATGAGAGACAGCCGGCCAATATAATATCTCCCCAGCAGTATCAGTCGAAATAATCAAATCGGCCAACGTATAGGTGTATATAATATATCTCCTATCTCCGTCCTTGTCACACTCTATAGTATAACAGTAGTATATAGGAGTCGGTCGTCGGCCGCCACCTCGGTCGCGACTGCAGCGCGATGTGTGTATATAATCTTTCACATATCACATACACGTATATACGCGCACGCGAATGGGCTGATAGCCGAGAAAACACTGACGCCCCCGCCCTCGAACACAATGACGCGCTCGCTGCTGCTGCTGCTGTGAATAAACAGTATACACACTGCACAAAACAGGATCTATATAGAAAGAGAAAGAGGATGTGTGTGTACGGAGGGACGATGCAGCGACCACGACTACTGCAGCTGAACTGGTGGCGGTCAATTCACGCACCAGCAGCTGCTACCTACGTTTTCTCGACGGCCGCAAGAGAGCATGAATGGATCGCGCGCTGCTGATGCCGATTCACCCAATGGAATGGAGTCTGATGATGGCTTTCTGATAGTAGCGGCCGGCAGCGTTGTGTTCGTGTCTTGTATAAGGGTATAGCTCCGAAATGAGATTTTTCTTTATGTTTGTTATATATAAGTATTACCAGCATTGCGTGTCTTTTTATATTCGTAAAATCTGTGTCCTGCTACAGATAATACTCGAAGCCTGACGAAAATAGCATATTATACGCCTATATTTCGTACAATAATAACAATAACAATGGAAATAATGTTTATATGCATATATATGTATACACAGTAGCAAAAGGCAGTAGAGCAGCGCCACCTCCGACCGGATTTATATAGCGTCAACATGTTGCATATGTGCATCCGGAGAGAGCTAGAGTCGAGGAAATGTGGTGGGTAGCCACGGGTGTTTGGTGCACTTCCAGAAAGGAAGTAGGAGAGAGATGAAGAGCTGTATAAGAATAGAGAGCGAGCGCGTGGGCGTATTCCGACACCTATGCCAACTGCAGCACCCGATATATACACGATCGAGTTAGCGCACGGATTTGATCTAATATCTACTATAATTATGTTGCTTTGTATATAGGCTGGCAATTTTGACTTTCTTTTCTGTGTAGGAGTTTTATTTAGGCGTAGGGGTGATTAAATATTTTTTTGTTAAGTATTATATTATCGAATACATACACATGATACGCACTTGTTTATGTGATATACTTGTAATATTTTTTAACGTATTTTTAACTCCATTGATGGTATATATATATATTATACGAATAGTAAGATTTGCATAAACGTAGCAAAGTGAGTCTTGCCAAGTTTTTCAACCACTAGGCCTATAAAAATTTTATTTTATTGTTTACAGCTTAGAAATTTAATTCACAGTTTAGTTTACATCGAATATAGTTTATATGCCCCATGAATTACATATTTACACATATTTAAACATCAACAAAGTTTTGATGCTACTTATAAGTTGTAAGTTTAAAATTCCCGCCTTAATGTTACCGACTGAGGATATATGAGAGTGTCTCGATCGGTAAAACAATGATACCTGATCATGATATGTACATATATTTGAATTTGACTTAATTACATTTTGCTATACATATACAATAATTTTTATTGTTCTTGTATAATATTCCCAATCATAAAAACGATGCATTTGACCAATTTTAAGATAACATTTTGCATCAACCTCGCTATCGTATATTATGCGCGACATCAAAAAGTTCAAAAATTTAATTCAGTACTTGGAAAAGTGATAGCAACGTTACTATTATTGTAAATGAAATTTTCTTGGTATTTTAAAGAAATAGAAATAAATCAATAAATAATAAAAAAATAATAAGAAATAAAGAGCCTACTTCAATTGAAATAAAATTTTTAATCTTGCGCGACTCGAAATATTATTTTTATATTGCATAAATCACAGTTGAAACCAAGAAAATTTAAACGTATATCGTATCGATTACTATATAGTCTCGCTGCTATTAACTGAAGCAAATAACAAATGTATTGTTGCGCGTGAGTATACTAAAAATAGACTTTATTCAACTTACAGTTCAGAACAACGTATAAAAGTATAGAAAATCAGTAACAATTAAGCCAAACACAATCTATAAAAAAAACCATAAAATTTCACAAACACCTCTTTAACCCCATCTCAAAAAAATACACACTATTTCAAATGCTCGCTTCGCACTCCTAAAATTATTCATCGTATATACGAGAGCGTCTCCCAGCCACACCGAAAAAAATCTCAACTCGCATACAAAACTCGAAAATATTGACACTAAATCACCTCTATCTCTCTCTAACTCGTTCTCGTACCAGAGGGGGAGCGGAAAAGTTCGACAACAGCGCTATATAATATAGAAGACGCGAGTATCTCTTGCGCGCGCGCTTTCGCTCCAGTCGCGCTCGAGCCTTTGGAGGAGAAAGTCTATTATATACGGGATCGTCGTGAATCCGTGTGAGATAAAAAGTCGAGAAAGAAAAAAAAAAGTACAGAAAGCTTTTAAGGATGATGGCAAGGAGAGCACAGCGGGTCCTCAAAGCTTTGCCGGGGCTTAAAGCTCTTCGAGGTTTGCATTGAATTTATAGTTATATATTTCTGAAGGGTTTTGCGCCCGCGCACAGCTCTCTCTGGAGCACCATTGATTTTCCTCATCTGCAGAGATGATGATGTGCTCTGGACCTTGAGTTACTTTTTTTTTTTTTCGTGTTTGTGTAGGAGATGAAAAAAATCGCTATTTTAAATAATGTTTAGGATATTACTCCGAAATATCGCTGCGATCAAACTTGACATCTTGATATTCCGTTTTATCTTTATTCAGCTCGGATGATTTCGCGATGATAGCTTTGTTTACTTACATAATGCTCGGATATCGAGTGTGTAACTAAAATAAAGAAGGTGTTGATATTATTACACGGTATCAAAAGATTGTCTCTTTTTTTTTGCATATAACGCACACCTTGCCCGTGATTTGTATAGGCATACAATACCAGAGCGTCAAATTGCTCGACCCAAATAAATTTTCGAGATAAGAGCGATGATAATAAACATTTTTTTAATTTTTACTTCAAGCCGTTTATTAAATAGAACGATGGCACACATATATGCACGATATTATATATATGCTGTGTGTATTATATGTAACGTTTGCAATGCAAGCAATATAATGTCAAAAAGGGCAGGCATGTAGTATATTATGGGACCACTTGCTTCTCGCCGTACGTTACCCAATTGTTCCTAACTAGCATCAGTTAAACCTAATCGCTCAATTTATGCACGAAGGACACTGCGACGCTATAACTTTTTAAATCTCTGCAGTGTATATATATGTACATCTTGCATATATGCAGACGATTTTTTCGCTTTAAATTGTTTTATTTGCCTCGTAAAGCTCGAAGCTTTTTATTTCCTTGTATTATTGTTATACTGAGTCTTCGGGACGATTCAATTTTTACAACGAAGTAGATTGCAAAATTTTAAAAAATATAATTTAAAAATCAAAATACTTTGCTGCTATATCAATCTAGCTTATTTTCTTTTTGACACTTTGAATACCAGGGATATATATATATTTACTGTTTTTTTTCCTTATTTATTTATTTATTTATTGTCAATAACTTGTCAACAGCTGCGCGTCAACGTGAATTTCTGAAGTGTTTAATTACTTTCGTTCGACAGATTAAACTGATTATAATCAGCGTGTAAGAGCTGTTTAGATATATCATCTTTATCTATACTTATATTATTATACTTTATTATTTGCTGACCGATAATTTGTATCTTCTTTCGAGATTAATTGGTACTTATGTGCTCGCAATATATTTCCATTGGAATTTTTTGAGTTGTTCTGCAGATCATTTTAGATTTTGACAAAAATAATATAAGTTTCAGCTCATCATCACGAATGTTTGCATTTGTTCCAGCAAGATCGATTTTTCTAAATATATAAGTATCTCATAAAGTAAAAATAATTTTAATTAAAATATATGCGAAAACGAAATTCTGTACTTTTTTGGCTCCGCAAATATCTTCGCGATAAAGTACGAATCATTTTTAATCGTGTTACATTGTTCTGCATCATAATTATCTCGAGATAAAAGAGTCCTAATGTCGTCAAACAAATATTTAAATCTAGATTGATTCGAGCAGTTGAAAACACCTCATACACACAGCATTAAAAAGAATCAAGCTAAAAAATTTTACCATCGCACCACCTTTTTTCATAGCAAAAAAATTAGCAGTTCCATACTAAGGAACCTGCACACGACCGACCAGGTCAGACTACCTCAATCTGAGGCCGGTTTCGAAATAACTATATGCGTCTCGCTCCGCCTATACAATCATTATCCTCTTTTTCTTCGCTTCTTTTCAGGTCCTTTGTCTCGAAGTCTGGCAACCCAGGCACTGGCTGATGAACCATCGGCACCGCATGTCGCCTGTGAGGTACCCGGTCCCAAGAGTCAGGAGCTCTTTCGCGAGTTGAATGACATGCAACAAGCCGGTTCGGTCCAACTTTTTGCCGATTACGAAAAATCGGCTGGCAATTACCTCGCCGACGTCGATGGCAATCTGTTGTTGGATGTCTACATGCAGATCTCCTCGATGCCCTTGGGGTATAACCATCCGGCTATGTTGAAAGCGCTTACCGATCCTCATAATCAGGTGATTTTAATAATGTAAAAAGAAGAAAGATTTTGTGAGGAGTTTAGTTTTTATGGATTACATATAGTCATGATGAAAATAAAAATTATAATAGTTGAAAATTTCAAGTTGAAAAACAATTTAGATAATATAACTTTGCAGGTGGTAAATCCATTCAAGTATATATCACGATTCTTTTTCAGAAAATGATTGCAAATCGACCGGCTCTCGGAGTGTTCCCCAACCGTGACTGGCCGGAGAAGATGAGGAAAGTCATGCTCCGAAAGGGAGTAAGTATATCATATCAAAACTATTCTACGACCTTGTCATCAATTTCTTTGGCACATGTCTCTAATACATCTATATTATATCGATTTATCGAATCTCCATTAAAGGTAGCTCCACCCGGCTTTTCGCACATAACAACGATGATGTGTGGCTCGTGCTCGAATGAGAATTCGTTCAAAAACATCTTCATATGGTACGCGGAGAAACAGAGGCACGGCGCACCGTTTACCAAAGAAGAGATGGAGAGCTGCATGATTAATCAAGTTCCCGGTTCACCGCGGTACTCGATCATGTCGTTCGAAGGTCATTATTATATGTTTGTAATATAAAATATTATTTTGAAAATTTTGATTTTTACGAATGTTTAAAGTAACCTGCGTTGTTGAAAACTCTTATGAAAGAGATAATCGAGTAAAAGAGCTTATAAATTATTTAAAAACCTATATTCGAGCTTAGATTTCTTTTTTATGTACAGGTGCTTTCCATGGGAGAACACTCGGTTCATTGTCGACGACCCACAGCAAGTATATTCACAAAATCGACGTACCATCTTTCGACTGGCCAATCGCGCCCTTCCCGCGTTACAAGTACCCGCTCGAAGCTAATGAGCGTGAAAACAAACAAGAGGACGAACGCTGTTTGGCAAGGGTATGTCCATTACTACAGTTTCTTTTTTGTTTTGTGCGATAGCGATGTATTTTTGAGGCTTCAATTAATGTCTGAATCTAAAATTCATAATACTTGAAAATTTATAATTTATTCGCTAAATTGTTTCATAATGTCGCTTTTAAAAGAACGATAACATTTCAACCTGAAAATCTTCCATAAAATTAGGTAATGAATTTTGATCAATCTGATCTTATCTGGACTTTGAACCAGTACGAAGCAAAAAAATGCGAGAGAGTGACACTAAAAATACGGGAAATTCAAATTAATGCAATAATTTCAGGTTGACGAGCTGTTCGAAATATACGCGAAGGAGAAAAAAGTTCCTGTGGCAGGAGTGATTGTTGAGCCTATTCAAGCCGAAGGTGGCGACAACCATGGCTCGTCCTACTTCTTCCAAAAGCTTCAGCAAATAACTAAAAAAGTATGTAAGCTATTTCTGACGATTATTTAGTTTTCTTTTACACAAAAAATAAACCAAATGGCTTTCATTGCGTTTTAGCACGGAGGCGCCTTGTTGATCGACGAAGTACAAACCGGTGGTGGTCCAACCGGCAAAATGTGGTGTCACGAGCACTTTAATCTCGAATCTCCGCCCCACGTAGTCACTTTCAGTAAGAAAATGCAACTGGGAGGCTACTATCATCTCGAAGAAATGAAGTAATTAATTTTTCCTATTCGCTCTTTAAATACCTAGTATTTAAAAATTTTAAATGATTATATTTCTTTATCTACTTCTAGACCAAAGCAGTCGTACCGTGTGTTCAACACGTGGATGGGCGATCCCAGTAAACTGATACTTTTGGAAGCTATTGTAGATGTCATACAAAAGGAGAATCTGTTGGACAGAGTCACCAGAGTCGGAAACTACACGCTAGACCATTTGAGAAAATTAGAAAACGAATTCTCGAGCTCTATCAATTCGTCTCGCGGTAGAGGAACCTTCATCGCTTTCGATTGTGCTACTACCCAACTCAGGGATGCGACGATCAAGAAACTGCTGCACAAGGGTAAGCGTAATTTACCTATGCAGATGAATTCAATCATTATTTGTGAACTACAGGTTTTTAATTTCTTTTTTCGATATTGCAGGCATTCAAGCGGGAGGCTGCGGCGAGAAAGCTGTTCGCCTGAGACCGGCTCTCACGTTCACTGAGCATCACGCGAACATTTTCCTCGACAACCTGCGCAACGTTATCAAGGGATAAAAACGTTAAGCGAACACGAGCAACCTCAAGAATCAAGAGTCTTCCATATATACAAGCATCTGAAGCAATTATGACAATAGTCTTACAGTCAGGGGCTGAATATTTGCAGGATTTTATTTTTGTACAGCAGAATATTAACAAGTTCGATAGGCAAATTCGTATTACTCGATTTTACCTACACGCATAAGTCAAAAGTATTTTCAACTTAGTTGTAGATTAATTTTGTTGTAACTTTCTCTTTTTTATATATATATCGAACGTTATGATGTATATTTTAATGTTTTAAACACTGTATATGTGAATCTTTGTGCGGTTTAGCTGCACCGTAAATTTGTACATTATTATTATCGTTGCGCGTCTTTGGTATATCAAATATAAGAGAATTAATGCTGTTTTTATATTTTTACTGGACAACCAGTCTGTATTTCTATAAAGATATAATTTACAATTTTCACTATCTCAGCATTATCGATTTTTTATACGTATAAAAACTGCTCACAGCAAACAAATGTTTTTATAATTCTTTTTTTTTTCTTCTTCTTCTTCACAACGCATTCGACGCAAACAATTCGAACGATTTATTATCGATGTACTTATTTAATACTGGTCCTTCAAGGAAGCCTTCATTGTTTTACAAATTCATATTATACACATATCAGACTTAAAAGTTCCCTCTTACTTGGACATTTTCTTGAGCATTTCAGCAAAATGTTGAAATTGTGTCAATTGGCTCTTTCGCATCATATATTCCAACGTCGACAGCTAAAAACATACGCGTATTAAGTATATGTGGATTACTTATTAACGGGTAATACAAAATTTAAATTATGACTTACTCTCAGTTTACTATTAACGACATCGTGTTTTTGAGACAAATTCCATAAATTCACAGCAACATGCGATAATGACGGCCTTGTTAAATCTGCCCGTAAGATCATGCGCTCGAAAAGAGCGAGGGCGAGAGCAGACTGTTTCTTCAATTGATCAGTTGCGCCCAAGTGCTTTAAGTGATTCAAAAGTTCTTCCATAACTTTAGAACATATCTTATTGACTTCGCTGATGAATTTTTGATCAGAGCCGTAAAGTTTGTCGTTGGAGTCGACCTGATTTTGGGTTCGATGATTAATGATAAGAAAATAACGCGTATTAAAAAGAAAAGTTTAATGTGTACCTTGTCAACGTGATAAGGATAAGTTTCTTGAGTAACTGTAGACAAAAGATCTAGTACCCTTAGGTATAAATGTGATTTGGCCGCAGTGTCGTCGTCAAAGTAACGTTGAACCACGTTAAGAAGGCCTCTCATCAAATACAAAACACCGTGCTCTGGACTGTCCTATTAAGTGAAAAATGTATCTTAGTTTTTATTAAATGGATAAAATTTGTGTTTTACTGAATAATATCATTAAATCTTTTATACCGGAACGACGAGCAAAGTAGAAAGGAAATTCGAAAGATAGGAGAGCAAATATGGCTCAGAGCTCTTATTTCGTCCATCGATATCTAAAGTTTTCGGCATTTCTGGCACTAAACTTAGAGCAGCCTTGAAACACGCGTCAGCTATTGAAAATATTTATCAAGATTAATAACGGACGAGTAACTCAAACATCAAGATGATAATGCTAATTCGTTATTCATAAATTTTACCTTGACCGTAACACTGATTTAAAAGAGCTACTTGTCCTGACAATAAATACAACTGAAGCCTGGTATGAACTAATGTTAAAGACGGAATAGTAATGAAACAAAATGCAGCGCAAGCTCTTACAAAAGCCGACGTTCTTCTGGTATGGTGACCACGAACAATTTTTCTAGTATCAACAGATAGTCTATTTACACACTAGAAAAAATAATAATTGAATGATTAATTTACTTCTGATGAAAACATTTTTTTATAAAACTTTTTCTATACCTGTACAAGCTGCATATGCACAATGTCAAGGTTATGAAAGGCAGCCCGAGCTTCCACATAAAAATTCAATTGCTTCTCAAAATCCCGACCGTAATCCACTCTCAGAATGAGACCACATATCAACTGACCGATCTGTCTTTTCTCATCTTCAACTGTAAGCGCGCTGTAACGTACGTCAGTAATATCTAAGAGTGTATTAATGTACATACATATAGGACTGTGTTAAAATTGATGTTATTAGGAAAAATGTGTACCTGACTGAGTCGTGCATTATCCTCATAATAAACATTAGAGCATTTATCATTATAGGATCTACTATTGGACTGTTTTGTTTACTTAGACCTTCTACAACTGTCTTGCAGACTTCCACTTTTATGCTTTCCTTTTGAAATAGATCTATCAGTGGTAAAAAATTATCCTGAAATCATAAATTATTACTATACTGGATGTTATTCTACTAAATAAATATATACAAAATACTCACCATTGTCAATAAAGAATCAAAATCTTGAGTGTTAGCAACGATCTTTTCAGCAATGTTCTGCAGCTGCGGATAAAAGTGTTCAAACGCTCTACTTGGTCCCAATTGATTTATGATTTCACCCAAAAACAAGTTTATTTCACTGGCCTGAAAAGAATAGCAAGACAAATAAGTTGATCAACTCAAAACAAAAAATGATCACTGTATAATTATAAAAAAATATACTTACTGAAAAATGAATGCAAGTAAACTGTATCCATACTTCCATAACGTGCATAAATCTTGTATAGTTATTCAATCCCTTCATATACTTCCACACTGTATTCAAAATATGTTGGCAATCTTCTTTTGGTGGAGATTCTCGTATCAAACATTCACCTAAGCTTCTATATAAAAGATATTGTGGATAGCCTGAATAAGACCATAATTACTCAATAACATGTAATAAAGTATTTCTTGGAGAATTGAAAGAAACATATATTACCATTATCTTGGCAGGTTTCTATTAAATTAACAAATTCCATTGCACGGGACACAATATAAATAGGCTTAAAAGAAGTTAGAATTGTATTCAACAATAAAGCACTGAAAGAAAATCGAAAGCATTATTTTCATATTTGTTGAAAGATAAAAAGTTTTAACTAATGTACCTGTTAGGTTGCTGCTTACACCTAAGCAAAACTTCATTCAAAAGATTTTCACTAGCAGTGGCAGCCATAACTTGTAAAATCCAATCCAAAGCTGGTGTATAAAGATTTAAATATGAATGTAGACAAAGATTTTGTTTTAACAAATCGCCTTTAACAGGCGTGGAAAAAAGTTGTTTGTATGTATAAAGAAAGTCATAAAAATTCTCCTTCACAAAATCAAGATCAGAAATTTTGAGCGCAAAACCAACTCGGCATAAGTAACATCTTGCATATACAGCTACTAGGGGATCGCCGATTCCTCGAATCATTCTAGTTAGTCGCATCAAAATTGTGCTAAATTCGCTAAATATAAAATACATTAAAAATTCATTAGTGAAATTCAGTAGTTAGAGAAGTAGAATAATGTATTTTATTTTGATATTTACCTAGTTGTTAAAAAACTATATGATTTTATTATTGCCATTTCCACATATAATCTAGGGACCAGTTCTCTTATAGATGCTATTTTATAAAACCAATTTTGACAAGTTTCTTTTGCATTTTCAGGAACCATATCAGGTGTAAAATTATCCGGTAAACTTGTCGGCGTTTTGCTGCCAGGTCTAAAGTATACACAAATTAATCAGAATCACAAACATTTCAAAGGGAGTATTGTGTGTATAATTCACTTTTACATACTTGATATATTCTGCTTTAACTTTTAATCTTTCATAGACTAATTTTCCAAATATATCCAAAATATCTGTTACAAGTACATATTTACTTGGATAAAAAGATATTACTGATGTGTCTACCAGTAATTTTGCACACTAGAGAAAATAAATATTTCATGACGAAATTGAATAAAAATGAATTAATGTTTAGTTCAAATTATTTACTTGAATGGCAATCTTTAATGCTTTGACTCGATGATCAGAGTGCCAAGCATGCACAAGTTCATTATTTAATTGTTCAATTCGAGCCATATATTCTTGCTGTGTTAATCCATGCATTTGTCTCACTGACCCATCCTCAAAATCATCCAATTGCTCTAATCTTGTTTTCACTTTATCAACCAAGGATTCACTTGGTTGAACTTTCATAATAACTGCAAATAAATTGGGATAAGCAATGCATACGACAGATTGTACAGATTTTGTAAAATACCTTTTTCTCCTCCCGGTAGAAAACTTGTAACAATTGATAGTTTTTCTAAAGTTGTATATTTATTGAGCACCACAGCTTTTCTGGCTGACCATGGCTCAACTATCTCATCCAATTTATCCTTTGCTTTTCTACCAACTGCATTGGCATTAGCTGAGTAGTCCCACTAAAATATAAAACAAGTTGATGTTTTGTCAATTTGATATTTGAATTGAAATTTTACCTCATCCGATGCCATTTTAGAGAGAGGATCCATTTCCTCTCTGACAAATTGAGTGAGTGGGTCAGAGCCATCGAGAGACGAGTGACTGGACAATGGATCTCCTATCGAACCAATATTAACAGGAACTGTAGTTTGTGTAGGAGTTGGAGTTCTCGTAGAAGAACTGGTACTCGTTGTACTTCGCAGAGTGCCACGTCTGATTGCACTCCGGCCATCCATCACCTAGAAAAACATCGTAAACAGGATTACAACAAATCTTAACAATCGAACAGTTCGACAATTGCACATTTATTTACCGTTACAGTGACAGGTTTCAGTGGATGATCATTCGCCTCTTCCAAATTTACAGGTCTCCTCACCTCATAATCAACTGGTCTCGCAAACCTGCAACAAACCGTATAATCGTAAGTAAAATTTCTCCGAAGCCGCACATGAGGCAGTTCTAGTAGCTAAAAAAATCATCGCGGCTCTTTAAACTTTTCAAAACATCATTGATAAAGTATGAATTACCACTCGTAGTCCGTCATTTTGGCGAGAGCAGACGTCGCGCGACGGTGAACAGCGAATTCCTTTCCTAATCCAACAGCTGCCTCAATACTTTTACCCGTATCATCTGCACAGTGTTTTTGTAATTATCATCATCTCAAATGACGAGAAGCGGATTAAAAAAAAAGTGTCGTGAAAGGAGAGGCTAGGAGCGGACGACTCCCCTTCGATATTCGAACCGGATCATATGTGCATCCGTCTCTGCATTACCGATGGAGTCTCTCGGAGCGGGGGCGTTGCCGTCGATGCTTTTGAATGGCCATCAGCCGCCAGAGGTGTGTTCTATAATCTAGTGTATAAATCAGGGACTAGTACCTATTGCAGGCAGAGCTTATAGAACCTTTCCATTTCGCCATGTTCGAACAGATGGTGGTTTTTGAATTGCGAGATTTGCGAGCTTCGATCGCGCGCATGCGTCCATTCTGCCAACTTTGTCATTTGAAAATTTGTAAATACTTAATCGACTTTTCGTTATCAATTCAACTTCTTTTCCATGATTTTAGCAATAAATGCAAACAAACTATCAAAGTTCCAAGTTGTTAGTGACATGGACAATGTTTTTACTACAACGTTTCGCAGCTCCGAAACGGCGTTATGATCGATAAACTATAATCAAACTATACTTCATCTAATCACGATCTAAAAATAAACTTCCGTTGCGTTATAAGTCTCTCGGATCGAAGAAGGAATAACCCCTACATAAATATAAATTAACCATTAATCATCAATTCCCATGATCAACGGCAACGACAATCCCCATGACAATAATCCCGCATCGAAGTGTGATATCGTAGGCGTATAGTTGCGCCTCGTATACGCAGAGAGCAGACTTAGATAGAGCATAAATCGATTGGGTGTTAGGTGTGCGTTGGCAAGTCCGTGTCCGAGGCTCTCCTTGCGATTTGGCCTCTCTCTTTTCTTTTCTCCTCGTCGTGTCGTTCGCCTCGCGGTGTGTGTCCTCTTCTCCTCCCGAGACGACGATTTTCCGCATCAGTCATATAGATTATTATTCCTCTTCATCATCCGTGAGGCGCACGTACACCATCTCGGAGCAGTCGTCGATCCGCGGAGAGAAAGAGACACACAAGATCAGTTCTAACCATGTCGGCCGTCGACGACGTCTTCGAGAGCTGGGAGGAGATGGAGGAGTCGGGGGTGAGTAATATCGAAACGCGATTGGAAAATCCTGTGCTTATGTAGACTCGCGTTATACCGTTTTGGAGCAAGCTAAACTCGCGCGACGGCATACTTAACCTTAAAAGTTGGCGCGCGCGAGCGCACATTAGCCAAGATATTTTTCCTTCCAAGAGAGTTGAATGGACCGTTGAGCCTCCCCGCGTTAGGCTAAGAAAAGAATTCTTAATTACATCATTATACTCGATTACGAAAATACGAGAGGTGAGAAGAGAAAGTCGATGCGGTGGTTATATACGTATTTATATAGCTATAAGCGAGTGTGCAGCTTTTCTCGCGCTCTCTGCCCTCTCTTCTAGTAATCCGGAGGCTTTACAGTGTACTTTCACTGTCAATTTTTTTTCGCGACATGCAGCCTTGCTATTGCTGTCTCAACCCAACTGAAGGCTGTTATCTTCTCTGTTGCAGGCACTCGACAAGAAACTCAAGGCTCTTGAGGTCAACCCCACAGATGGGCTCGAGGACGAGTCTAGGAAGTATGCTGCTTCTGATTTGTATTTTTATTTGTTGAAAAGCCTGTTTGACATTGTAACTTTTGAACTCTTTTTCAACTGCAGCAAAGATCGCAATTCGGACACAAGAATAATCATTCTGGGAGATGAAACCATGCGGTCACAGTACGCTCCAAAACCCGCAGTTAAAATACTGAAGAGGCCGGACAGGAATTCACAAGGTGATGGACCAATGTTAAATGGTGACAAACCAAAGCAACCTATCAAATCTTTAAAACAGGTACAATTCTCTATTGTTTTCAACATAAAACTGAATTTCTTGAGATATCCGTTGCAATAATCTGTTGAACATTGTTTAGAGAGAACAAGAGTATGCGGAAGCAAGAAGAAGAATATTGGGAGAAGAGAAGAGTCCCGAGGAGAAAATAGTACCAGAAGTCAATAGGATACAAGGAAAAACATTAGTAGCTAGTGGAAGTAACTTGCCAACAAATATCACAAGAATGCCAACAGGACCAGATGGAACCAAAGGATTCAATGTACGCAGGTAGCGTGTACATAAATGTTCAACTGTAATCACCCATCTTGTTGCTCTTTTCTCTTACCCTTGATATGGAAAGGGAAAGAGACGGCTATGAGGCCGAAAGCAGCGGACTGCTACAAGTGCTCTGGATCTGGGCACAGCACTTCTATGCTGAGTTGGAAGTGCTATGACACCTGCTTTCTGTGAAGCTGTGTTCATGGAGGAATAGCACAAGAACGACGATGCCTTTGTACAATCAGAGTCAGAATAGCCATGACTGTGCGACGCTGCTTATTGTCGATGTAACAATTTGACACTTCATCGAGTTACGTAATTTCAAAATAAAAGATGTTTTATTAAAAAAAATAGATATATATATATAAATATATTATAAATATAATTTCCATATTTCTTTGAAAACATAGTTGTTATATTTGTAGAAATGTCTAGTTCTTATGGCAAGAGTGCAAAATCACAATTTAAGGTTACAAAGAGCCAATTAGGGGTAAAAGAAGATGATTTTTAAATTATTTATTAGAAATTATAACGTTTATTTAAAAATCCAAATATTATGAGAGTAACTTAACAATTTTGATTATTGTATTTCTTTTTTTTTTATATAAGACTACTTTTAGACTTAAATATTACTCTTTAAACATCACAGACAGTCTGTGCATTCATCAATATTAGGCTTGTTATTATTATAAAATAAATTCATTAAAATGTAAAATAATAAGATTAACTGTAAAAATAATGTCATCTATTTCAATCGCCAAGTTTTTTTTGAGACTTTTTTAATAAACATATATATTTTTTGTATTTATTATAAAATATACATATACATTTTGTCATAAATGACAGAGATACTCAAAGTCAACATACTAGTTTAATCATTAAGAAATATCCCATTCCTTTTAAAACATTGTCCATAATTTGTCAAAACACCTTCCTCACTTTAAATGACAGAAAGGTGATGTTTTATTACAAACATAATTTTGAATTATAACACTAACTAGCTACTAAGTAAATGTGCAATAGATATCTGCATCTCATAAAATTTAAATAAAATTAGCTAAATATCATTTGCAAAATTTAAATGTTATCAAACAATAAAGAAATAAGAATAATTAACTTTATATATTCACTGGGAACATATTTAAATTCACTTTAGTTTTGATAACAAGGATGTAACTTGTACAATTCTTTGTTTCTAAAACATGTATCGCATTCTTCACAATAGTATTTTATGAAATCAGTTTGTGACGCACCACCTAGCGGTTCTTTTTCCAAATCTTTTCTTTTAACTTTAATAGTGGTCATCCCTTTTCTTTTTGTTTTTGACACTCTTCCTAGTTTTCTTTTTTCTTTAAAATTTTTAAGTTTTCTATCATCACTTCTCAAATGTTTCGGAGAAATATTGCTAATATCTTCAGTACAAGAATTTTGATTGGTTGTTGCTTTATTATGCTCCGTTGCGTTAACTTCTAATATACTATCTTCTATCACTGGAGAATTCGATACAGGTAAATGTCTTTTTATTTTAATTCTTGGATAATCTACATTGCACGTATAATCTTTTTCTAATTTAACAACAGCATTAGAATTTAATCTGTCATCTGGCTTTTCCACTCTCACTTGTTTAGAAATGTCTACTTTGCAAGATTTTTCCTGTAAAATTTCTATTTCAGGTAGCTCATTACTTTGAGTTGCCTTGTTCGACATCTCTTGTTTTATTTGAGATTCCATAACTCTTGTAACAATTTCATTTGTGTCTTTTCTTAAGTTTATCCTATTTTCATTTTGCAGATTTTTGTTATTTACTTCTTCTCTTTGCAGACTTTTTCTGGTTGGATTTTCAGTTCTCTCCAACCTAATTTGGTTTAGGCTTTCATCCTTTTGAAAACTGTTATTTCTTGAAGCGGCATCTGTGATTATACTTTTTCCACTTAGATCCTCTTGTTTATGAAAAGTTTTTTGGTTTGAACTTTCATCTTTTTGAAAGCTCTTTTTTCTAGAATCATCTGTAAATATACTTTTTCCATTTATATTTTCTTGCTTATGTAGACTTTTTCTTCGCTGCTTCTCTTCTCTACGTAAATATCTTCGCATTTGCTCATCATCTTCTGTTCTTTTATTGGAAAAAATCTCATCTTTACGAAAGTGTCTTCTATTGTGGCTTTCCTTTATAGCTTCCTGATTTCTTTTACGTTGATATTCCTTTACTCTCCTATTAAACTCTTCTAAGTTCTTGCGAACCCTCAGAGTTTTCATAGCATCATCTACTTTTTCCAGCTTGATAATAGGTCCCGGATGAATCAAACTAGTTTGAGTAACTTTTATGTTAGCAGGAGTAATTACTGAAGGACTAAGCATATCCAATTTGCTTTTCAATTTTGCTTTCAAATTCGAAGCCAGATCTTTTTTCTTTTGCCCCATGTAATCCACTGAACCTTTCCTTGGTCTTAAGGCTCTATTTAAGTTTTCAGTTTTCAAAATTTTAATACCATTAACCTTTGTAGGTTTATTACCATTACAATTGGTATTATTAATTACTGGTGTTTCTTGCACATTTTTTTCTCTAAAACTATTATCTTCAATTATGTCTTTATCATTAAAATTTTTATTTACATTTTTAATCTGACTTGATCCATTCAAGGATTCATCACTTTTTTTTGATACATCAGGAATAACATCAGAACTATGTGGTTGATTTTCTACTTCTTTTGAAAGATCTTTTACTTCCTTAGGAGATTGCTTGCTTATATCAATATTTCCATTGCAGATGCAGCGGCAGCGCGAGCATGTCAACATAGGACTTGCATCAAAGTCATAACTGTGTAAAATACTAGCAGGAAAAACCAATGGGTTTTCATTCATTTTTCCAAAAACGCCATTAGGATCATTGGAGTCATTGTGATCTGCTGGTTCTGTCTTGATTTTGAATCTGTTCATCTTCACCATGGGAGTGATAATCTTTTCTTCCAGGTTTTCCTTTCTCATCCAAGATAATTGACTCTTGAGTTCGGTGTCTGTTTTTGCACATTCCACATAGAAATTGTAAAACTCCTCAAGCTTGTAACTGCAGCGATGGCACATTTGTTTTGGCAGCAAATCCATCTCGTGTACCTGTAATAAAACAAATTTTAGTACACATATATAAAATATTTATTCTTACAAATTATAAGATTTTTTTTTTTTCAGAATAAAAAAAAGTTACACAAAAGTTAAATGAATTAAAAGATCTATCTATAACCAATAAAACAACTGTATTATAATAACAGTAGAAAGCAAGATGGTGGTTGTTTGCAATATTCATCCATCTAGAATAAAATAGAATTTCGCAAATGTTTCGTTTCAAAAAAACGTTTTCAAACCGCGCGCAAAAAGCTGCATTGCAAAATGCTAATCACTCGTAATCAGTCGCGCGGTGTCAAGCTTCCACGCAACAACAACAGGTATCATAAACACATCACATATAGCGTAGTTGCTGCGACAAGGCTGACTCTCATTTCGCACAACGTCACCTGATCGATCGGTTTACTGCACAAGAAGATTAACGCAAAAATCAATGCTCCCGAAAGCTATATAAATATCGCGCGACTGTAAAAACAAAGTATATTACGCCTAATAGCGGAAAAAACCTTATGACAGAGTGTCACTGCAACTAACCAGAATAGGTAGTATAGCGTTGATCTTCCGCACGTGGCTCTCGTTCTTGTCGAAGATGTCGACAGCTATACCAGAATTCTTGCCACATAATCGGCAGTTTCGGCTCTTCTCCAATGTCTCCATGGCCGCGGCTGGAGAGCCCAGCTTTTGGCGCGAATCAGCCGCGGCGATTCTGACGCGACAGTAGCATCAGCAGCGTCCCGAGAAGGCCAGCTCGTTTCTTCCCTCCACTCTCACTATATAGCTATATCACAATGTATTGTATATATACACAGACGCACACAGACGAAGCTGAGCAACAAACTTGACACCGTTGCCAGCACCTCAGGTTGATGGCCCTCAATCGCTGCTGGCCTCCATGACTCCGTCCAGGTTTCCAGAGATATTTTGAAGATCACGAGGGGCTACGGGTCAACTTCTGGTATCGACGACAGCCAGCAGAGTGAGCGCGATATTGGGCGGGTTGATCTGACAAGCGCGCGCGCGCGCGGGCGCAAATAGACACTCACACAATGAAAGAGGAGAACGGAAAGAGAGCGACGACGCTGCAGCAGCGCTCGACTACTCGCGTATACACACGTAGGCACCAAAGCGCTGCGCTGCTGGATATGGCTGTGTGTGCTACCTCGGCTGAGATTGTACATATAATTATATCTATATATCGTCCAGTAGAGGTCGCTGCTGTTGCTGCAGTCGTGGTTTATAGGCCTCTTCTGATGGGACTCCAACTGATGATGCCTTGACTTGATGTTTTTCTTTTTGCTCTGAATATTCTTGCTGTTGTAATTTCATTGAACGCTCTGAAGCTCTTTTTATTTTTACTTTCGTATGTGGGCGTATGCACGTACATATATGTAGGTTAGTAGCAATTCTAACAGTACGACTTTGTTTTTGAACGATTTTTAGGGGAATATAAACAGTGCTCGCTTTGTTCGATATAGCTTCGATTCGACGAGCGGAGAATTGCAGCACAGCGTGTGCTTTCTCTGCTGCAGAGCTGCAGTGTTGTTATATGTGGAGTAATCCTAGCGTTTTTACGCTTTCTCACGTTTCCCGACTGTACATACATGTACATATGTTGTACTACGTACAATGGAGGTTTTCACTGGAATCGTGGACCGAGTTTTACGTTGCAATTATAGTGCAACTAAAGCTCTGAGATTGTGTGTTGTAAGATCTAAAAATAAAAAATATACGAGTTCATGCATTAGGTTTAGGCTGCTAATTCTTTAGGGAGTGTAATATAGCGAAAAAGTAATCGCGTTGCTGGTATAAACAAGAGCGGCGATTTTTTGTATCCAAAATTTTGATGTACACTGTGCATAAATATGCGAATCAGATTTATATATACTTATACATGATAACATTTATTATACAACTGAGAACTGGACGACACAATGCATCTGCGTTATTTGCTGAGCGCAAACAGTATAGCCGCGTTTCTCTCACTCGACTACGGCTGTGATACATCCATTTAAAAAATAAAAAATGACATCAATCACCTCGTCAATCTCTTTCCGTTAATTTACATGATACTTTAAAACGCCGCCTTAAAACATTTCCCATTATTATATGAACGTATAACACGTTGTTATAATTTTAAAAACAATTTTCAAGAAGTTAATATATTTTATTTTTCGATATATTAACAAATAAAGAATAATACCCAGAACCGTAATTTTTTCCTCAAATACCAATTATTCACATAAGCTATGGTATCTAGTATATATCCATTGTTCTAAGCGTCGCTGTTCGCTTTTCCGTCATCTATATATATATATACCTATAATGTGTTCGTCAGAATCGCGCGGAAAATAACTCTCCATGTGCACATGCACGCTTGGCGAAATATCAGTAAGTTCGCGTGTTTATTATCTGAGGCTGCCAGGTTGGTCCTTTCGTGCTGAATTCTCCGCTTTACTTTATTTTTTGCTTCTCTTTTTTTCTTTTTACTTTCTCTCCGTGTTGTAATTTACTGGTTACTCTATTTTTCATTACACACCGCGTTTATATTCATTACCATAGATTGTAAAAACTATGTTTTCTGCATTGGCAATTATCTATTTTGCATTTTATACAGTAGCACTAAATTTTGCAGTATACCAGTATAGGTATACGTATACGTCGAGATAAAGTAGAGACAATGTAATCACGTAAAAATAATTTTTACGTAAGATAACGTCATATAAAAATAAAATGGTATCGTTATATTTCTACAAGATTTTATAATCGATCGTGACGTCAAATTAATAATTAACACACGTGTACACTTGCGATGACGTGAACACCGTTAGCAGCTGTTGTTAATATAACTAATTATAACGATTTATTTAAATCTTGGAGCAAAAAAATGCTGTAGGTAATAATATGACACGCCGTCCTACTGCCAGGGTGAAAATTGAAATTCGTATAAAGAGATGTCAATGAGATAATCTGATTACGAATTGCAGTTATACGATATCTGATATACAATATTATGAAATTTTCACTTGGCTGGACCACGTCAAAGTCAGCGCCAGTGTTAGAATCGCCCCCTTCTTTTTCGCAATTTCTCTCCACCCTTCGGTATTTTTCCGAGAGAATAATACGACACGTGTATATCTATATACATATATTACCTGAGCTCTTGTATGGCGCGCTAAAATGTGGTTGCCGTAAAAAAGTACAATACACAGTATGAGGGTATGTCAAGGCTTTTTGAATTGATGTTTATGAAAGTTTACTATACCTTTTACGTATAGCGGTTGTAGCGAGTTTGTTAGCCCCGCTATATAGTTATATATTTATAGAGTAGTATACCTATAAGAAACGATCGATCGGTGAGTAATTCTTAGATGTATTATAGAAAATATTTTACCTCTTTCGCTAACATGTTGGTTTTGTTTGAATTTTAAAATAATATTGTAATATAATAAATAAGTCACGCGATGTTTATATTAAATTTTAAGGAATATTATTAATATTGACAGTTAAAATCCAAATTGTTCTATATTATTATCAATACATTTTTGAGATTCACGAGAGAAGATTGAAAATTGTTTTCGTCGATCTATATTCCAAATCCAGGGACATTTATATATATTTCGCGCAATGCGATGTTTTGATTTTTTTCTCTAAAGCCGCGCCACATCATACCACGTGTCAAAATAATATCCAAAAATAGCTGAATTCCACGCGTTATTGAGTCCGGCTATTAGCACACATCAGTATATAGAGGACGCACATCACCAGCAATGCTCGAATACATTACCCTGGAATATTCTATTCTCACTTATGAATTTTCCAGGCCAAACATTATTCGATAAAGCGCAGTCGTTATAATCCAGTTTGCTTCGAGCGATACTGTGTATTTTGTTAATTAAGTATATATTCTTGTATATATCTGTACATCTAGATCTCAACGATTAAATTTAGCGATAGTGTTTTATTTAAAGAAAAGAATTCTCTGATTTTTTTAAATTACCTTATCTCAAGTTATGCAAAGTTTTTTTAAGCGCTTTTAAAAGTTTATTACAAGCTTCTACAGCTGGACCGCGTCATAGAAAATAAAAATACCCTGATGCGCGTTCTCTTACCGACCGAGGCTGTCCCTTTAAGCGTCCTATACATATATATACCTACTAATTACTCCCGATTGCGCACTTTGCTCTCCATACCTGAATCATGCATCGGTGGCGGGGCGGCTACAACTGCAGCCTATTATATGCAGCCGCTCGACAGTTAGTCGCCGCTCGAATCGACAGTCGGACGGTCGCGATGCGTTACGCGCCGCCGTCAAAATGAATAATAATCTGCAACAGTGACAAAGCTTTCATTCATTATCTTATCGACGATCAGAATCTCTCTCATCGCTGCGTTATTTTCTTCTTATCTTGTTTTGTGATGATCGGCCCCAGCTGATATCGTTCGTGCACCTCTCTCTCATCTATCTCCGGCATATTATAGTCTACTATAGCATTTTCGCGCTATATACTTGTACTTTTCCGCGTGTGCAGCTTTTGGTGTCCGTGTATATAGTGAATCGTCGTTGTGTTGGAAGCGCGCGCAGAATCAATGGTTCACAAAGTCCTTGTGCCCGAGGCCGACTACACTTTGCTGGCTGGAAAACAAAAGTATTTATATAAACGAACGGCTTCTGGGTGGGGGGGAGAAATTTAGAGCGATACTTGTTGCGCGCGCTGTGCGATATTACTTATATTCTTTCATTGTTTACCTTTGGTTTTTCAGGTTTTCCTGCTACAACGTCGTCGTTGTGATCGTTATATTCCTGCTGGGATTCACTTCTCTGGGACTGTTGGCTTACAACTTCTTCAAGACTGCCATCGCCGAGGAGAAGTTGGTGCACAATGTCAAAGTGCCATCATGGATGCACTGGTTCTGGCATCACAATGCCACTAACTCCACGGCGTTTGGATCCACCATAAAGCCTATCGATGAGTATGTTTCTTTTGTGTGTATGCCATTAGTTTTACAGGGATTTTAACAACTCATAAATTTTTACAGACACTTTGTTGTGTGCTACTACACAAGAAGGAGCGATAACTCATCTTCTCAGTTGACACCTAATAACGTGGATCCCCATCTCTGCACACACATCATCATAGGATTTGCTTCTGTGGTGAATTGCACCTTGGATTTGGGAGATGATTTGACGATATACAGAGAGATGGTTGAGCTGAAAAAGTTTGAGCCCAATTTGAAAATCATGGTCAGCGTTGGAGGTGCTGACAATGAATCTGGCTTTCCTGAAATGGTACTGAACCATGCCAACAGAAAAACGTAATTCAAATGTTTATTTTACTGCTTTGTTGGTAAGAGTTATCGCAATTTTGCTAAACTAAGCGATGTTTTACTTTTGAAGCTTCATAAGGTCAGTGTTGAATGCTACAAAAACCCTCAACTTGGATGGGTTGGATTTAGATTGGGAGTTTCCTGCTTGGGCTAACAAAGCTGATCGCCAGCAAATACATTTTGTACAATTAACATATGAATTGAGGAAGGAATTTGATCGAAGTGGTCAGAAGCTGACTCTGTCAGCTGCAGTTGCTGCTCCTCAAGCCATCATTGATCAAAGTTATATAGTACCAGAATTTTCAGAGTATGTAATTTTGGTATAATTTAATTATAGTCTGAGTTTGTTATATTGACAAAAACATCTGTTGCTCCTTGCAGGCATGTTGATTTCATAAATCTGATGTCTTATGATTATCATTTCTACATATGGTATTACCCAGTCACGGATTTGAATTCTCCTTTGTAACCGCGATCTTTGGAAACGGGATATTTGGCTTCCTTGAATGTGAATTTCTCAGCAAACTATTGGGTGTTAAAAGGAATGCCCCGAGAAAAAATAGTTATAGGCATTCCATTGTACGGTCATTCCTATAAATTGTACAACCCTTCAAACCACAAATTGCAAGCACCTGCTCGTGGTTATGGGGATACAGGACACATGGGTTTTGTAACTTATCCAGATGTATGCAAATTTTTGAAAAACGGTGCAGTGCGAGTTTTTGTCAACGACAGTCATGTACCATACACATACAAGAATAATGAATGGATTTCATACGACGACGTTACTAGTATTACCTATAAGGTAAAAAAAAATTTATTTATTTAAATAATTTTGCGAAATAATACAAAAACGATTAATTCTCACAACTGAATTGTAAATTTCAGGCAACATGGATTAAATCTAATGGCTTTAAAGGTGCAATGTTATTTTCATTGAATACAGATGATTGGAATTCCACATGTACACCAAATCACAGATTCCCCTTGACAAATGTTGTAAAAAAGATTTTCACTTCAAAACCAAAATTATCTTAAGAATGTCTTTTAACGTTTCAAAGACTGGTAATATCTAAGTTGTAAATAAAGTATTTATAGATTTTATGAAACACCGACTTGTTTTAAAAAATGTCTTATCTCCTTAAAAGTAATCAATGATTTATCACATAAATAATATTTAGGTAACTGATAGTTTATTTTGCTATTACATACTTGCTTATAGTCCCTGCAGGATATTTTATGCAAGATTTCAAAATATGAATCGTTACTTCAAAAAAATAGTCAATGACTCATTGTGTAATAATTTTTTAATGTATAAGTTAACTATCGGGAAACGCGTTATTCTACTCAATAAAAAAAAAATCGATTCTGAAATCATGCAAACTTATAATAGAAACTATCCTTGACTTTATCTATTATTCACATTGTTTTGTACACTTTTAACATTGTTTTGGAATAATTAATTACATAGTAGATCTTTTATTAGTATGATAATTTGCGCAAAAAAGAGTACTTCAGAGTTTATTTTAATAAAGCAGCAAACTATCTATAAGTTTTGCTTCTTAGAAAACGCTTTTCACGTGTGTCAGAGAAACGCAAACAGATTTATCGAGATGCAAGCATTCGTGGAACTTGTATGTCAAGTTTCAGCATGAAACGTTAGATGTCTATAATTGATAATCTCCAATCCTCAAAAAGTTTATTAAAATCTTTGGAGTATAATCTGGAGATTTTTGTAAGGCCAGCGAGGATTAATGTTTGCGTCGTTATTTTTCTTACATTTTTTTCGTCAGTCTCTGTTAAACAAGCCAGCGCAAGCGTATTTTGCGCTCGACTGCATTGTTAACATACCAGTTCTCTATCCGCACTGCACTAGTACGCTTCTGAATGTTTTTTAATTGATACTGGGATTCTGATTTATGTCCCACTGTATTTCAATACTTGGCCACTTGGTCTGCAGCACTGTCAGCATGGGATTGCTCTCTAAAATAGATTGTACGGTACTTTCTAATAAAATCGCTTGACCTCTATGATACTTTACTTGGTTTTCAGGATTACTTCTTGGTAAACCGTTATAATGATAGAGAACAAATGTATCCGGATAAGTTCTGAGCTCTTCTGGGAAAAACTCGTCCATAAAAGCAGTAAGTAAAATTATGCCATCGCCGTCGAGCTTTTTCTTCATAATGTCGACACTGTAAAAATTACCAATGAATTAGTTATGATAAATATTTCTGCGAACAGTTTTCAAGTGATCAAGACATTGGCTACTCACTATTCGATATCAGAAAATAATCCAAGTTCAGCTAATACATTTTGTAAAGAATCCGTTGGAATAAAATTATTTCCCTCGTCATACTTTTTGAAAATGCGTTTTGCCTGTTCAGCTGGTGTTTCGGCACTCACTAATTTCTTCTCGTTTGAAAACAAGACTGTCAAATGTGTTTCTGAGCCCAAAACCCACACAGGATTGGATGGAGATTTAAGAAACGTACCAACTTCAATGTATCTCAGGGTTTCTAGAATAGTCAAAAAACCCACGGCATTCTGCTTATCGATACCTTTTAGTTCTGCAATGAAAGAATCATTTTAGCACCACTTTCAATATTCAACTACAGTATATAATTAATGCACATCTTACTAAGTCCCCCAACTTCTTGATCATGATCCCACACATTGCTCACTGCACGACCACTCAACATCAAATTGATCAAGCTCTGACTTCCATATCCAAAGGTGGAATGAATTAGGGGATCAGTCAAGTCTGATATTTCTAATCGCATCGTTTCTATTCCTTTTGTACATATGACCGAGTACAACAGTAGCAATACGCCAAACCGTTCCTTAAACATACTGATATTCTCAGCGAGAAATTGTTCTACTTCTTCGATACTAGCTAACGAGTTGATCCTGCATTGAAAACAAAGACAACATCAGTATGAATCTTCCAAAAAAAAACAAAAGATAAATGACAAAAGAATTGAGACGCACCTAAGCCTCGAGTGAAAAACATTAGATTCTAAAACTGGCTCAACAGGTGCTTCGACATTCATCTGCTCCTCGTCAGGCGTTTCACCGTTGACTATGCTATTTGGCATATCCATAAGTAAAATAGAGTACTTTAGATTAGTGGGATCAGCCGCTTGAGCAAAGGTCTCGGTCATAGCCTTAACAAGCAACTGGTCACACTTATCCGGCTTGATCTCATGCCAGGTAGATATATCACTCTCGGCGAGTAGTTGCTTCAGGATGTGAGCCTGTAACGGAGCTATCACGGCACATGGCCCACCTTCGGCTTGGATCAACGCCGTATGCTCGTGGGGACTAAAATAGAAGCCTGAAGGACGATAGAGGTAATATTTTGAATTAGGTATATATAACACTTATAGCCGCAACGACGATTATTACGAAAGAAAAACAAGAGAGAGAGAGAGAGTCGAGTTTACCTTGAGCCCATCGCTTGAATACGTCCTCTTTGACTGTCGGGCCCCAGAGCAGACTTTTAACGTCGGCGACGGGGTCCTCGTGTACCGCCATGACCGCTCGGCCACCCGCGCACCGGCTTCTTATTCACGGGTGATTAAAGCGCGCCGTGAAAAGACGGGAGCGGCTGCAGCTGCTGCTAATCGACGGCTGCGGCTTCTCTCTACCTATCGCGATGATATATTTCTAAACAAGATCCCATAACCTATTTGCAACCACACACAATTGCCAAGTGTGGCGCCATTTTCCAACTTGATTGTCGTGCGAGTTTTTTTTTTTCGCTACTGTAATCGCACTCTCTGATTCGCGAATGTGATTCGCGGAACACTAGCGTCGTTTTAATCTAGAGCCGAAGACGCATATAGGGTTTTAATTGTTTTCTCGCACGTTTTTTTCATGTTGGTAGCGCTGAATGCACTGCAAGCTCGCGGGGCGCGCGGTTTGAATTGTTATTGTAATGAGAGACTTGAATAATGAACGCACTTTCAGACTTACTGGTTATTCAACGTATTCGAGTTCAGAAAATGCATAATAAATAATATATAAAAGAATATATAGGTAGTATTGTTTAGGAAGTATTGAATAAAGTATGGAAACATGATTTTTAATTATAAAAATTCACCTTTATTTCAATCTGCTTAAAGAATAAAACGCACATCACATGCAGTTTGGCACGCTGACTGTATATATTATTATAAAATTATATGTATTTTTCCCAAATAACGATATTCTCACTCTAAATACTATATAAATACAAATTATTGAAAACAAAGGCAACGTTGAAAATGACTATTTAAACACTGTGAATTACACTATAACAAAAATACAATCCCCTATAATAATTACATTTACTATTTAAATTTAAGTTATCAGTCGGTGCATTTGAGACTCTACAAAAATATCACAGCATTTTACAATCCCTTAACTGTCAAGTAGTTTTATTTTATATAATAAATATATGTAAACTCTATACTATACATATTTCTCTATAATAAAGCTTACGCATTTATAGTCTTAATTATAAAATTCCTTTAAATTTACAACAACTTCGAGAGAGAAATATCGCGTTTTTTATAATGAAATACTGAATACACAATTAAACCTTATTACATTAAACTTTTTGAGTTCAAAATAATGCCCGTACATTTTTCGTTCGGATCAGATTTGACAATTTTTCAATTTTAGCCTTATGAATATTTAAGACATGCCTCTTCACATGAGCATATTTCGCGGAAGTGTATTCGCACTTCTGGCAAGAATGGATTTTTCGTGGGTGACATTTCGTATCCAGATGCTTTTTCATGGAATCCTTTCTGTCATACTTTTTATCGCACTTTACGCAGATATACACGAAAGGCGTTTGGCAATTGAAACATTTTTGTATAACCTGAGATTCCTTCTCTAGATTCAATTCGCAATTGGGGCACTGTTGTCTGATTAATGGTGAAAAACGAGACTTGGTCGTACAGTTATTTTTTCTTTTTTGCGACTTTTCAGTAGTTGTTGTGTTAGTTTTTGATTTCCTCTCTCGAAGTTGTCGCCCATTAACTTTTTTCGTTTCGACAAGTTTCTTTTCCGCGTCGACTGGATTCCTAACTTTTCTTTCACGAAGTCTCATTCTCTCCACGGGTTTATTTACTTCGATGATCTTTTCTGAGGTTGTCTTCTCCTTTGCGAGTTCTGTATCTTTCGCAACTGGAAGTTGTTCCACCGGGAGCTTTTTAGCTTTTAATTTCAGAGCCTTACTGATTAACTCGATGTTGATGGCTGAAACGAGAAAAAAATGTTTATGAAATATTGCGTTTCATTTTGAAATGTACACATATAAAATCGATCAAAATATTAAAATTATTCTTACCAATATTATCAACCTTATCCTCTTCATCGCTCGAAGTATCCATCAAATCTTCTTGAGGATCTTCCGTCTCCATCAAATTCACTGACACAGATTGAGCTGTTGTTTCGTCTGTTGGCTCTTTTTTGATGAACAAGTCACCTCCTTCGTGAATCATATTATCACTGAATTCCTCTTTGATGTTTATTGGGAGTGGCTCAGCTTTAATCTTCACGGTCGCATTTTTGTCGATCTCCGTATTATAATCGCCAGTTGTACTATCGGCTGACGCCTCTTGGTAAAGTACTTGCTGGCTGAGAAAATTGTCGGCTGTAACATGAAAAAATAATACAACGTTATAATACATACATGACAATAAATTTATATCGAAAATGAGCATTTTTCTATCCAAGTATATTAATTTTTTTATGCTGAAAATATTTAAAAATATAATTGACTGTATAATTTTGCACAATAAAATAAATTTAACGTTTAAAAACTATTTTTCATTTATAAAAAGTGTTATGTATATACATACCTTCATCGAAGGGAATATGGACTTCTTCCTTTACAACGCAACCCATCTTGACTCGTTATGCAGATAAGCACTTGTATATGGATAAATAAGAACTTTCAAAATAGCACTGCAGAATTCAAAGTCTACTCAAGAAACGAAGCAGTCAGTCACAGTAGTAAGCTGTATCCTGTATACCAGCTAACACACTAAAGACACAAACACACTGAACACTGCCTTCGAGAAATGAACAAGAAATAACTAGCAATACGATACGGTTATGTTCTGGCTATACACACAGGCACACTTGATCTGACTACGTTGTTAACGGTTCGAGATTCAGCACTAGACTGACTACCGGGTCTGTAGGGATAATAATATAAGGCCCTTCAAAGACGCGACCCCGTTTTCCCCCTCCATTACCATACTCCACCCTTCCGTGTCTCGTCTATAACAGCAGTGAGGCCCACCCTCCCCCCACTCCTGTGTAGTGCGGTTGGCGGCCCGGATCCTTTTGGGAGATACACGATACTGCCACGATCCTGGCGGAAGAATTTAGAAGCTGAGGTGAAGTACCCATATAGTATACCTATATATATTAAAGGCGACGCCACCTCAGCTTCCGAGTTTGACCACCTTATGGAAATTGACATGAAGCTTTTGGCGCTGCAGTATCGTGTACCACCCAATACAGCCACCCACGGATGCGTACCCTTATACAAACTGTTATGCAAACTAAATTTAAGAGTAGGTTTTTAGGATACAATATTTAAATTTTTATCAATTTGTAGTTTTGTTATTTAGAGTATGTATAAATATAGTACACATATCAAAAGTATGCATATGCATATGTTGATAGGACTAAAAGCAAGATCGTGTATTATCCGTGCGTATAATTTTGATTTTGTTGTTAACTTAGCGTGCGAAAATAATTTGTCACAGTATAGTGTGAAATCTTACACCCGTGTGCAAACTATATAAATGTGAGAGCGTGTCCGGTAAAGCTGATGCTGAATGATTCGAGTTTACGTATATTTCAGGTTTTTATGTTATAAATACTTTTCTTTATGTTGTTTCTCTAACTTGTAAAACTAGTAAAACTGTCGCGTATAACTTTATATATAAAACTGAAAAAAAGTAACTGCGCCTTATCCCCAATAACCATAGTTGCTACAGCAAACTTACGTCGATCCTTGCTGTGCAACTCTTGCTGGCAATTTGTTTCAAACTTGTTATCAAGAAGTGACTTTACAGTGGATAATAGGTAGGCTTAATATGATTTTGCTAGAAAATTTACAGCAAACACT